>JAWWEU010000111.1:48733972-48745532 GCA_035583155.1 Acropternis orthonyx | reverse complement strand
GTGTTGGATAGGGAGAGGAGGGTGGGTTTACCCAGTTTACCCAGGCAAGAAGAATGTGGGGGAGTGGACAACCTCTCTGACATTCTACTGTGAGGGCAAGACTGGGCTCCTTTCTCATCAAAATGAGAACCAGCAATGAGTTTATTTTCATGGTACTGCAAGCACAAGCAAAGACCTGTAGGCTCCTCCTGCAAACCTCTCTTTTGCAGAAGCAAAAAGTTTCAGTGCCATAGCATGGTACACAAGACAATAACCATGATTGCACTGGTGATCTCTGCACCTTGCCTGAGGGGGAACCATGTTGCAATTGTTTAGCAGCCTAATGACAGTAATAAAATGTGGTTCAGGGAGGACAGTGAAGACTAACTTTATTATAAGAAGTGAATTAGTAAACAGAATGGAGAAGGCAAAAAAAAAAAAAAACACGTAGAAGTAAGTTCAGGAAGTTAACCAAAGTAATAGAAGGTAGCACCTTACTTCCTTAATATTATGAGATTGATTTATACGACTACAGTTCTGAATAAACTCTGGTTCCCTATGGAAAGCTTTGACTTTACTTAATAAAAGTTGTCCCTTGCATTTTATTTTTATCTTAGCATGTATCTAGAATATAAGAGGAAGAGAAGAGCATGTACATTCTTCCATGGGCAGACATGAGAATAACAGTAATTCAGTACTTTCAGTATATGCAAAGATACATGGCCTTCACCTTCAAAATAAATTATTCCAATCTCTCCAAAAGCAGATTGGCAACCTTCAGGGTCTGCAACACACAAGAAGACTTGTTTTAGTGTTCAGTTAAAAAATCAAGACTTAGAATAGACACTGAAAAACAAAATGCTACCAAACTGACCTTTTTGTCAGCAGTTATGAGAGCTTATGTTGCTTGACTGAGCAGACTGGACAGTCAGAATACTCTTTGACTGCAGAAAAATGGAATGAAAAATGTAATGGAAGTGGCAAATGACTATGTTGTAGTATGTGCACAAGAACAAATTTGCAAAGGAGTGATCAGTGGTATAAAATTGCTAGGAGCTTTCTGAATCTGGAGGAAAAACTTTCAGTAGACCTGAAATTTCTAGGCCAAACGGAACTCTGATGTGATAGAGAGTTTTTTGTGGCGTTTGTTTGTTTGTTTGTTTGTTTGTTTGTTTTGGTTTAGTTTGGTTTTTTGTTTGTTTATTTGGTTTTGGGTTTTTTTGTGGTTTTTTTTTTTTGCTGTTCTCCTGTATGTGTTTAATACATTAGTACTTAACAGGCTTAGAAACCTCACTTACACTGTGACCCATCAGATTTTCTCTTCATAACTATGAAAGTAAAATAATCCAGAAGAAGGTAATACATTAGGTGCAAATACAAGATTTGTATCACAACAATCACGTACAGGTAAGTACAGAACAGGAGAGGTGAGCAGGATGCATACTGTCAGTCTGACTTGTCCAGAGGAAAGTTTTCCCTGACAAGACCGAGCTATTTTTCTGTTAGTTTCAAGTCATAATATTGCAGTATTCAAAATCTCAAGCATCTTGACATTCCCCTGTCTGATACATTTACTTAATATTTCTCTCACTGTTCTCTGGGGCTCAGTCTTTCTGAGGCCTTAGGTAGAGAAAGATGGCCTTCCTTCAAGTTGTCACCAATGTTTCTACTGAATGGTCATCAAGCGAGGTAGAAAGGTTATGTTGGAGATGTATGGAAATTATTTTTTCCGTTGTGTGATGAAAGGGGCACTTGGCTCGTTCTAATCCACAGCACCTCAGAAGGCAGCCTGCTGACATTAGTTCTCTTTCATGTGCTACAAGAAACAGCAGATCTGGTAGAAACATTGTTAGCTCACCTTTCAAGAAGCCCTGAGCCTTATAGTCTGTAATTCGTTTTCAGAGGCCAGTATGAAAACTCAAAAACTTGCATCAAAACTCAGCTTATATCACCAGTTCTTCTCAGTCATAAACTGTAGCTGTTCCTGGAAACATATTGCAGCAACCTTGGCCCAGGTTCATGACATTTAGTCCAGCCTTATCATAACTCTGCAGCTCCCGGTGAATTGTGGCTGAACTGTGGAGCTGTGCTGGGATTGTCAGGCACAGACAAGGGAGGTTGGAGATGCAGTTTTTTATCCATCACTGAGCATATGCTGCAATTAACTCTAAAAATTAATTGAAAAAATCTTAATTCCAGATAGGCTAAGGGAGATACTTCAAAAGGTACTATTAATTAGATCAGGAGAGATTTCTGATAAGATTTGTCTCAAACAGCCCCATTTGGGGGCAGATGGGAAATGGGGTTTGCAAGCCCTGAGCAAGTGCAGATGGCAGCACAACGTCATTCATGGCGAAATGATGTTTTATTGGCTGAGCCCCTGTTTGAGGATTAGTTGAAAAAGGATGTGCATGCCTTATAAAGGCAGATTTTCACAGCTGTGCAGACATCTGGCTTGACATTCACAGGCAAATTATGACTGCCTCTGTTTCCTTGACTCTCAGTAACCCATACTGCATGTGTAAAGTGGGTGAGTGTGCACAGGGGCAATATAACACTGTATGTATAAGTATAGGAGACATTTCTGAGTATACAAATCACTATTCTGGTGAGTGCTTCAGGGGGAAGGTGCTATTTGTTATTCACATTTGAACATGATACCTATGAGACCTTTTATTTAAAAAGAAACGTCATTTTTCTCTGCTGGCTGTGAGTTGCTCAGTGTCATTGGGATGTCTATAGCCCTGGCATTAAAATGACATCTCTTTTATCTCCAGCTGTTTGATTCTGCAAAAAATGCATTGGCCCTAGTGTAGTGTTGTGTCCAGAAGCCTGTAACTGGGGCTCCATTATAGAAAAATTCATAAATATTAAGTTTCATAAAATTAAGTATTCCCCTTGACAATATCAGGATTTCAAAATAGTTTAGAAACTCTTTTCCATTCAGTACAAAGCAGAAGTATAGCTTTGTTGTTAAAGCCAGATAATAATTGACCTATATTTCACATACCTTCATTTCTAATAGTTGACAAAGGCAATGTGCTCTTGAAGCTGATAAGAGCTTGTACTGGAATCGCGTTTAAACTTTTTTGTGGTGGTCCTCTTTGCAGAGATTTTGAAGTTCAAATAATACTGATAAAAACAGTTGTACCTTGAAACAGTTACTGTGATGAGCTGTAGTTTTAAAGAGAAAGAACAAATCCTGTGCTTTATTACTGAAAAATTATGGGGTGCTGTCCTAGTTAATGTTTACCAGTAAATAAACAAACAAAACCCTTCACTTTTCCTTAGCCAAGACATGATCTACCTAAAATGACAGGGAAACCATAAGGTTTCTGAATCTTTTTTTGTAGCAAGAATAGTGAAAATCAGAAGTTCACAGTGAATCAAAATAAGTTGAAACCTTAAAAAAACAGTTTAGCAGTAGTGCAGAAATTATTCTGCCTTTCTTCCATGGCCTGCAGGACTCATATTTTAACCTGACCTAAGGCTGCACAAACGCTTTAGTAATTTCAGTCCATAAAAGATCAGACAATCACAGCTTTCTTTGTTTATAGTGAGGCGTAAGAAATTAGCTTAACATCTTAAAATTATCTTGGATATGTATGCAATAAACACTTGCAAGCTTGTCTCAAGTATAGATAAGTTTGTTCTTTTGTTACCTCTGATTCAATCTATCTTAGATTTTTCAGAAAAGTCTCCATCCCTTACAAATATCACATTTCCCTGAAAATGCCATTGCTTTCAGGTGTTCTTGTCATCTTTAGATTGGTGAATTGCATATATAAATAAAACATACAGAGTAAGGAAAATCATCTGCATCACAAACAAAATCTGTGCTCTTCTGAGCGTGTGTCTCGCTGCACAACTGAACTGGGTGTATGAGAGGATGGGCTCTCTCACAAGGTCAGTGCTCCCTGGCTGCCTGGGAAAAAGGAAAACTGCAGAATCACGTAGAGTTAACTACAGCTTGTGATAGGGAACAGTCTCCTGTTATAGCTAGTCTGGAGGAAAAGTCTTGTTTCACAGAATGAATCATATCTCCCGTGTATTGCTGGTGAGCTGGTGGGTTCCCTCTCCCAAAGTGGGCATGGAGTATGAGCTGATTATATGTGTAAACAAGGTATGGCAACAAAGTCTCTAAAGACACATAAATTGAATCAGGACTTCTACAGCCTTAAAAGCAGTTGCAGGTGGGGACTGGATGAATTTCAAAAGTAAGGAGTAACAGAAACAATTTGCTTGATTGAATCACATTCTGCATTTTATTTTCTTTCTATCTGGTGGTTGCACTATGCCATGAATTTGAGCATGTGCTCTGAGAAGAGAAAAACTTCAGGCTCTGTTGTTATAGAAAAATTTATATTTCATTTCTATGCCTTCAAATGAAGGTTTTATGGAAAGTAAGTCTTGTGATTTGAAAACTTTTTTCCCCAATTTCATTAAAACCCTGCCATCCAATAAAATCAGATTTTGTTTAAGATTTTTCAGCCAGTTCTAGTAACTAATTAAAAATCACATTTGTTTAATTAGCAAAGAATGTTTTACTTCAGCTTTTTAATTAGTCTGGATTTGTTTTCTAAAACTCTCTTCCCCTGACTCACCACAATCCCCCTGGACTGCTATATTGATACGTTACTGCTATATTCATATATTACTGCTAATCGCTTAAGGGAGACCAGGATTTCATAGAACAAGTAATGAAAGCACAGCCAATCTGATATTGCTCTGTGAAGGGAACAGCCGGTTTTCTAAAAAGAAAAGGAATGCTGAAATGAGCAATTGGCTTGTTGTCAGACACATCTGGCTTCTTCAGGTTGTGTGCAGTCCTGAATTCCTCACACACAAGTGAAACCTCTTCTAAATTGCCATGTTATTTTCTTTAGTGATTTCTAACAAAACCTGTTTTCCATTTTGAGGTTGTTTTGTTTGGATTTTTTGTTTGTTTGCATTTTAAGTATTTTTTATTAAATTTAAATGAAATGTTCCCAGTCTGGAAGTGAGCATAGGATGCATGAAAGAGCAGGACAAGGCTGCAGAGAGCTGTTCTTAATGTGCCACACTATCACAAGATTTGTTGTTTTGATGTGTTAAATTAAAAACCAAATTCTTCCTCCCCCTCCCTACTAAGTATTCCAGTCTAAGAATAAAACAAAGATCCATTAATTAAGGCAACCAATAAGGAAGAATAAGAATAAAATGTTGGACAAGGAGAGAAATTTGATCTAATTATCAGTCACGAGTGCATATTGAAATACAGTGTGTGGGTAAAACCTGCTGGCACCTTGAAGCTGGGATGCAAATACTCTGTGAGTTTGTTTTACCAGCCTGTCTCCCCTCATTAGGCACTTCCTGCTTAAAAATTGAGCAATTCTCATTCATCAGAGAGAATAGATATATTCTTGCTTAGGAGTATGTATTAGTTTTGGTATCATGGTGAGTTGTGAATACTCCATAACTCAATTTCTTTTTTTTTTTTTTTTTTTTTTAATGTGTGTTGCAAAACTTGATTTATTACCAGGGAAAGTCTTTCAGGTTATTTTCCATTTCAAACAAAAGGGAAAGCATTTTGTATTTCGAATTGACTGTAACTAACTCTTCTCTAGCAAACTTTCTGAGCACATCTACAGACATTCAGTGTGTTGGCATTGTAGGAAAAAAAACCCAGAAGCTGGAAATTTAAAGTAGATCCAATTCATAGATGCATGCCTGTATGTTGAACAGTGGGAAAATAGTCATATTTTGGTGTGAGCAGGTTAGTTAAATATAATCAAGGCTTCAGATGAGTATCCAGTACTGATAGCATGATTAAGACTGATCCAGAAATACTTAAAAGATGATTAACCTGTAGCCCAAAGGACCGTTTAGTCATAGATGTAATCTGCTCTGCATTTAGAGCTTGAAGGGTGACAGATATCCAGGCAGGGAGAGCATCCTTGCCTGTGCTCCCTGCTGAGGGCTTTCCCTGTCTCACCTTGGCACTTTGTCATACAGACGAGCTGGAGGGAAGCAGCTGTTGTTCCAACTCAAGTGCCATATTCCAGGCATTATTGATACAAATCAGTCAAAGCAGCACAACTGGTAGCAGGTCACAAACAATATCTGGTGAAAAGACTGGATTTCCTGATACAGATTTTCTCACCCCTGAAAAAAAGTGTATTCCATAAGAAAAGTTTAAGACATTTCTCAGAAAAAAATCTCTTGTATTGTTTTTCATTTGTCTTTCTCAGTCCAGTAAGATCCCAGCACTGACTCACTTTCAGTTCTGCTGTAATGCTTGAAAGAATATTAGCCTTTGATCTCTTAGGACACACTTTCGAGATAACAATAATGTCAGAATAAAACTAGGAAAATAGGTTATCATGAAACCATTCTGGGTAACTGGTTTTTCACCAGGTCATTCATAACAAAAGACTGTGTTTCTGAGGCATGTTCACCATCTGTATCTCTGAGTTTCTACCTCTCCACTCTGCATATGACACAAATATAAACAAAATAATGTTTCTTAAAATTACCTCAACTGAAATAATCCTCTCCACTCCCATACTGAGTTGTGCTTTCCATAAGACTAACTCACAGGAAATGAGTTTTACTTTTCCCCCTAACTTTAGTGAGAAAATTCCACTCCATTTTGGGTTGGCTAAAGTCAAAAAGCATGACTTACTCAGATACAAATTTCTTTTCAAACAGGTGTTGCATCTTTCCTTCTTGCTGGTACCAGGGAATTTGCATGTATCTCAGCAAGCACAAGTGACCTCCTATCCCTTCAGCCTCTTCATGGTTTAGTGTTCACCGCAATGTTGCTGAGTGCAAGCAGACTGATGATGGGAGTAAAGGACACTGGTTTCTCTGACCCTGTGAGTTGTAAGGTACAGCAGGGAAAAAAAGATTGTAAGGGTAAGGATAGTACAAATTTCTCTTTTGGTCCCTAATTTTTTATGTGGTCATTTATAACTCATCCAAGCTCAGGTGCCAGCAGTAACATGACAGGTCCCTGTCCAACCTGTTGAGCCAGCAGGATATGATCCTCTGGCAAGTGATGTCAACAGCATTTGACTGTTCAGAGAAGGATGTCATGCCAGTGCAAGCCTGAGAGTGGCCCTGCTAAGCCAGAGAGAGATCAGAGTCCTTTCCTACAGTGTGGCCAAGGCTGCCCTACTGCTGCTGTGCTTATGGGACAGTGCAACCGAGGGGGTCAACTAGCTCTGCACTTCCTCAAGAGCTGCTTTCTCAAAGTTTAGTTGCTTGTCTGAAGGGAAGAGTTGCTGTGCTATGAGCTACTCTGTCACCTGCAGATGGGATTGGTGTCATGACCTCTGGCTTATTTAATGCTCTGCTGTTATGGGTCTCTTGCAACCCCCTCCCTTACACTTGCAGAAGGGTTGGCTGGCATCAAATAGCCAACAAAGGCTTACCAATATTGTCTCACAATATGAGCAAGGACAAAAACTTTCTGCTGTCTCATGCATATAGGTCATGCACTATCTCCAGAAAACTGCCAAGAGCAGAAATTGTGAAGATGTTGAGGGAAGAGAAGAGAAATAATGAGATATGAATTAGTGATAAATCTCTGGAGAGGTACAGGCTTTCTCTAAGTCATCCTCTCTAGGAACTAGTCTGTTCTGTCTTATTTTTGGCAGGATGCAGCTTCAAAAGTTTCCAATGGCTTTAAAAATTCTCATGCAGAAATTGTTTCTAATATTTCTGGGTTACTGGCTCCTTGCTCTACCGAGTTGACTGCAAAACAAAAATTGCTTTTCTGGGCAGTGGCCAACACTGCCCCAGCAGCAGTGGTGCCTCAGAGCTGGTTTGTAGCAGTTGACAGGGAATGTTGTGTCTTCCAGACCCTGCTGTTTCTCCACTTGCAGAGGTAGAACAGCTGAAGAGGAAACCTGCTTAATGTCTCAATGCACAGGAAGCATGGGATGCCAAATTAACAAGCCCAGGTGCCAGTTTTTTTAAAAGGCCTATGAAAAGAATAGAGACTAAAAGAGCTGCTGATCCTACAAAGGAAATGTCAAAAAGTCTACTTGTGTACCCCTGTAAAACAAGCACAGGGTTCATCATCTTCCATTTGACACCTCTTATAGTGAAAGCTTTTCCTCTGTAGCTGGGGTGGGACTTGGGGGGCTGTAGAGCTATGATATTGCAGATACTTGGTGCCAGCCTGTCTGGTGAAGCAATTGCATGTTCACCCAGACAACAGGAGAGAAAGGAGTGGTAGCATGGAAAAGCCATCTGGCTACTCACTGACGTTGTCAGCCACTTGCAACATTGCACAAAAGCTTTATGAGGGTTTAACTTAAGAAACTATAGTACACAACCATGTATGTGTAGGACAGAAATTTGGAGAAAAAGTCACCTTCTTGAAGTTTTTGTTTGCTCCATCGGGTAGCTCTCCTGCCAAAATCATAGTTCACCTACAATACCAGAGCTGTGTCCTCAGTGCTGAACCTTGCAGCAGCGTGCTCTTATTGGGAGTGGACCATTGAAGATTGGATATGGGCACAACCAAGATCAGTACTTCTGTTCCTGTGTCCTGTGTCCAGCCACAGCATTCAAACTGCACCACAGACAGCATGGCAGTATGGAAAGACAGGTCCTGTGCTGAAGAGCTAAAAATCATTGTAGATGCAGAAAGTGGAAGGAGGAGAGAAAAAACAGGCTTTGTATCAGATATGTGCTAAAGGAAAGAGAGCTCTGATAAAAAACTGCAGAACTGAGATCTTAATGCAAGCAAGTTTTAAATTTTCAAATTGTATTTAGAGGTTTTCTGGATGCCTGACTTCTTGAGAAGGGTGATGTTTTACACTGGGAAAAACAAGCTTCCTTAATGTGACAAGTCATGAATGAAAAACTGTTGGCATCCAAAATAATTTATTTCACAAATTTTCACTTATGTGCAAAGATCTGGATTAAAATACATCATATTCTTGAAAACATATTAGCAAGGTTTTATATTGGTTCTCACTGGTTTTAGCAAGGGATTGTGGGCTTTTAAATAAAGAGATAACACACTGATAAGAAGCCAGTTCATGAACATCAGGGAGGAAAATATTTCAGAGTCAATAAACAACAACAAAATGCCTTAAACTTAAACCCACAGGACCTAAACTTTGAACTGGGATCAGACACGAAGCAGGAAATCAAACATGTGACGTAGGACATAAGCCAAGCCAGCAGCCTGCTGAGCTGATGCCCTGCCCAAAGGGGAGGCCAGTGGTCCTCATGTCATGTGTAATACCAGCCAAATAGGCTACAGGCTTCAAAATTAGTAGAATGCACTAACCTGGAGCAAATCAGACCACACTGCTTTGCACCAGTTTGAACTGTCAAAGTCTTGCTAGAATCTTCCCACAGAGTATCAGAAGCAGGTTCGCTCCCAGCCACGATTCAGTGCCAGCTGTGTGTGTGGCTTGCATGGTGAAATGGCTAGTGACTGCATGGCTGATAGGAGAGCAGTAGAGCAGGAAGATCTTTGATAAAACAATTTGAAAAGAAAAAGCTCCAAGCATTAAAGTTTAAAATATATATGAGAGCTAAAGAAGTGTGTAAACAAACTGCAACCCACTTAAAACACAATATAGCTCCATGACTGTTGTTACAATCAAGCTTTCTTCTCTGCACCTTCAGAGGAACCTGTTTACTTCATCTGCACCAGAGTGACCTGGGGCCTGCAAGTGGGAAGAAGAAATCATCCTTATTGGTGAGGGTAGGTGCCAGCCTGCATAGGAGCAAGGCCTGTGCCTTACAGCCATGGCTAATTCTGGCTTTGATGTTCCTTGAGAAGAAGAGTTCAGCCTTAGGGTAGCAGCCACAGCTATAGGGTAGTACCTATAGCCTGGGTATATTTGGATGCCCCATGGCAAGCATAGTCTGCAGGGCTTGCGGGGCTCACAGTGAGTGTGCCAAGGGCCAGAAGACTTTTTCCCAAGAAAAACACAAGGTTAGTTAGATGCAAACTGTGATACAGTCATACATGTATGCTAATTGCTGCAGAGAGTTATCTGCCCAAGCTGCTCTGAATGTCATGTTACAGCCAATATTTACTTTACTTGTGTCTCCTGCAGGGATCTTCTTTTTCAGAATTTCTGTGTCCAGTGCAAATGGTTTTTCAAAGTTTGTATCTTTCCAACTGTTGTAACTGAGCCCAAAGTAGCTCTCTACAACTACCTGAAAGGAGCTGGTGGTAAAGTGGGAGTCAATCTCTTCTCTGAGGTAACAAGTGACAAGGACCAGAAGAAATGGCCTTGAGCTGTGCAATGGGAGGTTTAGATTTGATATTGGGGAAAAATTTCTTCACTGAAAGGGTGGTCAGGGAAGTGGTGGAATCCCTGTCCCAGGAAGTGTTCAAAAGGTGTGTGGATGTGGCACTTGGAGACTTCATTTAGCGGTGGACGTTTCAGTGCTGGGTTACTGGTTGAACTCTTATCTTAGCAATCTTTTCCAGCCATAATGATTCCATCATTCTATAAAAGTAACCCAGCTAACTAATACTCAGTCTCAAATAGAAAGGCTAGACAGAGGTTCTTGGGGAAAAGTCCCATCTTAAGTATACCCTTTGTCCTGTATCTGTTTTTATTTTCTCCAAAAACTGTAACACTAGTACTGCTTTGTTGCTAGAGCCAAAACTAAGGAATTCACCTTTTTATTCTGTTTTTCTCTGTGTGCTCTGGTGATTAAAGAGAACACAGAACTCACTGAAAGCAGAAAAACAAGTAGTTTGCAGAAGACCTAGCTAAGGTTTAAAATTCAGGATTTACCACTTTAGATAATTACAGAAGTTTGCAGTTTAATTTAGATAGAGACATCATGGCACAACTGCAGCTGCTGAGTGCCTCTTAAGGGAGTACTTTTAAGGTAGCAGCTTCTCTTCTTCCCTCCTTCACAGAGACCACACACAAGACAAGGAAAATATGGTATCCTTGTTGTTTGGTAATTTTTCATTAGGTGTTTGATGCTTTTAAAAGGTCATGGTAGGGTATTTCTTGTTGGATGTACCAATAACCACAAACTTTTTAAACTAGCTTATGTCCTCTGCATGCTTTTAGAATTTCTGCTCAAGTGCGTTTCATGTTTTGCGATATGGCACTCTGTGCAAATACCTGAGAAGGTTAGAATTACCATGTTTACTGGCTCATATCTTCTTTCTGCTACAGAGGGGATGATTTTAAGACTCAAAGGATACCGAAAGATTTTCATTTGGAAAATACTTGTATAGAAAACAAGTCACAGAAGCAACATTGAACAGACAGGATTAAAGGACATGCAGGATTGATCAGAAATTCTAGCTAAAAGATAGTGGTAACAGAGTAATTAAAATAACACCAAAGCATTAAAGGATTATGTAATTTACAGCTAAAAAAATAATTCTTGATTAAAAATAAAAAAAAAAGAGAAAGAAAAAACTTTTTGTACAGGAAGAAGAGCCTCTTGAACTAACCAAATAAAGTTAACATTATGCTTGGTATTTTTGCCATATGGTAATTGTCTTAGTTTGAAAAAAAACTAAGATATCTGGGGGCTAATAGAACAGAGGACTCCACACAATTAATCACACCAAGACTCAGTGTAGATTTCA
>JAWWEU010000111.1:48702105-48726597 GCA_035583155.1 Acropternis orthonyx | reverse complement strand
GAAGGAGTACTGCATGAAGTCAAAGAAAATCTAAACTTCTTTTCCTCTGCCATAAATCACAGTGCTTTTTTTTTTTTTCCCCCCAAGGGAACGTGAAAGATCAATTTTTGCTCAGTGTAGGGCTGCATATATTACAGGACTCCTTGAAGTTTCCTTGAGTAGGTTCAGAAGACATCATAAGTCATTGTCTCTCCATTACCTTCTCTCATAGCTTATTACATTGCCTATGAAAAAGGAAAAAACTCCCATATCAGTGTGAAACTGGGACTCAGTACAGAAATCTGAGACTGACCCATGAACAAGGAGCTAGCATAACTAGGCACTGCTGTGTAGGAACAGCCCACTACCACCTGGTGACTTCAAGACCTTTACTAGGGCTTACGGAGGAGATTTAGGACCCCTATGGCTCATTCTGACAAAGAGAAAGAGATCACCATCAAAATCATAGCACATACGCGTACTAACAGGTAAGCATATAGAAAACAAAATACAGCTTCATCTCATTTCAAACAGCAACACCAGCCCCCATGAGGAATATTTTTTGGAGATTAATATCTGCTTGCATTTAATGAGCCAAAGCACAATGTGGACCATTAACTCTTCCCAGCTGGTTATCAGTTCCCTGAGAAATGTCCTATACCTCAATCATTATTGTTCAATTACACCCACTTGCTGGGTCCTGCAGCCTTGCTGTGACATCACATTTCTGGCAGCTATGTTTGGTCAGCCACTAACTAAAAGACTGCATATCCCAATTGGATAAGCCAGTGGAGGAGGAAGGACCTGAGGGCTGGTTGATGAGGTGAGTCCTGCATAACCTGGCTTTCCTTCAGGCAGGAGTGTACTGACATGTTCAGCTGGAGAGGAAAGAAAGCAGTAGTCATGCTGGTTTTTGGCTTAGCTGTGGACAGTGATGAAGTCCGTGGAAATCAAGAGCTGCCTCCAAGCATCTGCCCCACAGAATGTGATAGTTTGGGTCAGTGTTTCCCATGCAGATCTGCTCAGAAATCTGACTAACTGCGTTGCATGGGCAAATCTGATTTCTCATTTTGTTCTTTAAAGCCTCATCTTTCACACTTCCTATGAGTAGCCTGTAGAAACTGCAGTGTGAATCTGCTAGCAAAAGGTTTGCTTTTGATACTGTGAAACCTTTTTCATAAAGTTAAATCACTAGGTCACTCTGATGCCAGAATACTATCTATCTGTATTATGTGTATATACCAGCTCATTTAGTATTTAAATGCACAGTAAATCAAAGTGGTAAAGGTTGATATGAACTGTTTTCATAGCATAGAATTGAAATGAGAAGCCTCATTTTTCAAATGGGACAAGTCCAAATGAATCAATGCTGTCATCTTTCTGTGAAATGTGTCAATTTTAATAGAACTCTCCCTTTAGTGGAAATATTATTCTGACAGAAATTTGCCAACCAGTCATATCCCCAGCAACAACCAGTAAAAATGGCAGTACTGGCTTTGAAGGCTGTCCCACCAGCCCAGGGCAGTCTGGCCAGTGAGCCAGCCAACAACATTCTTTGCCTGTGAGGAACTGCTACTGGTTCCATGCAAGGCTGCAAGCAGGTCTCCTTTGCCAGCCATGGTGGTGGAACCTGCTCACACCTCATGGCTTCTTGCAGACTCCTTAGTTTTCCTCCTTCTCTGCCACCTTGCAGCTAAGTATCATTTCTTGTAGTGTCTCATACCAAATTGTTAATACTCCTTTTTCAGTCAAAATGACAAACTGTGACACCCAGTGGATTCACATTCTACCCAACTGTTGAAGTCTAAAAAGGGGCAACTAGAGAGGCAGCTTCCAGTCCCTTGGAACATTTTTATTTGCATTTTCTGTTGAGGTGACTTTGCAATATTCTCTTTATTCAATGTATTAAGTGAAATGAGTCAATATTAAATAAATTAACATTTAAATACCTGGGGGAAATTGATGAAGTTTTGAGGAGTCACAAGCACAAAGGGCACTAAAAATGAAGTTTACAAAGCAGATGGCTATTTGATGACTTTTAAGGGGCACACTTAAAAACAAAAATCCTAATAATGCCATGAAATTTTGAGTAAATTTAATCCACTGGGAATTACATATGCAAGCTCAGAAAATAACCAAAAAAAAAAAAAAAAAAAAAAAAAAAAACAAAACACCAAACCAAAAACCCCTCAAAATGTCACTCTTTCTCATGGATAAATTTTGGATGTCCATGGGTTCTCTCAAAATATCTGGAACTGTATAGTTCAGGGAATCAGTCTGGAAAGTTTTATCCTTGTTGTTGATTATGGATCAAGGCATAGTACTCTATCTTCTACACATATTAAATTCTTATCAGGCAAGCATGTGTATTAGCTGTGTTTAGTCAAGAAAATGTGTTCTGCAAGAAGCCTGTTGTACAGGATCTACTTTTTTAAATTAAAAGTTAAATAAGTTTTCTTTCCCTCAATATAGAATTGCGTTTTTTGTTCAGCTGGAATTGTGCCTTGCAAGCTGTAGAAACAACATAGTATGTGTGTGAAATTTAAAAAAAACATCATATTAAGAGCAACATCTGTAGAGTGAATTCCAGACAGTCTCAAAATAGACTTGATGTTCTGTTCTCATCCATTGCAAAGTGAGAGCCTGTTGCTACAGCAGAATGCAAATAAGGGAGATAGTCTGTTTCTCTATACCAAACCTTATAAATCTCAAGTCCAGTTGTACTCCTAATCCTGTACTTAGCTCATAGAAGAATAATCCTTAAGAATAAAGGGATATAGTTAAGAGGTGTGAAGAGTAATGGCGCTGAGTGAGAGCCCTGCAGTGCTAGGCAGGCACACAGTTCTCCCCCTCCTGGAGTGGTGTCAGGGCTGTGCCACAGGGTCTCCCCGTCAGACCTTCATGGCAGTGGCAATGAAGGCAGTGCCTGCACAGCTCCTGCCAGGGAGAGGGGGAACTGAAATTGCACTCAGACAACTTTTTCTTTACACATCAAAAAGGCCAAACACCTCTGCCTTTCTATTGAAGTTGCTGTTTCTGGTGGATCTTTTTGCTTTCTCTATCCAGGGTTTGTCCTGAACTGACCTTGTGGTTTTCTCTCCCTGCTTTTGTCCCTGAGGCCAAGCTGAGCTGACTGCCTAGAAAGCAGCAGTGCTGCCAGGATGTAGTAGAGCTCAGAGCAAGTCTTACCCCTGAGACCTTACCCAGCAGATCTTTGCATTCTGCATTATGTTCATTATTATTTTTAGTGGTTTATTTATTGTCGTTACCTCCAGGAGGGTTTATATGGGCTGCAGATGCATCTTCAACAGATGTAGCCAGGAAATGTCCACTGCCTTTTGAACATCAGGTGTTTTTTAATCTGCTCCTAAAAAAACCCCAAACAAACAAACAAACAAAAAACACCCCCAAAACAAAAAAATCACACTCAAAAAAAAAAAAAAAAACCAACAAAAAAAACCCAAAAACAAAACCCACAGAGCTACAATGTCTACATTGTGTCTTTTTCAGCAGTGACTCCAGGAAAGCTTTCTCCTACATGATTGTCCATCAGCATTCTCTTCTGTGAAAGACAACAAGAAGCTTCTGCCATCCTTGTACTTCTAAGGTATAGATTGGGCTCCACTGATACACTTTGCAGGCTTCAACAGCCAGGTGCTAGAACATAAGCCAAAACAACCCCTCATATATGCTAATGAGGGTCATGTGGATAAGTCTTTATTTGCTGCACATTAAACTTACCCTGAAGGACAGTTTCCAAGACTTCAAAACATCAGTGAGATGGGGAGGGAGAAATATTAAGGCACTTATCTAAAGTCAGTGCCTTCTGGCCAGTTTTGTTACTTCCATTTTATTCCTTGCCACTTATCCTTAAATAGAATTTATGGTTGTCCATTTTACACTCACCTTTTGATAAGGTCACAGATGCATCCATGCAGAATGATTACTCTTATACCATCAGAGAAAACAAATGCTCTGGGAAAAAGACCTCCAGGTAAAAAAAAAGGAGGATAAAATCTCTTGCTAAAAATCAAGGTTCTCCTATTTGCTGTAGAAAAGACCCAGAAGGAACTGAGTTACATTTTTGGCTTTCCATGCCTTATGGGAGCACCTCTGTGGTCAGTGTTGCCATACCCAACATTATCCTTAGTAAGAATACAGCTTCACGGAAATAATCCAAAGTTCATGGAGGAGAAGTTATGCTTACCAGAGAGCTGGCAGAAAATCATCATCAATTTTCTTGTAAAGATCACATCTTTTCATGCTATGAGAAGTAATATGCAGTCCCTAAAGTGTCAGTGTGAGGCAACAGAACAGGCGTGCTGTCCTAGTATTATCTTTGACAAAACTGCAGAAATAGTAGTTATACTTCACCCTGTTATTGTGATTCCTTTAGGTGCCTCTTCAATGGTGGTGTCCTATCAAAGAAGCTTGTTATTACACTGGATTGGCTTTATATACCAGATGCAGTGGCATACCGTTGTTGATGCATCATTTCAGTGAACCCTTCTTACTTGAGTCAGTGGTCTGTTTTCTGCCTTGATGTGCCCTGCATGTAATGCTGGTCCAATATGTGACTGTGTGAAATTCAGCTGAACTGGGCTGACCCTGGCTGGATGTCAGGTGCTCATCAAAGCTGCTCTATTGCTCACCATCTTAGCTGGACAAAGGAAAGAAAAAATATATTAAAACACTCATGAGTCAAGATAAGGACAGGAGAGATCACTCACCGATTACCATCACAGGCAAACAGACTTGACTTGGGGGAAAAAAATAATTGAATTTATTATCAATTAAATCAGAGCAGAATAGCATGTAAAATCAAATCTTAAAATCATCTCTCTCACACCCCTCCCTACTTCCCTGACTCACCTTCACTCCCATTTTTCTCTATCCCCTCCCCGGCTACAGCAGCACAGAGGAATGGGGAATAGGGTTTGTGGTCACTTCATCACACATTGTTTCTGCCACTCCTTCCTCCTCACACTCTTCCCCTGCTCCAGTGTGAGGTCAATCTCACAGGAGACAATCCTCCATGAACTTTTGAAATGTGAGCCCTTACCATAGACTGCAATTCTTCGGGAACACCTCCAGAGTGGACCCCCTACAGGGTCACAAATCCTGTCAGAAAACCTGGACCAGTGTCAGCTCCTCTCTCCATGACACCACAGGTCCTGACAGGATCCTGCTCCATTACAAGCCTCTCACAGAATCACAGCCTCCTTTGGGCATCCCCCTGCACTGGCATGGGGTCCTTCATGGACTTCAGGTGGATATCTGTTTCAGTGTGGATCTTCATGGGCTGCAGGTTGACTCCTGTCTTCACCACAGGCTGCTGGGGTTGTCTGCTTTGGTGGCTGGAGCACCTCCTCCCCCTCCTTCTGCACTGACTTTGGGGCCTGCAGATCTTCTTCTTCTCACATATTCTCAATCCTCTTTTCTCCAGCTGCAATTGCTCCAGTGCAGTAACTTTGTTCTCCTTAGATATGTTATCCCAGCAGTTCTGCCACCAAGGGCTCAGCTGCTGACAGTGCTGCTGATGGGCTTAGCCTTGGCTGGTAGTGGGTCTGTCTTGGAACTGGCTGGTATGGGCTTCACTGGACACAGAGGTAGCTTCTAGCAGCTTCTCATAGAGGACACTCCTTTAACCCCTCTACTACCCAAACTTTACCTTACAAACCAAAACCAGCATGTAACCACCTAACCTGATGGGCCAAGGGGAGATGCTGCTGGTAGGATGCAGTGCCCTGAAGGTACTTTCTGTGAAGGGACTATGTAGTGTCTACAATGCCTTCTGCAAAGAAAAACCTACATAGACCTACAAAGAAACACAGAAATGAAGAGGTTCTTACTGATTTCATTGCATTTTTAAGGATTCAGAACATGAATAATTTCATTCAAATTGTCTGAGAGACTTCAAAATTTTCACTTCTGCCTTCAAAATGAAAAATAACACAGTAAATACTCAAAGAAACTAACACTACAAAACTATCTTACTCAACAGAATAGTATCTCTTATGTGATCTCTTAACTTTTCTTGTTGTTGTTTTTCTCAGAAAGACTCTAGGCATTACCTGCTTATCACCACAAAATAGTTTAGTGTAAAAGGGCATAAGAGTTTAAAAAATTTACCATTTACTTTTGAAGACTTATGTAAAAATATCTTAGTAAACTGGTCTTGATTTTGGGAAGTAAAATCCAGATTTTTATTCTTCCTCCCTTTGCTCCTGCATTTCTTTTGGTCATACTTGGGACTAGAATTGGAAATGTCAGTACAACAAGATGTTAGGCACTCAGATCCTGCTTCAGCTGGAACTGAGCACTGAAGGACAAGGGGGCCCTTGTAGTTTTCAGTGTTATTTGCAAGCTACAAGGGATCCTAAAATATTTTAAGGAAAGAAGATAAGGGATACACTTTAAAAGATGCCCACTGTACTTTAGGTAAGGTTACTAAAGTGCAGGACTTAGACTCCTCAGGAGTAAATTACACAAAACCCTGCAAACATTTGTCCTTATGAAAATTTTGGCTTTTTTATTTGTTTGTTTTAATAACACAAGAACTTGTCGATCTGAAACACCCGCATGTGGTAGCACTTTATGTGAGGGAACTGGAACCTTTTGGAATTTTTTCACAATCAGCAGAGGATTGCACAATAAAAGGTTTGACATATGGGTCACTTCTGCTAACACACTTGCTAGATCGCAAGCAGCTGCCAGACAATTTGTTTCAAGGACATAGAAATCATTGGCTTACAGTAAGAGAGATCCACACATCTTAATCAGTAGCTCCTCTGCAGAAATGTATACCTCTTTGAAAGTGGTCTCCTTCACTAACTAGGAAATATCCTGAAAAAAATTGCTTTGTATGTCTTTTAGAATAATTTATTAGATAATTGTAAGACATTTTAATATATTTCTTTTTTTCATAACTTGGTGCTTGCATCAAAACTGAAGTGCATAAAAAGTTCACAAACATAATTCTAAGTAAATAAACTTCCTATAGAAAACAATAAGATACTTTTCAGACTTATGAAATTTCTCCTGAAAAATATCATGCTTCCTTCAGTGCCTGCTCAGATTGTGGAATCAGTGTGGTGTTTGAAGACCTTTATGGCAGCAATCTCCATGTAAGGTTTGTAATTTCTCTTTGTTTTGTGTTTGCACTGATCACCACAGAGAGATTGTTTATGGTCCCAAAACAAATTGGTTCTATTTTTATGCAATTCTCCCAGAATGAGTCTTCTCCATTGACATATATTTTCTGCCTAAAAAGATCTTACTAACATTCTCATCTGTAAAACCAATGTGATAATGGGAAAACTAACTGAGCTATACCATGATTCACAGATAAGAGTTACACTTCAACTGATGGTCCTTATTACTGCAGAGGACACAAACTACTTTCAGCTTGTGCTTAGGTTTGCTGGACTGTAAGAACACAGTTAAGTAGAAGTCTCTGACAGACAAAGATAGAACCTTTACTAATGTCTGTAAAAAAAAAAAAAAACAAAAAACAAATCCTTCCTGAAAATATAAAACATATGGCACATAATAACAAATTCTGAGTAGAATCCTATCTTCCCTCAAAGAAACAAAATTATTAATGATGGGATAAACTTTTTCTACTGCTTATTCCTCACATGTACCTCAGTCTGTAACACTACAGTCATTTGCTGTGGAGGTTGTGATGGTGCCATGGAGAACAATGACTGCAGTTGTCAAATTAGGCATGGAAGAGGCTAACTACTGCAATATTTTTGTTTATATCACTTCAACTCACTTGCAGCCCTGAAAGTGGGCACATAGCTAGTCACTGAAATTTCTTCTGCTTACCCTGGTTAACTTAAATTACTCCTTATTTCACAATGTCTTAATATTGGCCTGAGTCTCAGAATGCCTTATGGATGTCCTACCACCACAGGCATAAAATGGAGCTCCCAGTCTCTGCATGGCATATGTATTTTTTCTTTTGCAGAAACTGCTCCATCTTCCTTTCCAGATTGCTCTTTACAATAGTTTTCTCCTTGATCCTAAAGAGATCGCAAGAGATCAAGTTTTCTCCTTATTTCTTCTATAACCTCTTGAAAATTTGCTACCTCTTCTCTCCACCCTCACAGATAAATTTCTTATTCCCCTGCTATGACCAGAAGGCTACTGCAACAATCCTTTTCCTGGCTTGTCAGTACTATCTTGAGGAGGGCAGAGGTGTTGCATTCACTGGTGGAATGAACTATTCATCTAAAAAGACATTTTAGCAGTACTACTAGTCACTTCAGCTATAATTCACTACAAACCCTTCCTCTGTTTTTCTTTGCTGTGAAACACCTGCCTAGAATATCCCCTTGTTTCTGCTGTTGACCCCTTCCTCAGCTTTGCCAATAATACAGTTTTCTTGTGTTTTCCTCTCATGTAAGATGAGGACTCTAAAACTTCCCCTCCTTCAAAATCACCTCTTGTCTTAAAGAAGACAAAAAGCATGTGCTTGCTAAAATCCGGGTAGCAGGTAAGCTTGGGTTGCTTCATTTCAAGCTAACTAGTATTGAGCCATCCTTATCTCTTTGTTTCCCCTCCTGGTTCAGTACGTTATTCATTACTAACATGACACTTGGGGTTTAAATTGCTATAAAGTAGGTACTCTACCTTGTAGGATGAGGCCCACATCCTGGATTAGTTTCTGACAGGTGCCTCAATACAATAACAGAAATAATATGTTGCTACTTCAGTTGTGGAGAGTGATACCTGCACTTGTGGGCTTGTCAGTCTAATTGGCATCTTCAACAGCCAGCATAATTTACATTAAAATAGCTGACACAAAACAAATTCCTGTTTTACATTAGAACATCTAACAAACACAGACATGAAGGCTCAGCCCTACTGGAGACATTCATAGGAAAGCTATTGATGAAGCAGTACTTCATGGAGTTTAGTATGTGTAGCTTTGCACAATGTGAACACTGTATGAGTTTGGGATTTGCATAGACGCTCTTGAGACAGCAGCTCTGCAGTAAGGCATGTTTCTAGTTGGAAAGCAAAGAGAAAAGTAAATTAACAGCCTTTACATGGGAGATGCTTGCCTTTCAAAAAAAACCTCTTTCATAAATGAAAAGGCAGTCAGTCTTTCTTCTATAGCCTAGTGAAGCCTGTAAGTCCTGTTGGAAAATCATAAATGCCTTCCCAATAGGGTGCCCTGACCTGTCCCAATATTTTCTGGAGTGAAGGAACTCTCAGTGAAAGTTTCATCTCTCAGCAGCATTGCTTATGCCTAAGCACACCAACAGGCCATGGCTAAGGTCCCTCAGGAAACTCCACTCTCCTTTTGCTGAACTCTTGTTCAAGAAGCAACAGGTCCACCTGAGAAGCTCTGTTTGTTGTCTGAGATGTTGCATTTTGTGGTGTGGGCACAGCTTGCCCTGGGTGCCACTGCTGAGGGATGCTGGTGCATCCCTTTGAGCAAAGGCAGGCTGGACAGACTGGTACAAGATATGCAATGCTTCTGAACTGGCTGCTTTTCACATCACCATGAAGCACTGATAGCTTTGGAAATATATTTTTAAAATGAACTTTTTATGCCTATAAGTGAACTCTGAGCCAGGTGAGAACTTGCCATTCAAAGCCAATTTTGAAAGGGGAAAGCATATGCATAGATATATAAGAAGTGTTTTCCATTTTAAAAAAGCTGGACTTTCACTGAAGGTGATACCATGAGAAATAAGGTCTATAACCTGGGCTTATAAACCAAAGATATTATCAGCATTTGTATATTATTTGACATGGATGTGTTGGTTTTCTTCTGGTAGTTTGAGAAAAACACCTTATTTGTGTCCTACTAATCCAGTGTTATAATCTCACACATGCACACTGACTTTACAAGTCAGATGAAACAAGTCAAGCAACTCTGTCTCCACAGGCCAGTCTACATTACCCTCATCTTGCCACTTAATTGATATTTAATATTCTCCCTACAAATTTGCTGATTCAGGTTGACCTTCATCTCTCCTCACTTAACATCCCTTGTCAAACAACTTTACAGCCAGCTCGCCAGCAATCTTTAGCTCAGACAGTCTGGGTCCCTGCTCCTCTGCCAAACGTTCATCTTTATATGCACCAGTCCAGATTTTCCATTCCTCCGCTTCAGTGGAATTCAGTTATGTATAATTGAGTTATCCTTGACATCCTCCAGTGGCAGAGAAGACACATGGCTGATCATCTTTGTTTTGTCAACTCTAATTCTCAGTTACAGTTTTCTTAAAATTATCATTTCCAATTCACTGTCTATTTCAGAGCAGGGTGGACAAAGCTCAATTTGAATGGCAAGTAGTACATAAATAGCTGATTAGACCGGTCCCTGGAGTCTCTGGTGGAGCACCAGCCCCCAGTGAGCTGGAAGCTGCTCAAGTGCCCAAGAGACTGCACTCAAGGACATCCAGTTGAAATAGACAAGAAGGATGACTGGAGGGAAAGTGTTAGCGTAACAAGGATGTGGAACTGAGGAAACACTGATTTGCCAGATTAATAGAGAAGAAAACTCAACATATACCATTAAAGTTTGACTTAGTACCTTTTCCTCATAACAGTACTCCTCTTTCCATCCACTGAGACTTTGAAAAACTTGTTTCTTCTCCAGTCTTTCAGTTTTTTGTTCCCAGACCAACAGCGTTAGAGATGGCCAGTTCATTACCTAGCTTAAGTCTCGCTGAAGTCAGCAAGGGCACACTGTTACACCCACCTGACTCACAGCGAGGCTGATGGCTTCTATTTCCAGGAAATGCAGCACTGCAGAAATAGAGTCTGTAAGGATTTCTCAAGGTTTTATGGAAACTTCAGGTAACATTTGATGAATTCCTATTTTCTGCGAACACTGTAAGTGCCATCAGAGAAACAGCATGGGAAAGACAAAAGCAGTTAGTATTTTTCCTCTTAAGGACTTCAGAACAAAATTATGAAACAGATGTAGAAAATATGGATTTGTGTGTTTAATTTGAGAAAGTAAGTTGGCTGATAACTTTTTTATGAAGATGGTATAGCAAATGGTCTCTGTCAGAACAAAAATATTTCATCTTCACAGCTCTTCTTTGAAGACACTATTAATTCTTTGTCCCATAGCTCAGTACATCAGAAAACTTTTTTTCTGCATATGCACATATTTAAAGATCAGCTAAATTTCTTGCTTCTTTATGCAAGCAAGTAAAAAGGTACTTTGTATTTTATAGCATTACTGTTATTCATTGAGTTTTATTTCTTTGTTATCTTTATTTTATTGGTATAATATTATAAAAACTTTGAGTGTGTTATGCTTTTTTAAAGGGAAGAATAAAGCACTTACTATTCTACAATAAACATAGGTAAAACAAAGGCAGCAATAAGAGCACATTGGTGCCATTGGTTTTTTTAATGAGAGATGAAACATAATCCTTCAAAAAGAACTAAATTTGTCAAAATATATGTCTAAATATATGTCTTAACAACCATACCAGCATCATAAAACAAAGGGACTATACTAGAATTTCTTAAGCCTGCACTTCCCGAGTATGATCTGAAAGAATGGCAAAAACCAATGCTGACAGAAAACACTCCTGAAAATGCCATATTCTAGTTTTCTTACATTCATGGTATTTTATTCTAGGGAATGTTGTGATCTCTTTGACTCCTGTGTTGCCACTCTATTCCCATAAAAAGTTTCACCAAATTCTCTAAAACTGATCATAATTCTAGAGTTAATAGTGGAGATGAGAGCTTACAGGATCTGGATTGTACTTTATTCTTCCAATCCTATACTACAGCTAAAGATTTTCTAACTTTTACCTTAAGTAGAGTTCTTCTAGTCCCTCACAAGATCTTGCAGTTTTGCAAGACTAGAAAAACAGAGAATGGTTTGCAGTTTGGGGGCTATATTTTCTTAAGCATTGCATTCCAGAGCCCTTGTTCATCTTAGAATAATTCATAACTGAAGCTGAAAATTATCTTTCTCCTCTAAATTTGTCCCTATGGACTTCTAGAACTCAGTTTTCCTTAACAACTCTAGTTAATAGAACATGAATTTTTTTTTATTTGACTATGAAAATAAATGTTTTCTGTTGCTCCATTTATGAAACATTTGAAAAAATGAAACCTGTTTTCAGAAGTGAAAAACTGGATTGAGATGCTGGTACAATTAGTAAATCATTGCTTCTGAAAACCGGTACTATTTTATGCTGTTTTACAACTTTGTGTGTAAAAAGGTCATGTTGTGCTAGTAAATGCTGCCCAAGAATTCTCCCTGCCCAGCCCCCTGACTGTTTTGGGATTTTTTTTATTTTTTTTTTTTTTTTGATGGATTCTATTAATGCTTAAGAGGAAATAGAACATATTTCAGGTATAATATGATTTTATGCAGAACACTGTTTATTAAGTATTTTGATTTTTAGTTGTCCTTTGAACAGATGGATTTTCCAAGATTTACAAAAGAAAACATAATTTTTTTTATCTGATTATGCTATTGAATGATCCTTTGTCTGTCTTCTTTAAAAAAATAACTAAACAGGGAGAATCATAAAATCTATTGTATCATTAGAGTTGTCTAATATCACTAGTGTGCCAAAGGGACCACTTCCAAGTGATATCTGCCTTTTTTCTCAAAAACTTTCCTGGTCTTTTTCCTGTATCTGCACAGTCACCAGAATTTGTCATTCATTGACACAAACTGAAAAATTCAAGGTAGTCTTTTGTAATAAATGTGGACTCAAGAAACAAATATGACCTGATAACTCTGGGTACCTAATGCAGGAACTGCAATATATATGATAATATAGATGTACTCTAGATAGTTGTAATCCCTAACAATTATAGGTTCACATACTTTATCTTGAATACGATTAACAGTATTAATCTTTTTTTTAAAAATTATAATACATATATTTATATTTTCATGTACTACCTGATAGCATTATCAGGATGCAGTTGAGGTTCATACTGGCATGATATATTCTTCGTTTGGGCAGAGGTACAGATTAATGCCTATGCATAGGAAGGCAGCTATTTAATAGAAAACTCCAACAATACAAAAAACACATGGTGGTAATATAATTAATGAGAAAGCACTAATATGAAGATCTGTCTGATTTGAGCTATAAGTCACCAAAGCAATTAAATCTGTACGTAGCTAATAATTTCTGGAACACTATTTCCTGAGGAGTATGCATCTTAAAGAATAGATTATCAATTCTTCATCTTGCACTATGCTGACATAACTTGCATTATAGAAAATAAAATAAACCATAGCAAACAACAGAAGTCCATGTTAATCTAACAGGTCATGGTATAAAATTGCCACTTCTTACTTTAGTAGGGCCAAAACCCTGTTCCTGTGTTCTAGGCCTGTGAAGAGTGTATCATCTTCAACTTGGCCTGCTCTCAAAATTTGCACACGTATTTGATCTAAAAAAAAAATTTAAAATTGCATTACATTCTAAGAAAATGCATTTCTCATTCTCCTTGAAATGGGTCCCTTATCTCATATGCCAGTTACTGCAACGTGCTCCTCTCTTTCTTTACGAAATGCAGTCTCAGCCTTGCTTCCATCCCACCCACCTACGGCATGCCATGTTGACCAGCAGGATTTCCCTGTGCATCCCATCCCTGGGCTTTCATTTTCTGTCACTGACCATGCTTTTTAATTTACTTCTGTAAGATTGCTGATATCCATATGCACTTATTCTGATTTCTTACAAAGCTATTGATCTCTGACCAGATATAAGGCCAGCCTACACTTCTCTTGTTAGCCTTCAAACACAGAGATTTTGTGTTTCTTTCCAGCACCCTTCATACTCTAAAAGAAAGGTCCATGATTAGTCACAAGGCTACCTCATTGTTTTTTTCTTCCCTATTTTCCTTTTCTCCAGTTCTTACAAACTTTGGACAAGAGTATGCTATTTCTTCACTCTTTTATTAATCTTTTCACTTAGCCTAAGTTCTTTCAGTGGGAGAGGATGTCTTGTGGTCCTTAGTTCCACAATGCCAAGGACAATGGGTCTTTGTCTATGAATTAGGCATCTAAATGTTACAATAATATGAATAGTAATTTGTATTCCCTATGAGACATATAAACAGGATTTTAGAAGCTTGAATTAGGAAGCAATGCATTCTAGGGCATTTTCATGTTAAAACCTTAAGGAATAGGCATTATTGGCTTTTATGCTGGGATTTCCCACTGTACATTTCCATTTTATATGCCCAAGGAAACCCTCTTCCACATCAGACTTCAGTGTGCCTTATTCTGTAAAAACTTCCAGCTGCTTCAGGGAAAGATTAGAAAAATTCTGTAGAGGAAAATTATGTAAAAAATATGAAAGAAAGTTTGTTTAGTCCTGTCAGTTCATTGCTGGCTTATATGCTGAAGCATGAAGGTTCAAGAACATTCATTTTCTCAAAGGAGAAACAATTATTATATGTATTACTATAATTCTAGCTTTGGAGATTTTAGAGGGAGGGATAAGTACAACAAAAAAAAGAAACAGAAACATATTCTGTTTTATACATTTCATCATTTTCCCCTATCTCCTCTCATTAGGAAAAAGCAAAGAACAGAAATAATTACTGACTTTGGAACAGAGATTAGGAAATAAGGATGTTAATTACCATCAAAGAAATAGGAATAATGGCAAAAAGACAGTGATATTAACCTGGATAAGCTCAGTAAGTTGAAGATAAAACTGTATTCATGACATGAATAGTTGTTGCTTGTTTCTGCAGCAAAGGAGAAAAGTACCCAAGGCAATGATAGCTTAGTCACTCTTTTAAAAAGGAAGATTTTACCTTTTTTTTCTGTAAGTGAATGCAGTGCTACAGGGAGGTGCATGATGGAAAAGCCTGAGAGTGCATAGCAATAAAAAGAAATAGCTGTATGAATGAACTCTGTGGCACTAAGAGGCAAATACAGAGATTATTAAGTCTAAGGGATGACAAATGCAAAATGTCAAGATATGTGGAGACATTCTCGAAAGAAAAGGTCATAAAAAAATTACACATAAAAGACATGTGTTTGCTATGAAAAAATATTCTAAGTCAAAGCTAAAAAACTGCATTTAAAGACACAATTACTAGAAGAGTATGTTATCGAGAATATGTAGACTATGCCTAGTAAGAATATGTATCTAATCCACTTACTGTAGTGTCAGTTAATAAAAACTATGGAGATACAAAAATTTAAGTGGAAATGTACTCTCTTTTATAAAACACTCAAGCATGAAGAAATGTCTTAGTATAGAACAAAAAATTTTATTTGCATGAAACCAAGTAATCGAAAAAGAAGGAAATCTGTAAATCCACTTTACTTAACAATACTTTCAGAAGTGCTGAGGGCTCTTGAACCTTCTCATGTCAATAAACTTTTTGTGCTGTTTCTGTTTTAGGGTTTCCTAACATTGTTTCTTCCCTCGTTTGACTAACATATGTGTGTAACCTAGTCACATATGATGTTGTTGGAAGGGTTACACCATTACGATAAGACCAGCTAAGGGACTTCCTGAGCTAAAGACCTTATCTTTGACTATGTCATAAAATCTGATAACCCTCTGTGAAGAAGTGGTAATAAAACTCCTTCGTACTACAGTAAATTGATGTGGCCAGTGTTATTTGTTTTTATAGATACTTGCAATAACAGTATATTCTGCTTTTGAGATTCCTGGCACTGTAAGATGCCATTCAGAGGTCCAGCATCTAAAGACTCTAGGCTGCCTGTCTGTTTAATCACCGCACCAAGCTCTGGTGCTGAACTCACTACCGTAAAATGCAATTGTCCCTGCTCAGGGAAATACAAGGCTTTAGACATTCTGTTTCATGCATTTTTCATAACAGTCACAATTAAAAAAAAAGGTCTTCGAGCTCTCTTTTGCAGAAACACTAGCCAAACAGAGATTATCTGAATCCTGTAACCATTGCTGATAGAAAGAAGATAAGTTCTCTTACCTTGAAGAAATAAATTTTCTTATTAATATGTTGTATCAGAGTAGTTTTTAGAAATAGGTCCCTGGATCTTCTGAGAGTACCTTGCAAATACAGAAGGAAAGGGATGCATCAAAGATGACTGGGGCCACCTGAATGCCAGCAACTCATTCTAATTCATTTACACTGATGTGTATCTAAACATTCTTATTCAAAGGGTGTAAAGAATGTCACCCTTCGAATCCCACGAAGAAGCTGTCATCACCTTCAACTAGCACTAGGAGGTGTTGGACAACCGACTGAAGGAAACCATGTGAGCAAGGAAGAAATCATTGTGTGGATTGAGGTGTTCCTTAAACATAAAATGTCCTAGAAAAATAAATCATGAATAAATATTTAAAGACATTCTGTTAATAAAAGAAACATTAATTCAATTTATAGTTCTATTCTGCTGTCTTGGAAGAGAACTTAATAATCAACTACCCAAATGCTGTTACATTAAGACAAATGCATGTGTATACTCAAAAAATTTGATTGGATAATTTACATTAATGTTGTGGCATATTGACAGTTTAGTTAATGCTTCTTGCATCTTCTGTGCAACTGTTTGACAACATTGTCTGATGACTTTCCTGAGCTGTCAAACACACTGAATCTAGATCTCCACATGAGCATGCATGAATGGTTCAGTAGCTTCTGTGCACATGAAAGCCCGAATGATGAAACACAGAAATACAGTTAAAGGCATAGATAACCAAACTCAATTACTCTACATAGTTTTCACTCTGTTGACTCTGGTAATTTTAATTGTTTTCAATCACAAACAAGACAAAGGTCAACATGAACATGAATCACACTGTGTCATGTGGTTCTTGCAGACTTACAAACAGGTTTGTCAGCATTTCTGGCAAACAGCAGCTGCATGATGGTACCAAATGTTTTATGTCTAAAACTTATTAGTTTTTTCTTTGCTTTACAAAAATAGAAATCTGTGCAGTCTTTGAAAAAGGACGCTCTGAACTCAAAGTGTACATCACAGTCAGTTATCTTTCCTTGAAATGCCTCCTCAGATAAGCCCATTAACATATTGATCCTGATCCATTTAAATTACAGAATGGGAAAGTAGATTAATTACAGAGAAAATTGATCTATTCTTCACTGCAAGAATCAGCCTGACTGACAGTTTATTTGTAAATACAATGTAGCAATAGGTAGTGAGCAAAGATACCCAGATATATACAGGTTAGGAACAAAGATTTCTTATGCTTTTGTATACCATTGCTCTCAGTTTCAAAGCATTCTGACCCTTTCAACTATAATAAGGATTTTATTTTCATAAACTCGGTGTTCAAGAAATGATTAAATGAATGGATGGGATATAGATTGAATGAAAAAAATAGAGGTCAGATATGCTGGCTAAAATGAAATGCCTATTAGAAACTGTTTAGAATTATTAGCTCCCCATTTCTTTAACTTTCTGTATTTGTTGATTACAGAAATAATTGTTCTAGTTGTTGACACTTGCAAGGGGTTGTCACACCTCACAATTTATAACCACCAAATTTGTACACAGTTTCATTTGGGTTACAAATATATCTTAAGCCTGATCTGTTCAAAATATACGTGCTCAAATAGATCAATGACACTGGCTCCTAAAAGATGAAACAACAGAAACTCTGCCAAGAGGCCAAGGGAGTGTTCACTTTCTGGCTTTCTCATGATAGAAGCAGGGTGGCCTGGAGGCAGGGCAATGCAATAATGATATGGGCATTGCCCAACAGGAATGGACACACAGTCATAATGGTCATTGTACTCCTTCTAAACTTCTGAAAACATTTACAAATAAAAAGACTGTCAAACTCTAAGCTAGCAAGGACCCACTTCTGACTAGCCAAAAGGAAAGAGAATTCTTGGCGTGACTGTGGCCACACAGCTGGAGAAGTGGGGTAAGATTGTCTCTTTTCCCTTCCCTGCCAAAACAGCAAGAATAATGACAGTGTGTATCGAGGCCCAGGTTTTGCCAAGATACCTTCTCTTCAGTGTTGTAATGAAAATCACAGCAAAGTTATATGCAGAAAATCACAGGCAAAATTAAAGAATAGCAACAATTCCTGAGCCCATCTCCTTGGACACCAGGAGGAAATGTATTAATTTGCCTGTACAGACTTTTGCAATTGATTGATTTGATGCCAAATCCATGCTGCCTCTAGGAAAAATTCCTTGAGGGTGTGGGTAGAAAAGGATTGCAATATACACTACTATACTTTCAGTGTGTGGTATCTGTGCAATGTCCATTACCTCTGCCTCAGACCTTCACGTGCTTTAATGCTCTGCAACTGTGCTGTAAGGACGTGTAATGATGTTACTCTTAATTATTTGTGCAGAAAATGATGCATTGGAAGGCTGAGATCTACATATTTAGATACTTAATTCGAACTTACTCCATAAAAGTATTTAAAAATAAGTAGGATACTTGCACCTTTATAGCCTCAAAGACTTTGTTGAAACAGTTTGTCTAGGGGTACCATGAGGGCTTATGGGATCAGGCGAACTGAACCCTATTGCATGCCCTGACTACAGATCTGGCCTGGTTGGTTATTTCCAATATTTCAGTATTTAATGTCCTCATAGGGAAATATGTATTTCATCTCAGAACTGGAGATGAAGGATTTTACTAACTAAATTCAGTACACCACCTAGCCCTAGAGAATTTACACAAAGCTATTATTAACCTAGGCATGTAACTGCATCCTTATAATTAGTTTCTGGGCATGTGTGTCCTAGTATGTGCTTGTGTTACTTTACCTCTATCCATTTCAAAATCTATGAACTGGAATGAAACTAACCTTGTGTTTGAGTGAGTTTTTAGTGCAGAAATGTAGCTCAGTAATGCAAAGCCTGATGTTACTCTGCTTGTCTGTGGGATACAAGGAACTTCACAAAAGTTTATTCGCTTTTGACTGTTTTGTAAAAGGTTTATGCAGATGAATGGGAACATTTCACAGAAAACTGTCGTAGATTCTGCCTACTAAGATTTTATTTCAGTTTCTGAGTTGTCTCTGATGTATCTCATATTCTTCCTTTTGCTTTCAGTGATGCTCACAAGCATTCAGGAAGAATTACTTTGTTATTGCTATGATTGTGTTTCATTTGTACTGCTCATGAATTTATTCACATGTCTCAAAATCCACCAGTAGTGTTCAATGAACCTTTACTAGCTAGAAGCTGGAATTGTGTTTTCCCTTTTGCTCATTGTATGTTGTCCTGGGCACACCTGAATGGCTTTCTTCTGCTTTGCCAGCCGTTTTAATGTGTACTTTATTGTAAGAACAATTTGCTACTAGGACAACATCAACTTTCACTGCAAAGAAAGGTTATTTTTCCATTGGAGAGCAACACCATTTTCTTTCCTTGTCCATAAATTTTCAGATGAGTTCAGTCTGCACCAGGCATCTCCAGACTACTCTGCAGTTCATCCCCAAGGCCTTTGTCAGATCATTGAAAAGATAGAAGCCATCTGTAAAATCTGTATCTCTGTGCAAACTTCCTTAAGGCTGGAGCCATTTAGATCTGAGGCTTTGATTTGTATGACACACTTCTAAATATTGACATTTGGCTGTGTCACAAAACATGAGTTAAGCCAGCCCAGATCTTTCCTCTCCACCTGTTTGTACAAAGCTGCCAAGCAGAAAAATTAAATGCTTATATTACTAATAAGAAAGCCTGTTAAAACTCCTGGATTGTTGAATTCTGCAGTCAGTTCTTATTCACTTGGTTCTATAAAACTGTAGCTACCATCTCTTATCAAAGCTGGTCTCTGTTCAAAGGTATTGAGAACAGTAAATCCCACCAAGTCTGGCTTCTCTTTTGGGACACAGACTCACAGGACAGCAGAGACTGGAAGACACTGCTGGAGCTCATCTAGTCCTATTATTGCAGTTCTGTAGTGGGGTCATGCCTAAAGCAGATAAGGGGCTCCTGTACAGCCATAGCAGTGGTGCTGCTTGGACCAAAATTTGGGGCAGGGCTTATGTGCCATCACTGTACAGCCCTTGAAGACTTGTTCAGATCCAGTTCTGACATGTCTGAAACTGCAAGGCAGGCTGCACCTCTACTGTTTGTCTAATTTCAATCCATTACATCTATTTTACATCACCAAAAAGAAGAGCACACAAAAATATAATAGGATAACAATTGGAAATATAAGGAAGAAAAAGGAGAGTAGTGGTTCTAGTTTTGAATAATGGAAACCAATTACACCCAGGAGATGGGGAAACATCTCTGTCCATCTCTTGTAGCTTGGCATGACACTCACCTCACCCTTACCATTCCCTATCACTGCCTGGAAAAAAAAAATCTAACAGCTGACGGGCAAGTAGAAAACAGAAGGGATCAAACACCTCCCAGTATGTGCCAAACAGTAGGCACAGCTATATGTTCATCACTACACTGCTTCCTCTGCAGAGAAAATCAAATGGCATTTGTTCAGTTCTGACTGGGCTGGTATTTCACATCTTGCTTTTGACTCTTTTTGGTCTTCAATCTGTTGACTGCATTCCCCTCCAAAATAATGAGGGAGCCTGCTGAGGAACCACAAAACATGGGAGAGCCAGGGGAGAAATCAGCACAGCCCAAGACTCATTGTAATGGCAGTTTAATGGAGCCTCCAGAGGCATGTACTTTAAGTGGTTGAGGGACCTCTTAGCGTGTAAATCTTATTTCCCTTGGAGAAAATACACTATATAACATTAAGAGAATTGTGGGAACTTACTGCTATGCCTCCCCAGTCATTACTTCACAGATGTTCATGCACAAAACACCAAATCATGCTGCAAATCATGGGCTTTGTGACAGAAAAACAGAATTTGGCACAGTTTGTCATTTAAATACCCTTTTCTGTAAGGCAGAAAGCAAATCTTTGCCACTGCTTTCTAAGAGGGGGTGGTTTTGTTTCAGCTGGCATGGGTCTTTTTTTAAATACTGCTTCTCTTAAACCATCCCCATTCAAACCCCTTCTCTCCCTCCTTAGAGGTTAAGCTACATACTGCCTATAATATATTATAGTTTGTCTCAGAAATGTTAAACTCAGTATCTCAGTTTTCAAGATTAAGTGGCACAATGCCAGTGTAAATTCACTCCTGAAGTGGATTCCTCTTTGGCTTAAAAAGTAGCAAATCCTGCTAAAAAACTATCACCAGGAAAGGTGTAACGTTTGGAAGTTGGAGAGCTTGTGAAGAGGCAGCACTGCCCTCTGTATGACATTCATGTACCACAGTGGAAATGTGTTATATTCTGAAACTAATTTGCTTTGGGAGATTAGTGAGAGAAAGAAATGGGTGGAGAATTTGGAAGGAATTAGAGTATATTTCTATGATAATAAGGGAGTCTTGGAAATAAGTCTCTCAGTGACTGAAAGGAAGAATCTGTAGTGGCAAAGGTGGGGAGAAAGCTCTTGCAAGGTAACACATCTCAGGAATCACTGGGAGTATTTTGCATGGCAGGACAAGAGGGAAGAAAACATTTTCTTAACTTGAAGTAAAAAACCTAGCCCAGAAAAGAAACCAGTTGTTCCTGATATACGCCCATCTTACTCCTCGCTGGCACCAGTATCCTGAAGGTTGCCTGGTCCTACCCTTTTCTATCAGAGATGCAAATCATGGGTCCAAGCATAATCTGGGTCCTACTTTTCCACTACAAAAATTTCACAGATATTTTTTTTCTTTTCATTCCAACCACTTTCGAGATGTAATCTCGGAGCTATTTATCCATTCAGGCTTAGGTTCTTGACTTCTGTCTATAAATCAACAGTGATCTCCATCTTCTCATTCTTTTAATTAATGCTTATTCACTGAGCAGTGTGTTGAGGGAAGTTTTACAAAAGACGGCTGCTGCATGTCAAATGAAGTGTGGGACAGTGGTGGGAAGGGTTGAAAGCAAAGGAGGACATCGCCTTTTTTGTTTTTTCTTTGTTACATTTTATATATCTCATGTTTGCTATAAAAGACAGTGACGAAGACAGTCTTAGGGAAAAGGAAAGAAAGAGTCAGAAATAGACAAATACCATCCCTAAGTTTCTGAATGGCCAGAGCATACACAGAAAATACATTTATTTGTTGAGGACAGATTAGCTACAGGCTGTTTCCAGCAGTCCTTTTCCTTCTGCATGCACAGCTTTGATGCTGTCTACAAGGAGTGTCTGGAGACAAAGTTGCTTATCTTGGGCTAGAAGAGGAAGGAAATAAGAAAAGACGAGGGAGTAGAGGGAATGTAAGCTCATCAACACTCTGTAGCTGCCCCAGTCTCTGCTGATCCCTGATTTGCTGTCCCTTTAAAGATTTTTGTTCATGTTGGTTGTCAACCATCCAGCAGGTGCCTTTCTGTTCCTATCTGCCAACCACAACCTCAGCAGCAGCATCCCACATGACCCTGTTGCCTGCATAGTTTGCAAACTGGCAAATTCCTCCAGGGAAGCTTCTACCTTCCTGCTTTCACCCTAAATCCCAAACACAATCATTGTACCCTAGCTCTCAGCCCAGAGACTATGGACAGCCCCAGCCGAAGCCCCTTCCTTGGCCTGGTGATGGGTGACTGTAGAATACAGATGGAAAATCCAACTTTTGTTATGAGGTCTGACACTGGATGTTGGAATAGCTGATAAAAGCTATGTCCTGACTTAGTAAGTTCCATTTTAAGGAGATCTGTGCTTGTGAAACATGAACTCTGAGTGGGTCTCACCAGCAGTGAAACATCTTTTGCTGGGCTGTGTTTCAGACAGCTGTCCAGTTGCAAATACTCACTTTGAGATAAAAAGAGGATTTCCTACTGAGAATCAGTAATAAATGCTGATCTGTGAAGTTGGTTGGGCTCAGACTGAATTGTGGAGAAGCAGTGCATTGAGAAGTGGTTTTTCCCTCTGGCAAAGGAGGAGGGAAAGTCCCAGAGCAGAAAAGGGTTTCAAGACTGATCCCCAGGGTCTCCAGGCTTCCCACCAGAGTTTTTGGAGGTTATTGGCTGATTCTGCACATCAAGAGGGAAGTCAATTTACAGAAATTGTGAGTTCATGTAGAAATCTGAGGTGCAGTAAAACACAAAGAGCATACATCAGTGGAACAGAGTGCTCCTGGGTATGGGCAACAGCCTGCATTTCAGTACTGTCCCACACAGTTGATCAACCAGAAATGAAAATAAAAGCCATGATTACAGGGAGGAGGTCCCCCAGGATGCAGTGACTCTGAGGAGGACTCAGGGCAATGATGAACTAGACATGTGGGCTCAGGATACCTATATGGTCACCACAGTTTTAGGAAGAATAAAAGGGAAATATTAGACAGCACTACTGACATTATGCTTCGACTGTATTCCTCATTCGCACAACCACCGTTAGAATACTTACTCCAAATCTGGTGTTACAAATCAAAAATTACACAGATAAATTGGAGAGATCAGAGCAATGAGGAACATGCAGAAGCAATTCTTGAAGAGAAAGAGTGAAGTGTATTTAGCTTACAGAGATAAACAGTGACTTGGTTGCAGTCTGTAAGTACAAGACTAAAGCACAGAAATGTCGCAATAAGGTCTCTGAAATCTAGCAGACAAATGAATAACAAAATCCTGAATGGGTAATGAATCCAGAGAAGTTCATGACTCTTCAAGAACAAAGTTTAAGTTTTATTAGAAAAGATAATTAAGAGTTAAACAAAATTTTATATTTTGCAATAAGTCCTCTATCACTGGAAAAAGTTTAGTCATTGTCAGACAATTTTCTAATAATGGCTTCAGCGCAAGCAGGAATTAATTCAGGCCTTAACTTAACCTCAGCTGAGGTCATGAAGGGATGTTGATCAATTTTAACACCAGGATTAATGAACATGTATTCATTCTGTAGTCCCTGGTATATGCATTTAACATCTGGACTTAAAAGACCAAGATCCTCACCCATTCTACCCTAAAATTCTCCAACTCAGGGACATGCTCTGTAGAGGAGCTTAAGTCCCATTATCAGGTGATTTCAGGAAGGATAAAACATTACTCAGAAAACGAAATTTTTCTTCAAAATCTCCAGAGGAGAAAAGATGGTGAGAGCTATTTAAGGCTCTTCTGCTGCCACATGTCACACGTTGTGACACACTCTGTCAGTGTGGTTACACAACATGGCCACCTCCTCAGACACAGGCGCCTTTCCATGGAGGGCCTGTGCCCCCCCTGCCACTCCCTGGCCCCCCACCATGCCAAAAGCAAAGTAACAAAACTCTGCTGATATCTGTCAAAGCCATCAATTGTGAAGTAAAGATGTATTCTTCTCTTCCTAGAGACTTCTTGTCTCTCTTTGGCACACAAAACCCTTGCTATGATCAAAATACAATTGCTATTCTATTTTTATTAATTATTTACTGACATTTAATTTGGTGTTCTACAGAAGCACCAAAGGATGCTGGCATTGCACGTGAGAGAATCAATCCAGCATGAGGGAGACCGTTGACCGAGACCCCAGTGACCACACAAGCACAAGGCAACTGTAGGCTCAAAAGGGCAACATTTATTGAAGGCAGGGGTTTATATAGGGTACGGGGGAAGGTTCCGGAACCAAGGGTAGTA
>JAWWEU010000111.1:48679978-48692337 GCA_035583155.1 Acropternis orthonyx | reverse complement strand
CCTGATGGCCCATTAGTAGACCTGACCCACCCCAGGCTGGGTGTGAAGGTGTTAATGGCTTCCCGGAGGGGTGTTACTACACCTGAGTCACTGTTCTTATCTCAGAAGTTCCCAAACACCCAGCTTGTAGCCTGAGGGGTCAGGTGTGTCCCTGCAAGCTGCTGCAAATGATCCATTGTTAGCAGTTCATGAGGGGGCCAGGTGGAACTCTTTTCCATGGGGCATGCAGTCTCTTTCCAGGTTCCACGGTTGAAGAGGAGACAGAGGGTGATTCCTCTGACGTGCTGCAGGGTTGGTAGATGAAAGAAAAATTCCAAGATTTTAAACCCATAACACCCAGCTTAGAGGATTGTTGGAAAACCTGCAAAAAGGAGTTGCCAATTGTTGAGATAGGTTAGTTAACATTAAATCACTGTGATACTTCCTGGCACACTGAGTACAGCATTCACAAAACCGATGGAGCAGTACTTTTGTTCTATATTTCGAAGTAAGGGAAATTCTTCTAGAAATGATGCCGTTCAGGAAATACTAGTATCTTCACCTTTCATCTACTGTCAATGAATCACTTTCAAAGGTCATAAGACTTCTATATTGTATGAATGTTCTCAACCTCAAAATCAAGCCAGTCCTTACAGATTACTGTCTTAAATTTTTTAAAAGATGCTAAATTGTAGCTGGGAGTATACCTCTTCCATTAAAAAAAAAAAAAATTAAATTTGGCAGACAGTTAACATGTAATACTGTAATGAAAACACTGCATACCAAAAATGAGATCTAGCACTCAGCTCAATGAAATAGTTATTCATTTGCATGTGTTGTGTATCACATACATACAAACATGAATCCTTGGCACCTTTGACTGGAAAGCACAATCAATTAATCATAATCTGTAAATTCATTGCAAATCCTCTGTTCAGCAATGTCAGGTCCATCTTATAAGAATAAGCAGTGGTGCAAGACAGCCACGGTAAAGTAATAAGAGGAAAAACCTGGGGTTTAGGTGTTCTCTCATCAGATTTTTTTATACAAAGCTACTGATGCCTTGGAAAAATATGTGAGAATGTAAGTAGTGTTATGCCACATACAACTTCTAAGTCATATTCCAGACCTTATGTTTAGATATCACCAGATTGCACAAACAGGAGTAATAGTGTCACCAGTTGAATGTCAATTAGCTAATCCCAAATTTTGATGGGACTACCAAATTTATATTAAATCCCATTTTAATTATAGTTTCAACTGACTGTGTGTGTGGAGATGAATGAATGAGAAGGATGGAGAAATGGCTGGCTTACCATGCCTGCTCTTGCTTCTAGGCATTATATATTCACAAGAGGGAATTTCACTTGTGCCATCTGATATACAGATTCAGAATGACAATGACTTTTTCAAATTTGTTTTCAAGGGAAAGATCCATTTCTGCTGTTTCTCCTCAAAACCTCTCAATCCTAGTAAAGACTACAGAGAGTTGTAGGACTTGCTGCCAGAACAACTCTCTGATCTCTGCTGTCTTTTGGGCTCTGCATTTGCAGGGAATGGGGTACCTGATAAACTCCTCACTCCTGATTTTGTGCAGTGACTTGCAGATCACCATGGCATACAGGTGCCTAAGTTACCTTCATGCTTGTAGCTACCCAGTAATAATGCAACTAGTCTTTATTCACACTAAGAATCCCACAGAGTTGCAGACATAAAGCATAAAGGTTACCATGAAAATCAGGGGCATATAGAAGGACGTATTTTCAATCAAGGGCTGACCTAGTAGTGTATTGACACCTATAGGGGTTTTTGTGTTTTCTTTTAATGGTGTGGGGAAGTTTGTAGTTTCCTTTCCTGTACATTAATGCAATAAACATGAACTGTAATGGGATGCTTCATAATTACCTACTGTGGTGATTTTTTTACCTCAGCTGTCAGATGGAAGTTTGTGTGCAGTCCACCTCAGATCTACTCAAGTATTGCCAATTCCATGTTTCTAAACAGTAGCCAGCATTAGTGGACAATCTAGCTGCATAAACAGAACCGCCTCCTGTAGTCCTATTAAAAAACTAAAACCAAACCAATTTTTTTTTCTTCCCCAAGATTCAGAATTACTGTGCTTGGATATCGTTTATTCCAATGAACATTTTCAGTGAAGAGGAAATAACTTTTATTGAGTGGCATTTTCCTCTTTTCAAAGTTTTCTTGTCGGCTGCAGCTGAAAACACACAGAAATGCTCCCCTAGCCCCTGTCCCTTTAGCATACTAACCATAAAAACATCACAGCATGCCACGTTCATGACAAAAAAATTGCTTTGAACAAGTGTGAGGTCCTGTTTTCAAAAACTTATAACTTGAGAAAATTGAAACAGTTTTTCACCGAATTTCAGCTTTTAACATATCTCCATTACAGTTGTACGGATGTTCAAAATACCGTTAGTGGGGGGTTTTTATTATTTTTTTTTTAATGAGAAATGTCTATTTTCTCGCGCCTGCACTCTGAAGTAGATCAAACATCTTAAAAATTCCTTTGGGGTACAAACTGGGCGAGAAATACTCCAGCTAAAAGTTGATCATTATTTTTTTCTGAGTTTGAGAATAATGGATTTAAAAGAGAAATCTATATGCTGCCTCAATCAAAGATTTAGTTGGCAGTATAATCAAATAACAGGCTAGTGTGATGAAGTGAGATTACCTGAGCTATGTGCTCACTAGAAAAAGAGGTAGAATTAAATGTAAGGTTTTATAGAAGTATAACTGTAACCCAGTGTTGCCAAATCCTTTATCAGGGACTGTTACCGATGCTGCAGACATCTGCACAAAACATTTCAAAACTTGCAATTTCTGCCTATTCAACTTAACTGCATACACTGTGAAATTCATAAAAGCACAGGAGTTCTCCTTAAGTTTTTGTGGAAAGTTTAACAAGACAAAATTAATTTTATATGAACCCAGTAGCATTTTATTATCAAATATATTTGGTTGTTGCATTCCCTTTTGGCATTAAAGAGAAGGTGAAAGTTGAGAGATGATAGGCACTTTAATACTGGTCTTTTCTTTGTCACATTCATAAATCACCGGAAATCAATTCTCTGCATTAAAGTCTGACAATTTTAAATATAATTCAATTAAAAAAAATTCTACATGAACTTATGTCCAGAAAGCAAAAATATACTTCTCAACAGACTTGCATAGTCATGTTGCTGACATACATATGCATGCACCCTTAGCAGACTCACACTTATTCTGAAGTGTTATGAGCTTTGTGGCAAAGCTGGTATTTAAGATTTTAAGGAAACAGACTCCAAAGTTAAAAACAAGCAAAATACCCTAAACTGAAAACCCCCCAGTCTTAGTAGATAAGGCTTTCATGCTTTCAGATTATAATAAAGGGTTTTGAACAGCTCTAGTCCCACTCATACTACACTGCCAGGTAGCAGAGACTATATTGTGTCCAAATGGTGACTAATGGAATATTTCTGCTCCAAATTCAGACTAGGTTAAGGTTGGTACATTGTGAGCTTGCTGAATTTAGCTTCTTGTGGTGTCAGAACCTATGACTGGTTTCACGAGCCTTACTTTGAGTACTTCCCTACTCACTGTGCGTATTACCGTAAAGAAGAACTTTGTTTGAACCAGTTAAGGCTGAGTAAGTATGACATCCATGCAGAGAAAACTCTTGAAAGCAAGGAAAATGTCAGGTTACGGAACTCCTCTTAAAGGCACCTCGGTGCCCACACAGCACATTTCCACTATCATGAGTAGACTTCACACCTCCCTACAGAACTTCCTGCTGCCTCCCAAATATAAGGGATACCATCCAGCTCATTAATTTCACACTATAGAACCCCCACACCGTAAGCCTAGTTCAACACTGATTATTTCATCAAGGTAGTAAGGTCAAGATGATGTGAATGTGTGATATTTTGAAATAAAGAGGAGATGGGGGTGATCAAATTTTATTTATGCTTCAAATTTGTAGTTCAGAGCTGTCAAACTAACAAGATTTTTTTTATTTTTTTTTTAAAATAGAATAACATGTAGAATCTATTTCTAATTCTATATTTCAGACTACCAGCTTGGAGTAAATGTTCTGCATTCATGTAACATGATATAGCAGAACAGTTTAAATGAGGACAGTAGTAACTGGCGAATTATTAGGTTAAGAATATGAGTTGAAACATGCTGGATAAACACATGGGAGATTTTTTAATGGGATAAAGATAATACTTGGTTTCTGCTGAGTTCCTTTGGAATTTATCTGCTGCCTAATGAGAAAATTCATTTAGCATCGTTTGATAAGGTAGCCAATTCTTGTGTCTTTCATACACCATGCTGTAGTACTACTACTTCTTATTGCTGCCACCTGATGTCTATATATGAAGCAATCTGGAATACATACTTTATAACAGCACTTGCTCACATGTATTCTGAACAGAATAGGTAGTTCACATTAATTCTGAATGGAAATGTAAACTTCATGAGAAATAAAGTAAACCATGATGAAATTTTAATCACAATCCCCTGAATATTTCTACTGTTTTGTAGGCAAGCTGGTTCCTTAGCTATTAAGGATCTTCTGGATACAGAGGAACACCAGGGACAACTCCAAGTTTACAAAATCACTCCGACACTTTGGTAAACCCTCCTCATCTGCATGCCTCAATAGCTTTGAACTTATGGTTATTTCTCTTTTTCTGAATTGTAACATCTTTAATTGTTAAAGACTGAAGGACCAAAGGCAAAGTCCTAGTTAGGACTCTCTTTTAAAAGGAATTTGTTTTGCTTGCTTTCTCCACCACTAGCAGTTTGGAGAACAGTTTCCATATTACTCTGAAGTGTACCTAATTTCAACATCAGCTGCCACTTGTTGGAGTGCAGGTATTCTGCGCCAATCCCTACTGAATCAGGAGTATCTGCTAAGACAGAAGAGTTGTGAAAACATGATCTGGAAGGCATCTATAGCAGTTCCATGTCACTTGAGTAATCCTTAGTAGTAGGAAAGGTTTGAACTCCTGATAAAATGAGATGTTTTATTTTTTGTTCTGTGTCTGGAGCCATTCAAATGCTACTCAAAACTTGAACTCCATCACTCAGGGGTATTTTCAAACATATGACAACACATGCTTTCCTCAGAAAGGAAGAGAGTTCTAAACCAAAGACACTGAAAGTTGAAATGTACATTGTCAAATAAGAAACTGGAAGCAACAATATTTGTAACTCCAACATGAAGGAAGCACAGTAATGTCCAGCCCTAGCTCTGTCTATGGAGCATGGTGGTACAGATTGCTTTTCTGGGCTGGAAACCAGAGGTTCTTTCTGAACCACTCCCAGTGTCTATACAGTTGCCATAGGCATTCAGATGACAGACTTCTCTACATCTGTCTTAAGCCTTTAGCAGAAAACCTTACATATGCTAAATTGGATTCAGCCATTGGTCACTGCTTTTATTACCCTCTAACAAACACTTTTTGTTAATACAGGTACTTTGATTCTGTATTTTTCTTACGAGACCTGATGTGATCTTTTTAAGTCTATGGAAATAACAGCTAAGGAAGTTAACACTGATGTCTGGTATTAAATCTTCTGAAAAAGTCATAAGCAGCACCCATGGTGCTATTGACATAGTTTTTTAAGGTTTGACAAATATGATGAGTCAAGCCTGTTTGTTCACTACAGGTGTGACTTGGACTGTTTTTAAGGAGTGTCTGTTTAACTCATGTACCACACCCTCCATATCAAGGGGAAGGCCCAGCTCCATCACATTTAATTCTTCTAATGTTTTAATGATAATACTACTTGTTCCAAAGTACTTCAGTTTTCTCTTTTGCTCAGAATTGTGCATCAGTGTCATAATAGATAAAATATACACTGGACTATTCTGTCATCATATATGCACCGATTAACATCAATTCAAACATCTCTTTGTGGCATGTTTCTTAATCAGTCATCTCGTCTCTGAAACTCCTACCTAGATAAAAACTACTCCTGTAGCTGCTGAGACTTCTGTTAAAACAAGAGTACCAAAAATGAACAGACAATCATTATAACCACAAAATTAGTTTGTAGAAAGCCAGGGTTGATTTTTTTATATAACTAATAAAGTATTAGAGTGCTTAGATCTTAGTATTCTACTAGTGATGTTTACTGACGGTTCTTGCATACTGTCTGATTTTTATAGTCTCAGATGCTAAAAGAGTTGAAAGTAGTTTTTGACTTAGAGAGTTGCCAAAGAGATACAAATGTATCAGAGAAGTTGTGCCTTTTAGCATTTGTGTATCTGGTGTATTGTGCTTACCCTCTTTGCGCACAGATAGAGCATCCACAAAAATGCTTTGTCCCCTTATCTGCAGTATAGCAGTGATTTTCTTTCCCACTTCCTGAAATTCATAGCTTTATCATGATTCTCTGGTGTCTGGTGTTTCTCTTAAATCTAGTCACCTGGTATTACTAAATAATATGTGAAAATTTTTATTTTAACAAATGAAGATATATGTGTATATTTGGGAAAAAAACCCAAATAGCTAACCCAAACCACAAATCACTTCACAAGGAATATCAAATGCATACTTCAAGGTTCAAAACATGGACTGTGAGTGCAAAGAGTCAAATTTATCCTCATCCATTCACAAGGATGTAAGGAAAGCTGATGTGTTAGAACTCTGTTTCTCAAAATACTAAAACACATGCTTAGCATTAAGCATGAGTAACACATGCTCTTGAGTGCTTCAATTTAGACCTGCCCATGATTTTCTGTTTTGATCAAATAGCATTAGTGTATTCATTTTATAAATGGACCTTTACTTTAAAATAAATTTTAAAAAATCATTAAAGAAAATAGTTACTACAGTATCCCTCTTTGCTATTCACTTGAAGAAGAACTAGTTCAGGAGGCTTTGTATCTGTTTTTGAAAAAAAGATAAAGTAACTACCACGCTGAACAGCTGTTTCTGACAACAGGGAAGCCACTTAGGCAATTTATATTTGCAGTGTTGTTTACATGTGGGAATAATACTCCAGAGCACAGTATGTGAGCTAAGGAAAGTAAACACACCCAATTTGTAAACTTTTAATATGCTTGTTTTATGTAAAAATAGACTTGTAATTAGTTCCCAGGAGTTTTGGTACAATAAGATGAAGTCTAATTTCGTACAAGATGAACAGAAGATTGTTGCTTCAGCTGACACTTAGACAAAGATGCCAAGACCAATAAAATGAATGGGAGTCTTCCTACATGTTTAAGTGCATTTACATCAGAACAAATAACATGAAATTGAGAGTGACTAACAACCCTGACACCGATATAGAGCTGTATCACTAGACCAGAAGATTTTCTGGTCCCATCTTCAGCCTCTGAGTTTGCTGTGTAAACATAAACATACATTTTTTTTACCAATTAAACAAAATAGGATGATTAACTGTTCTGAAAGGGAGAAGGAGAGGAAAAAAGTCCTAAAAAATAACAAAGTTCTAGATTAATAAAAGCATTAGGGTATAAAATGTCCTTTGATTTCAGTCTTACTGGATCTAGATTAAAGATCCAGTTCTGTAAAAATTTATTCGTGACAGTAATGAATTAAGTCAATCCCACAAGAATACTAATATTAACAAAATATCCAAAAAAAACAGGTTTGCAAAATTAGGTCCACATCATAACACAACGTTTTGAGGCTCTATACACATAAATTACATTTAAATATTTAAAGCAATTTTAACAACTCAAAAAATGAGTGAAAACAGAAACTGCAGTCTGCATGAATGTATTTGATATAAGAAAATCAAATGTCTACGTGCAAGAGCTTGAAGATTTTTCTGCCATAGACATTAAAGACAGTTATAGTTTGGCGTTTCTTTCTTTCATGTTCAATTTAGATGATCAGAACAGATGTTTCAGAGCTAAATTGTCTTTTTTTTTGACAGTATAGACATAGTCTCATTACATTCTTTTCCCTCTCATCAACAGCTTTGGAGATTCAGATGTATCTGTGAATAATTTGAAGAAAAGCTTGAAGACTTTTTTTAATTATTTTGCAGTATTTTAATGAGCTCCTAGAAGATGTTACATGCCCAAGACTTCTTCAGTAAACTCCCTTGGGAAAATGTTCCAATGTGTCCTTTATATGTATGGATAGCATATTCAAAATATATTACGTATATGTATTTCAAAACATACCTTATTTCTAGTTCTGCAATGTCTGATACAAAATTTTTGATGACCTTTTCCATTCCCAAGAAATACTATGCAAATTTTCTCTATAAATGAGTTGCTTTCAGTTTCTCTGTGCATAGTAATTAAATTGTTAGCAGTTCTGCAATATGTACCTCTCTTCCTACTCTTTTATTTTTAATGAATTAATTTGGTGTATTTTACTATTCACTAATCTGACATTCAAATTAATAGCATGGATGTAAGATCTAGAACTAACGAGTCCTGTTTGTTACTTTACCTTAGCTGTAATAGACTCCTCCCATGATACCGACAAGGGTTTTCCAAATGTGACCAGAACATTCTTTATAACAAGGTCTCTAGCTCTATCATGTCTATCTAGTTGGTGGTGTTTAATTTCATAATGGATAGGTTCTTTCTTGCTTGTTATTTGGTTGGTGAGAAGAGAATGTCTTGTACTTGTTTAATCAAGAAAGATTATTATATAACATCTGTCAGATTGACTCATACCATATGGGCCCTGGGCCATCTTCTGTAAGAGAACTTACAGAGACATCTCAAAATGTCTGTGAAAATAGAATATATTTTTAGAATTGTAGAATACCTCCTACACTGCCAAATGAACCTGTCAAAAGCGCATCTTGATTTCTTCAGCTCCTACAACTCATGCTTGTTTGCAGTAATGATATTTATTGACCAAAGGTGGGTGGTAGAGGTTTTTCATATCTGCTTGGTAGAGGGTTTTCTTATCTGCTTTTGCAGATGTGAAATTTACAGTATGGAAAGATTTTTAGGGTGTGGGATTTTGGGTTTTTTTGGTTTTTTTTTTTTTTTTTTTTTTTTTTTTTTTGGGTTTTTTTTTTTTTTTTTTTTTTAATTTTTTTTTTTTTTTTTGTTTGTTTGGGTTTTTTTGTTTATTTTTTTGTGAAGTTTTCTAAAAGTTCTGAAGCAATCTCTATTTTAATTTTACACAAGAGAAGGAAAGATAAAAGGACAAAATAATGAGAAAAAACAAGGGGAAAAAAAAGAAACAAAATAAATGAAAAGTATTTACATGATCCAGTATTGTGGTTGGATGCAAACAAAAAGATTACACGTACTTGACTCTATTCATGATCCAAAATTCCACATTTTTAGTAGCAGGAAGAAGTAAAATTTTGAAATAGTAATGCTCAGTTTGGGAGTGGCAAAATGCCATCTTGCCATGGAGCTACTAGAGCTGGTTTGAGAAGAATGAGGGAAATAGGCACTAGGAGTGCAACTTATCTGTCTCGGTTGAAGGTCTTCAAGGGATCAGAGGAGACTGGAAAAAGAGCATTTGAGAAATGTGAAAGAGCATCTAGTAGCTCAGTAGGTGGGTTTCAGACTCCATGGATTTAATTTACCTGGCTCATGATCTTTGAAGTACAATGCACTCCTAGCCTACTGAAAAAGGGTGAAATAAAATCTCCTATTGCTGAACAGGCAAGTATTCTATCTAGTTCCTAAAACGCAAGTAACCAAACAGTTGGCTGCTAAAGTCATGGCTGCTAGGATACGGACTTTTAAATGGTGGTGTCTAACAAATTAAGAAGGCCAAGTGTAATAAACTTAAGCAATGTTATAAGGAAAAGGAAAGCAAAAGCTCAGAAATTGTTCTAAAAGTATGCATTGTCGTGAGATTAACAGTACTATGGGCCTTTCATTAAGAGAGGTGTTGATGGAAGACACCTTTGTCTATGCATTCATGCCTTTCTATTGAGAGCAACAGTGTGAACTGAGAAAGAATGATTCTCATCTTGTAAAGGCAGCTATATCAGTGGCCAAATGTGTCTTGTCTTGTACTGCAGAAAGTGGCTATTCCTGCAGTCATTTGGCTATCATGGGATATCTACCAACTCTGGAAACCTACATTCATCTAGGTCTAGATGTTTAAAGATAGTAAGGGCAGGATCATAGGTGGTTATCAACAACATGCATGTACTAGTGTTAAAAGCCACTGCTCAGTTATTACTTAACCCTCCCAACTACGTAGAATAGAGCTACAGTGCACAAGGAGAAGGGTGCATAAATGTCTGAACTCTGTCAAATGAAGTGGTATGACAATATGGTGTAGCACATGTGCCAACATACTGGTTTAGCCTCAGGAAGCAGTCTGCCTAGGAAAGGAAACCAATGTGCATGAACTAATAAGCCTTACATCTCAACAAGCCTAATGAGCTTGGGATGACTCTGTACAGATATGACTATAATGTGAACCATGGTCCTTGTTGTACTAGGGGTGTATCCTTTTCCTCCATCCACTGGCATCTGCTTCCACCTCACATCCAAGCTGTTCAGAGCCCGAGCTCAAGTCACAGCCCTGAAGGTGCTAAAGGATTTTAAGTCTGCAGAGAGAGCATGCTGTAGCATATTTCAGGCCATACCTGATATATGTAGTATATCACATCCCTTTGTATTTTATCACAAAGCCTCATTCTGAGGCCTGACACTAGGTATAAACATGACAGCTCTCCAGCGACATGTAGCTCTGAGAAGGAATATGGGCAAATGCCAATAATAAGCAGACAACACTTGATCAATGCTTGCTCCAAGAAGGCATGTCTTGATACATGGATGCTGAGAGGGGGGGAGGGAGGAAGACTGTAATCTTAGTAAGTGCAACAGGCATTTGTTTAGGATTATGAAGTTTACTGAGTCTTTGCTGTTCCTCTCTCTGTAGCTGCCCAAGTAATCCAGTCTGTTCAAGACAAAGTCAGTTTCAAGGATTAGAAATACTTGCATTGTCTTTCATCAGTGGGGACAGTTCCATGGGCAGTTAAATGCCTCCCTGACATCCGATCCTGTCAGATCTCGGATGCTCAGCAGGGTCAGCGTCGGTTAGTACCGGATGCTGTAGACAGTCCCGAGGATTTCACTGTCACTGTCCAAGCTCGCTCAGCTGTGGCAAATGGACCTTAGTACTTAAACCGTGGGGCCAGTTCTGCGCACGCTGTGCCTCACCTAAAAAATCCACTGTGCAGGCTAGAAGGGCACACCCACATGGGGAGAGCCCTTCCCAAGATCTTCGTTCCCAAAGTCTGGCCATACATACATATACACCCAAGAACTAGTAACTAACAGTTGAGCAACTTCTTGACTTGCCTCCTAATGCAACAGACCATGTTTGTTTGAGGGCTGTGCCCTCAAAGATTGGTCTTAAATCCCAGGCACTTTGTAGTGATATGCAGTGAAGGGGGAAAATTCACAATCATGCAACATTTTCACCTGTGAGGCCACAACAAAAAGCTGAAGCATGATCCCTGCACCTTCCAGGAAAGGTCTTTCCCTGTCTGTGGGAGTGCTTGCTGCCTTCTTCCTGAGCAAACATTGAGGAGCAAAATTATTAAGTGTTTCCAGTAAGGAAGCAAATTCGGCTAAGAGTTTATGCAGCTAAGGCTACCAGAACACACTGGGCAGAAGCAGCAGCAATAGACCACTGACTCAGGGACGAAGAATGGAGAGTGAGTTTAGGATGCTACTGCATCAAAGCTGTTACTGCCTAAAACCAAAGGTTCACTTAGCCTATGCTAAATACATATTTGGCTGCAAACAACTTTGGCATGACCTCTATATTACTGATTAAGCTGATAATATTTTAAGACACTTTTGCACGTGGTCCTGATGTAGCTGCCAGAGGGCAGAAGGGCAGCATGGCTCTCATCAAAACAGAGGTGAGAAGCAAAGGTAGGACAGTGCATCTCTGTGAGATACCACGTGTAAGGCAAGAGGAATACAACTGCTGGCCACAGGCTACTAAGAGCTCAGAGACACCATCCAAATTTACCACAGCATAACAGATTACCCGGCTATAGGGGTGTTCACATTTGTTTCTCATGCTTGCTACTCTTTGGTTAAAATTCCCTTCAACATTTTTTATCAGGCTATGGGACCTCACCTTTGTCACTGCTCTGTCTTTGATGTATAATGCACCTCTTGTGAGTCAATGAGATTATGAGTTCTGCATGTGCCCTAGCTTCCATGAAATTTAGAATATGTAGATTTTTAGATTTGAGATCAATAGGGAAATGCAGATCAATTAAAAGAAATTGGTAGGAGGTCTACACTGCTTCCAGAAGTCTGAGTGTAGATCAGATGCAAATAAGAAGCAGTATGACAATGTGTGCTGGTTTAAAGGTAAACCAGCAGGAGGAATGAGTCTAACTCACAAACAGATTACAAGTCAGAATTACAG
>JAWWEU010000111.1:48658944-48679878 GCA_035583155.1 Acropternis orthonyx | reverse complement strand
GAGACAGAGGGTGATTCCTTTGAGGTGCAGGGTTGGTAGATGAAAGAAAAATTCCAAGATTTTAAACCCATAACACAATGTTAACATGCAACATGTGCTCAGGATAACATATGCTTCATTTTAGCAAAGATTTGGAGCTTGGATACAGTATCATGCTAACATGGCTATGTTATTTCCAGGAAGCTTGGAGTACAGTCAAAAGTCATCCAAGTACACATCTATACCTGTCACACAGCCACACAGACAATGCATCTAAAGTTACTTTTAAAAATTTTTTTGCAGTTTTATGAAAATAGGGTGTGTCTGCATTGTTTCATTAAAGACAAAGACAGCACCTATTTTGAACATAGCAGGAAGAAAGCATTGCTGGCTATACGAACCCTGAAAAGTGGCTTTTGAAGCCTTTGAAATAGACATATGCATTCCAAAATGCAGGTTATTTTCTGATAGGCAATTACAAGGTTTTGATTTATTTTCACAAGAGAGAAGATTTGAATACACATATAAATATTGCCAAAGCAGATTGCATAAATGGCAGACTGCTTATGTAACTCAGGATATGTGTCATAGGAAAGTGTTTATAGAAATTCAGCAAGTTTCCTTCATTAAGTACTGATTAATTCTCGCTGATCTCTAGCTTCAGTTGCTTCAGGTCCAACTGAAAATGAGTCTGCAAAAATGTGTATTTTCTCATGTGAGTTTGGAAGCTTCTGAACCATTGATCAAACAAATTTGGAAGATTCTTGAAACATGCTGCAAAGAGAAAAAAATCACATGTATTTCTTGAGCATAAATTGGCAAAAGGGAAAGGTCATTCTATTGACAGGCTGCAAACAAAGGGCATTTTTTTCTGGCAGCTACAAACAAAAGCCACCATTCCCTCATAAGTGTAATATTTGAGAGCTTGAAATGCATTACAACAGCAGGCAAAAGTCGAGAAGTGGCTCAGCCTGTCCAGGACATATAAGTTGTACCCTGTGCCTATCCTTCCCAGTTTTCCTACTTCAGCATCTCCCACAAGAATGGTGCAGCACCTGCTATGTAAAATTAAGAGAGGAAAAACACAAAATTGGGCAGCTGAATATCTTTAATCTGCTGGCTACCACTGTATAACTGCTATGGTAACCAACCACTTAGGATAAGAAATGAAGTCTATTGAAAAATGGTCAGTGTTGGTATTCTGAAATAGTGGCATTTGCAAATAAGACATAATTTTGAGAAATGGAGTTCATAACACATATTTCAGCTATTGTTTTAGGCTAAGGCCCTGATGAATGCAGCACTATATCCATTGGTATTTAGACTATTTTCCTTATAAAGATATGCATGACAAAAAATATAACATCTTAAAATCTGCTCAAGACACAACTCAACAGTTTTATAGTGATAGTGGTTTTAGTGCCTATAATTTGTGTATCATAGATTTATGATGCTGGATGATGTCTTTAGGGATTTTATTAGGCTTGGCAATGACCTGTAGTGAGATTGTGTCTAAATTTACTGAGATCATCTCAGGTTTTATATTGCAAAAGTTAAAAAAATATTTTCTATGCAGTAGCATTGAAAAGTAATTATTGTGAAGGATTGGATTTTGCTGTTTTAGAGGTAAATTTAAATATGTTTGCATTCTTTCCCATACATGGAACAGACACTGGAACTTCCTTTTTTTTAACAGCCTAATAGTAACAAAATAGTAACAAAAAAACCCTTATTTGTTAGGTTCAGATTTGGGGTTTGTATTTAACATGTAATAACTCTCCTCTCTGCTTAGGTAAGATAGGGCATCACTTCAACTGTGTTCTCTGCTTTTAGTCAGCTACATCACATCAATTTTTTTACAGTATACAGTTTACTTCTTAGTTCTGTCACAGCTCCAACAAGACAATGGGAAAATTAACTTGGTTCTATACTGCCAATAATCAAAACACTCTATTTTCCTTATATACTGTGTGATTACAACAGTGTAATTGGAGGCAAACCAGCTATTTCTAATATACTTAAGGTGACAAAGGGGAAGTCCATTATCATGACATGTGAGTCAGGAAAACACCAATCCTAGTTTTCACATCTCAGAAGTAGTACAGTTTGCTGCCAATTAGGAAAGTCTTTTTTGTCCATAAATTTAGCAAATTACAGAAAAAAAAAAAAAAAAAAAAAAAAAAAAAAGAAGGAAAAAAAGAAAAAAAAAAGAAAAAAGGCACAGAGCATCAATAAACATGCAATTCTAATTTTCAGAACAGAGTCAACAAAGTTCAACACAAGTTTTGCAAATGCAATATTAAAAAATTCATTTATTACATGAACATTAAGAGGGACCAGTTTTGTAAAGTTCATGTCTATTTAAGAACTGCATTTTTCTAATATGTTATTAAGGAAAGGAAATTTCCTGAGGCAAAAAAAAAAAAAATTCTTTTTTATATTATTCTCAGCTGCACATACTGTGAAGTACCATTTCCCATGCAGAGGCTGCAACAACTACCACACTAGTCTCTTGGTATATTTAGGAAAGATCCAACTGAGGAAACTCTAAAGACTAATTCATCTTTTCATATTATGAGAAAGTTGACTGTATATTTGGTACTACTCCTAAGACTCCTGAGATTCTTTCACTGAGCAGGATATTAAAGACTCAGCTCAAGTTAAAGTTAATACATCATTTGTCACACAGAGAATTTCTATTAAAAATTTCAGACTTACATCATTATGCACCATCTCACCATCATTAAGTATGTTCTTCATGGCTGACTAAAGTTAGCAAAGACACACTAATAATCAGAGAGATATTACTGCTGAGAATTGCTAATGCCTCCTTTCATGCTGACCATGCTCAAGCATGCAATAGTTATATCTTCCTTCCAGCTATCTTTGGATACCAACAGGTTCACAAATTATTGTTGTGCCTGGCACCTATTCCCTTTAGACAGGTATCTCAAATGGTGTTAGGTGGCTAAGTATAGACACATATCTAGACTTCATTTTATTTAATCTTGATCAGACTGTGCTGACTAATAGAATACTAAGCTTGATGGAAGGTCTTCTCACAGCAAGCAGTAGAAGTAATTGTCCTGTTTTTTAGCTCTTCTCACCATTGACCATAATGTATGTCTGGCCTACACAGGTGTATTTCAGGGATTACACTTTGATAGGGGATTCCAGGTGGCTAGAGAATAGATTTGTTCCTTGAACTCTTTCCAGAAGAACTGACTGTACTCTTTTGACCCTTTTCATTTGATGTGTTATACAAAAAACTCAAGGGGACTCCTACTTTCATAGTGAATTTAAGCTCTCCAGTGCTTTTCATTAAACACAAATTCCAATTTTTCATTCCTTTGCCAGATCTGACAGTAAGTGCCAGGTCAGTCCAGAAGTGAAGTTTGGTGCTAGAAAGTTGTTCTGGGAAACAAATATATTTTTTCTGCCCTGTTCTTTGACAACATACAAACTTTTACCTCCACACTGAGTTTTACTTGCAGGTGAAGAGAGGAGCTGCTTTTAAGATGTTGACGCTCAGTGTGACTGAAGCCCTGGGCAGCCCAGAAAAAGTCCAGGACAGCCAGAGGGCTCCCCAGCCCAACTCCCAGTTAATTGCTCAGCGACAGCTGCAAACTTCAGTCAACACATGTATCAAAGCCCAACCTCCCTATCTCTCTAAATAGGGATTTTATAGTTTGTGCCACAGTAGTATCCAAATTATGGAATTAGTTCTGCTTTATATCTTTATTGAATTCAGTCATATCCAGTGGCAGGAATTTCTTATGTGAGTGATCCTGCCATTGGGAAGTGCTGCTCTTTAAGTCCTGAATCTCATACCCTGATTTTTTTTTTCCAGATTAGCATTTGATTCACTCTTTTCCTTCTTATTTTGATTATTAATCCCCACAATGAAAGCACATCAGTGCATTTTAGAACTAAATAGAGATATAAAATACATATATATAATTATAGTATTTGCATAGTCTGAAACAAATAGTTCAAGGGTAAATTTCTTTGCAAGATTTTGGGGTAAAAAAAACATTGCAGCAATTTGAAAGCTTGTAAGTGAAATAACCAGTACAGTGTTCACTCTCAAATTTCAGCACAGCTGAAAAACTCACAACACAGTGTTAAAATTATGGATGTGAATGGTCGTATTAAGTCTATAATACAGTAAAGAATATTTAAAGAACTATATGTACATTCAGTGTTCTTTCATAAGGCTCTCTGAGTTAAAAGTGCACATTGTTTGTAACTCCCTTCCTGAACCACTGCAAATATTTCACAGAAGAAGCCGTTTCTTTCTACACAGTGAAAATTTCCTAAAAATACCCAGGCATAAGTGCTGCTTCAATTTCAAGTGTCTTCCAGGATTCTTGTCCAAATATTCCTAAGTTTTGAAATGTCAGATACTGTGTTTGCCCAATATATATAAAGTTTAACATGGTTTCTCAAACACATATAAACAATACAGGGAATTTTTCTTATTTACATTACTTATGAAGTGATGAATTGTCCCATTAATATTGTTTAGAGGGTGGGAAATGCTTTTTCCAAGATATGAAGGGAAATGACATAATTCAGAGAATTGCTAACAATAAAGAAACCTAGATACTTAAAAATATTGTAAACAGAAAGAAACTCAGTCAAAAGTAAAAACATATGACAAAATATATAAATGTAGCCTCAGTTGGGACTAGAACAGCAGTTTATTCATGGAATTAAATCAGTAGTCCATATAATCCTGTGTTTGGCAGCAGGCAACACCTAGCTACAGAAGTTAGGAAAAAACCTCCAAAATGAAGAAATACTACTGATCCCTCTGCAGAGGCAATTCCTTCCTTGCACCAGCTAAATTCTGATTAATTTGACTAGGAATGTCTATGTGCGATGTTTTTCAAAGTGTCAGCTCATTATCAGTGGATGTTCTTATTAATCATCCAAATATCTTCTTTAAAAATCTTTCTAAGCTTTCAGCTGACTTTTATTTTTTAAATTAAATTAAAATAATTTGGTGTCGTATAAGATATATATCCTGATGTCATTTATTAATTTGCTAGCTCGTAATTCAGTATTTTTCACTTTTTTCTTGGATGACCAAGTATAAAGTAGACTCATCCCCTTCTCATAACCCCTCGTAACCTTCTCTTTTTTACTATTATTTGTATATAACTGATGTCTCTTTAATTCATCTCTTCCCTCAGTGATGTAGTCTTACTCTCCAATATCTTACAATTCTCCTAAACAAGTCAGACTGTTCTTACTTCATTTCACAATTGTGTTTAGAATGATAAAATTCAGTCTCAGTCCAATGTATTAGTAACTTTTTAGAAATATATTCCACTGATTATGCACAGAAACAAATTTATTTGTTTCCTATTACCAATCATATCTTCTCCTTGAGCTTTCTACAGGCATGATAATGGTAATTTAAAACATGAAAATAAATATTCATATTTCTATTTGAAATTTTCCCACTCAATATATTAATTTACAAACATTTTATTTTGCTAGTCATATGACTCTTTTTAGTTTTGTGACGTCTTCTAACTAGTTCTCCCAGATGCCATTAACTGTCTTGTCAAGGTCATTAATAAATATGTATAAATACACACATTAAGCATATCTTGGAATATTTTGTTAACATTAGTATCAGCTTGAAGTTACTACTTATATCTGGAGGTTTTTGGTTTTCAGTTTTCATTTTTTTGTCTTTTACACAGGTGTAGTCAGTGACTTTTTTTAACATAATAGCTGGTCAGGTGGACATCATTAAAGACTAAGTAAAACAAACCAAGTTTTCCTTTATCTATACTTTCTTTGAAAATCTACATTTCACTAAATTATTCAAGACAGTAAAGCTGGGGAGTTTTTTATTGTGCTTTTATTGGCTTTATTTGAAGATGGGATTTTCAATGTTAAAGGTAAATTCTTCACCTTAAGGCTGTTCTCAACATCGCTGATAATGTCAAAAAAGCAAATATTCTCAGAGTAACCTCAGACATTTAAAGGGAGTCTTATGTGCACCAAGCAACTTCAGAAAAGTACCAGTGCTTCTTCTTTTCTTTCAAAACAATCTCCTGTTATGTTTAGGATTTCCATGTGTAAGGTATACAAATCAGATCCATTATTTAAATTTCTATTATGTTGTGGGATTTTTGGGGGGGTTTTGTTAGTGTGTATTCTATGTTGTGAAGGAAAGGAAGTTCATACACTATGAGAAAAGTGGTAAATTATATCTAATAAGAGACACACGAAAACTCCATTTTCCCCCCATTTGTAAGCTTAACATAGGTCTCAGGAATAGGATCTCTACACTAGAGCAATAAAAGGAACGGTTGAGGGGCGTAAATGTTTAATAAAACCAGTCTAAGTGAAAAACGCATTGAAATATAGGGCAGGAGGGGTTACAGAGTCCTTCACATAGTTTTCATTTATGTAATACTGTGGCAGCTGAGGTCAGCTGAAGTACTCAGAATTCCACATTCAACCAGGCAGGAGCTGAAGGAACAGAACTCCACCAAAGGATGTTCAGTTTTGGAAGTATTTCTCTGTTAATCCAGTGGAATTCAAAGTCGCTAACCTCTAGGTCACGCTATTTTTCACCTGTTTGCATACTTTTATTATACAAAAGAATTATCCAGCTTGTTCTGACTGGGGAGAGTATGGTATCTAATCCCTGTTTAAGGTCGTATGTTTATTTCATGAACACTACACAATGCTCATAATTACTTTAGAAACTAAATATTTAGCTTAGAATAAACTAAATTGATTGTAATCTATTTGATTACTAGATCATAATCTACTATGATGTAATAGAAATTATGGATTATGATTTATTCAAAATATATGAAAGGCGAAGCAGAATCCTGCTTTTACCTACCTATGTTCTTCTTTAAACTTGTTAATTTTTATATTTTTCAGCATGAAAAAACATGAGAACAGTTTGTTCCTATTACATTTTAGAATGTTTTATTTCTACTGGGCATAAATTTCACTGATTGAACTGTCTTACAGTTTTGGGATAATGAGAGTTCTGTGGGGAAAATTTACTTAAACAACATTCACGTTTAAGCCTTTACTTATTCTATCTATGTTCGTAGAAGAAAAATTTCTCTCTGCTTTCACCTTTATGAAAGCTTTTTCTTTATTGTTTACATGAAGTTCTATTTCTTCACTAAATTAAATTTATGGTTTTGATGAAATATGGATTGTCACAAACATTATTGTTTTCCGCTTGAAGTGTAAGGCATATTTCTTTGATCATACCTTCTCCTGCATAAAAACAGCAGTGCATAGGCACAACTGACTCTTCACATTAAAGAAAACCCCCAAAGGGAAGCATTGCACTGCTCACATATTTCTCCTTAGAGACAGAGAAAAGAAACTGCATATGACATATGAGAGTTATAATGCTGAATGCAGAACTCTATAACAGTAATAAGAACCAATGCAGAACAGAATAGGGAGATAAACTTATTTCACTTAATCATTTATTTAGCTCAAAGATACCATGGTTTCAAAAGATGTGAGGAAGAAAGCATTATTCTTCAGCATTATGTGAACAATTTCACGTACAGGGTTTTTTGAGGCAACTTTTGTTAATGCTTGTATGTTCCATTTTGAACGAGCTGAAGTTTTATCATAGTATAGCTCTAACATGTTTTTTCTTGTGAGGAGACACCTTTTTAATACATCTGTCAACACCTGAAAGCTTCAAAGTCGCAGGCATTATGAATCCATCTGTTAGAGATATACTTTATTCGTGCTTAAATAAGAATAATTCCTTGAAAATACTATTCAGTGACCTAAGTCCTTGAGTCTAAAAGTTGTGTTTAGTGAGGGATCAGTAAGACAGAAAAAAGTATGTCAAAGCACTTATTGAAAGACAGAGCAGTCTCATGAATCTTCAAAGTAAGTGGTGGCTTCTGGTACATGGTGACTCTAGGGCATTCCTGAAACTCAGGGTGTCTGTGAGTGCCTCCAAACCTGAATGGCATATCCAGAAGGAAGTTTGCAGACATGAGTATACCACCTGATATCTGGAGAATTCTTACACATCTGGTTGGGAATTGAGGAACATTTAAGTGGTGGAAAAGTAAGAAATCTGATGTCTAGCCTCGCCTAACTATTGATAACACAAGATGGATTTATTCCATTTCTAGAAAAAAACCTACACTAAAAGCTGTTTCTGATAAATCTGGGAACAACTAAACAAGAATAGCAGAACAGATTATGAAATTGCTCATAATCACTGCCTAAAATGTAGCACTTCTTTAATATTACAATACACATAGATGGTTTTTCAAGTCCATGTTAGGCTTACAGTGCATAATATACAGCAAATAAAACAAAACTGCTTGTTTGCACTGATTTGTGATGACTCATTATAAATACTGTTTCCTTGCAGTGCCACTGGTGAAGACACTATGCAGTACTGGAAATAAACAAAACTCTATTTTGGCATCAAAAACTGTGCAGTTGAATGAAAACATGCAACAAGTGAGACAGCATGAGTGACACAGATCAGAGAAGCCCAGGTTTTATTTGTTCTTAAATCAGCTCTCACAAAAAGGATGGACTCTCTTGCTTGGAAGTTAGAAGACTGAGAGTTCTTTCCACTTACTTCTGCAATAGGAAGTGAGTGACATTGCATGATATAAATCTTAAAACTCATTTTCACATAAAGTCAAACACAATGAACAGCTTTAATAATTTCACTCATGTTACATAGCTATTGCCAGATTTTCTGATTTTAAATTTGTGAATGGAGCACCTTCATATGATTTTTCAAAAAAAGTCATTCTAGGAGCAGGTCCACACTGAATATACAGCAAGAGAATAATGCACATTTTATACCAGGTTTATTTATGAGATACATTTTTATCTTCAAAAAAATTTGCTTTTTTCTGAACTTCTAGACAAAAATAGTTACAACATAAAAAAAAAAAAACAACCAAAAAAAACCCCCCAAAAAAACCACAAAAACCCACCAAAAAACACATTTCCATAGGACATAAATTAAGACTGCCTTTCAGATGTGAATTGCTACTCTCGATGCAGGCATGAAAATGCCGTGGGGGTCATCAACCCCTTCCCCAGAAACATTGCAGCAGGACCACCCTCCAGGTCACCACAGCCCTGCCCAGCCACAGGCTCATGTCCCAGCCCAGCTTCAGCATGTTCCCATGGAGGTTCCTGGTGCCCAGGGCTGCCCCAGGGCCTCATGGCTGCCTGCTCCTGGCTGGGGGGCAGCTCACACCCTGGCTGCCAGGCCCTGTCCCAGGGGACTACCAAAGGCAGCCACCAATGACCCACAGAGTCACCAGCTCTCACAGCACCCTCAGCGAGTATGTGTGGAACCATCTTTACAATGAAACCTTCGTGGCACAGTTAGTGCAGTTCAGTATTTATTATCATAGAAATTCATACAATAACTTGGGTTGGAAGTGACTTCAAAATCATCTAGTTCTGACTTCTCTGTCTTGGACAGGGACACCTTCCACTAGACCAGATTGCTCAAAGCCCTGGTCAACCTGGCCTTGGGTACTTCCAGGGATGGGGAGTGGACCGGGATATTAGTTAGACTGGAGTGCTTTTCAAATCATTAGCTGCCATTTTTACCTTAAAACCTTCATGATGCAACTCGGGGCCACTCAGGCTCCATGAGGAGCTGCACACTGTGTGCTGAGAAGGACCAGGTGAATGGGACTGGCCAGGGAAAGGGAAAACAGATCTCCACACACTAGGAGGCAGAGCTGTGGTACCCTCAGCCTGTGCCAGAAGCATCTGGGATTCTTCCAGACACACCTCAACGTGGTTACAAAGAAGCTACTTGCTCTCAGGGTAAGGGAAAAGATGCAAATCTAATGCAAATGAAACAGCTTCCACTGCAGACTGTAATTTAGGCATTTAAGCATAGCTGCATGCAGTACAAACTGTACCAGAGACTTACACAACTAAACCAGCACAGCTTTACTTGTGTATCTCAATTTCGTGTTGCTAAAATTAAGACAATTTCTTTTTTTCCCATTAACCTCTCTCTTGCCTGAAGAGGGAGGGCCCTCTGCGCCAAGAGTCTTTCTCCCACTGTTTCTCAGGAAAGCTCTTTCCAAACCGAGCATCTACATAAAATAGAGATATAATTAATAAATGTTGGCTATTCCTAACTGACACTGTAACCAGCTCTAACTGGAGTGCTACAGCAGAAGGGATGGTGAATCACAGATAGATTTGAAGGAGCAGATACTAATGACTCCTTACACACCTTGCCTGAAGTAAAGCTGAAAACCGTGATAATACATCAAGTTGCTGAACCTAAACTCAGCAATAGGTCTGAATTCCGGTCAGGACAATGCCGCAAACTCTAGCACTTGCTGAGCTGATTTAATTAAAGCTTACAATTTAAATTGTAAATCCAGGCTTTAATTCAATTAGGTGCTACATGCCAAAGTTGAATTGACTCAATTAGGGCTTCAAAAAGTCTTAGATTAAGTTACCGGTGGGACCTAAAGTCTACTCAAGAAGCTCACTGACTAGTGTCTTGGAACAGACTCTAAAAATTTTAAAGAATGGGAGAGATGAGAACTGTCAGGATCACTGACTTTAATAAATTGGAATCTGTCCTGCATACTCTAGGCTTCTCCTACCCATTTGCCTTGTTACTCTGAAACAATTATTTGCCTTGTTAATTTCAAATTATTACATTGCTCTTAAATTGGAACACACTTGCATTTTCATTATAATATCTCAGTTGTCCTTGTATTTCACCTCCCATTTCACTAGTTGGGAGGGAGGGTGGAAGATGAAGAAAGATGTACTGTTTGCCATGCTTAGAATGAAGTTAAAAGAAAAAAGATTGTTCTTACTTTTATGTTAAATATTTTAATTGTCTTGAAATCTGAAATTTTATCATACTAATCATAAAATTTAAATGTATATCTCGTATTGTTATTCTGAAGAAGGGTTTAGATATACAAAAAAACTGGTAACATGGATGAAAATAACTGTACTAAAAAAAAAGCCTAAAATTAAATGAAGCATAGATGCTTTCTGGATCTTCTAGCTTCAGCATCTTTAAAGGGATTGTCCACTTGCTTGCGTGCTTAGCTTTGCAGTTTATGTAATTCCCTGCTTTTTATTTAAAGTAATAAAAAATATCTGTGAAATAGGAGCCATTTTTAACAAAGGTCTAATGTTTCTGTAGCCTAAATAAGTATTTGTCTAGATTGTTCAACTACTGTACAATGGGAATCCCGTACCATATAATGCATTGTAATTACAATGACAGTAAAAAAAAAAAAAAAAAGAAAGAAAGAAAAGTAAGCTTTTCTTTTTTTCTTGTAGTGGGCAGTCACTTAAAAAGACTCATTGATGAAAGATCCTGTCTGAAATGGAACACATCATACAAAATGCTGTGTATAAACAGATCACTATATTTGAAAGTCATTGCAGCACTGTAATTCTGTTTTTAAAATGGATAAATTAGTTTTGTCCATCATATTTTAGCTTTAATTCATTTAGTCTAAGAAAAGCCTTCTTCACTTGGCAGACACTCATATTTCATCTTAATTTGGCTATTTTATAAAGCCTGCATTGATTTCACTTGTAATATTTTGCTGTCTTTTGATGGAGACAGATTGTATTTCATATTTACTTCACTGTTACACAGGACTTTAAGTGGCACTGTAATAAGAAGCACTTGTATTATACTTGACCAAATACTATAAAATGTTTATATTAACACATATGAAACAATATTCATTATTCAGTTAAGTATTGGCCCATATCTTTCAAGATGGATAATAGCCTTATATTGTTTGAAACCTTTTCTGAATGTACTAGCATGGCTTGTCTGAGGTTTTAATCCTGGCTTAGGCCTACTAATAATGTAAAACTCATAAAACAGAAATGCACACATGGGATGTGAAATTGTAATTTTATTTTGTAATAATGAAAAAAAAAACCCCAAAACAAAAGGAGGTTACAGATCTCCATCATTGGAGATATGCAAAAATTAGACAGGAACCTGAGCAACATGCTCTGACCTTGAAGCTGGCTCCAATTTACCATTTGAGCAGACCATTGGATCAGATGAACACCCTTCTCATCTCAGTTATTCTATGCTTATATGATTCTGCATTAATATGTCCCAAATATCCATCAGAATAGATTAAGTTAAAGAAATAAATAATATGTAATAAAAGGCAAATAATGGTACAAGTTACGTACTGGTGACTAGTATGTCATACTATCAGTTGAGTAAACCATGTCTTCTCCTGATGTAGCTTAGTCTTACACATACTGTTAAGAAGGTGCACAGATTGAATTGAAGGAAACATAAGGTTAATTACACGTTAAAGTGATGGCATAGTTCATGTTACAATTTGAAATTCCTCAGTATCATAATTTCTAATTTTGCTTCGGCATCTAAAGACCTACAACACATTAAGCAAACTTTGAATGTACATACTGCCTGCTCCTCCTGTAAATCTTTACAATCCACTAGCAGTACCTGAGTATTGATTTTCTTAAAAATATACACAGATTGAAAACCTTTCAGTTCAAGTGAGAGATAAATATTACAAAATTAATTCTTACACAAAGAAGTATCCATAAAAACTATAATTAGTAAGGAATGGAAAAAATTGGCAAAGGATAAGATCCAAAGCATAACATATGTGAAATTTAAGAGCCTAAGCACAACACTGCTCTTCAAAACTGCTCATTCTGTGCTTGCCCTAGCCCTGGTGGTGCTCATTTGTGACAATGAAATGAGAATTTTTGCACTATAACCTAGAAAATCATGAATAAAAAAGAAGAAATACTGCCACCAACATTATTTGTTTTGATTGCACAGGAGAATAACTTGAACAGTATAGGACAACTGAGGAAGTTGTTGTAACTAAAAGCATGAAGCAGGAGAGCAGAGTAGCTGCTAGGGTTGAAACACCTCTCTTCTCAACACAGACCTGGCCCATGTTCAAGTAAAATGTAACATAGAAAACAGAAAAAACCAACAGACTACATGAAGAAAAGAGGAGCGTGCATTTTTAGTATAATATAAGAATGAAATTAATTAAGAGCCTGCACTGGCCAAAGAAGATTTGAATAAGCAGAAAAATAAATTACTCCTTCAGACAGTAATAAAAGGAAAGGATTGGCTGAAACAAAGAGAGTAGACTATGCTGCTAGAACAACCAAACCTTAGGAACTAAAGACATGGCTGAAAATAATGGAAATAAATTTGAAAACAAAAAAATGTGGTTTAAACATCTTTCTTAAATATTTGTTTCATGTTATTTAGTTTTATTACAAGAGCTTCTATCTCATAAAAAAGGCAGATGGATGCTTAAGCACATTTTTTGAAGCATCTGTGTATCATTAGATGAGAATAATATCTAAATAAGTCAACAGATAATACATAATACACATCTTTTCATTAGATGCAGTAAATTTTTCTGCAGTTTAGTAGCTGACACTGCCTTTGTCTGGTCCAAGATGACAGGGCTGGGACAAAGGTGCAAAGAAGCATAGGAGACACTGAGCAGGACACTGCACAACCTCTTTCTCAAGTCTTATGTTTCCATCATGTAGTGCTGCTGTTGTTCATTCCTTTTGCCTTATGTAGTCTGCCTTGCTAGTGCACTGTAGCTATTCACCTCTTGTCACATAGCACTGGTAGTGGCCAGCAGCCAGACACCCACAGGGGTCAACTGGTAACAATTTCTTCAGCTGTTCCAAGACAGCTATGCCTTTTTTTTTTTTTTTTTTTTTTTTTTTTTTTTTTGCATACTATAGTTCAACACCCAACAGCTACAGTGCTGCTTGTGTATTATTAACTATACTGGTTGTGCAGAACAATGCTGCAGAGCCCTTCCAATTCATATTTCACCAACCAACATATGCACTTGGTGTTATATTTGTGGACCTGAGCTGAACATGCAGGAATCTTGATGCAGACTCCACAGCAGTAGGATATGTCCTCTGTCTGCCATGCATGTCCATACAGAGAGTGTTAGTCATGCTGTTCCATAGGTCTTTTATGAAAGATGTCCCATGATCTGTGCGCCTGCCAAAGACCACATAGGCTTCAAATGCAGAAACTCATCATATCAGTGAAGGCATGGTCAATCACAATGTTTCTGAAATAGGTGACTTTACAAACAGTAAACAGTTCATCCCCAGTTGTGGTTATCCCAAGCACTAGCATAGGTGTCTTTTTCCAGGAACTGATGAGCTAATTGACACATGCTCCTAATTTCCTTCTTGCCCATGGCTTATTCAAATCAAGTTGCAGAAATACCATACAGTCACCTGTAGCTGGAAGTCCTCCCTAGGATTTGTCACCAGTGCAGATTATTGGGTGGAAAAAAATCACAGATGTTTGTTTGGCAACAGCTCTGAGTCTAGAAAGCTTGAGCAGCTTCCCAGCAGGCAAGAAAGATTCCAAAACTCACTGGAGCTGTGATTATGCTGCCCCTGTCCAATACATTTGAGTAGAACAACCTGAATAAGATTAGTCCAGAAATGTTTCCCAGCTTCTTTCTATTTACGGCAAGGAAATGTTTGGCTAGGGCTCAGTCGATCCTTACTGCAGTGTGAGTGACTAAGCACCATTAAGAAGTTCTTGGGAAAGCTAAGCATCTTTCTTATTCTTCAAAGCCTGGATTGACTGACTTTCAAAAGCTTTAGTGCAGTTAGAGGCCAAGCAGCAATCTTGAGGTCACTTCTGATGGTCTATTTCTCATCTATGCAGCGCATTGCAATAATTGTTAAGGTGTGCAAATCACCTGGAGTACACTTTCTTCTCTGGATACAACTGATAACATTTTTGGGCCTTATGTACAAACTAAAGACAAACACCATGTGTGGACCTGTCACTTAGTTACTTACCCACTGCTCTGAATTATTCCACCCAGTCCTAGCATACATTATAACTGGGTGGGCTTTTACTCATGCTGGCTCCTGTGGGACTATAATTCTCTTTCTTAAGGATAACACTGGTGGTACACTACCCCATAAAAAACAAACCAAAAAACCAAGTCAAGAAAAAACCAAAAAAGCTCATAAGCACAGTGATGACTGTACTCTGCAGTTATCTGTGAAGTTATTGTGATTATCTTGAGGCAAAAGACCCATCAAGTCTGACCTGAACCTGTGGGATTGCACTGGTACGTAGGCCAACACCCCATGCCCCATTGCCTCAAATACCTATTAGGAGCAGTGGCTGTTTATATGGTATCTGTAGAATACTGATTGAGAAATGAGCAGTTGATCCTCTCTGTCCTTTTCTAGCAGTCTTAACCAACAGGATCAGTAAGAACAGGCAGGCAAAGAAGACCAGTGCCAAGTGGGTTCATTCACCCGCAGGAATTTGCATGGCGCTGCTGGGGGCCTAAGTGACTTGTGAACATTTAACACTGGCTCTGTCACAACTAAACTCTCTCATAGCTGAGAACAAAAATGTTGCAAACTAGTTGGGTCTGATTGCTTCTTGTCCAGCTACGCAAAACACTTGGACTTTGGACAGGGGTATAAAACACTGCAAAGAGATTTCAGATACCAGGGGCTGGAAGGTCTGAGTGGGCAACATGAAGGAGGTTAAGCAGAATGGTCTCATTTGTAAACAGGATGTGGTTATTGTGTAAGAACTGGAGGGCCCAAAGAAGGTCTCAAATACAGCAGCTAAATCCTGATAATGTGGATGTTTGCTGAACTATAAAATTAAAAGTCCTATTACTGTTCCCACTGACATCCCAGTGAAGCCAGGGATTTTTTCACTATTTTTCCAGAGGAAATTACTCTAAAAGTTTTTTTACAGGAAGAGCTCTGAAGTCCCAGGGAGCATTGTTTTTTTGAATGGCAGCAACCAGAAAGTGTGAAGAGAATGAGGTAGTCTCAACCTCGTGTATATTGTATCATTTGCCTAAATGTTTGCAAATATAGATACAATGTTGCAACAATGAATGGGGGTTCTCCTGTTAGGTGCTAATGTAAACAGAAAACCAAATCCAATCTCTGCTCTAAAAATGTACAGTCCAATTAAAGAATGCATTCATAGGCCAAGTACATAGAAGGTAAGATAAGGAAAGAGATTGTAATATATAAAAAGAGGGCTTTTCAAGTCTTTTAATTCACCACCCAGTTTTGTGGGGGGTATTGCCGTGATTAATATTACTATAAATAGTGAGGTTAGTTGTGCTATCAAAGTTGTAACTGGGAGTGTTTGCAGGGCCTGGCCTAACACATACTGACAGGAGGACTCAAATGGACTATAACTTATATTCTTAAAGTTATACATATACATGTCTTTACCTGTAACAGTCTGTTTAGCATTCAAACATGGCCAAGTTCTCCAAGTTTTCTTCTCAGTTATTGTGTGAGTGAATAGATGGGAAAATAGACATTACTTCTGTAACTTACATACATTAGCTAAAATATGTCACAGATAATTAAAGGCACAATGAAATTTCACACATTTATCTTTTAAAATTCAGTTGTTTTTTAATTCAAATATTTACTGAACCTTAATTAAGTCTGCTTCTTTTATTTCTATGACTTTTGCCATCTCTGGAAGCATTCTTTCACATTTTACCAAGATGATTTCAGGAGATGTTCAACAGTCCTGGTAACACAGAAGAACAGCTCTGTAAGTTGACTTGGCAAAAATATGTAACTGTCTTGTTTCTTTTCCAAATCCTTTTACCTTGTATACTTGCTGGCAATATGGCTGTAAACTAACAAGGGCTTACAGGTCTAGTTTGTGGATTTTTTTACTTCTGATTATGATGATGGCTGCATCACAGCTATTTCACTGCATTCCAATTACACTTATCCCTCTGTGCACTATGACATTACTGTGCTAACAGAGCATACCTGTCTATCAGGCTAGAAACACCATTTGAAAGGACCGTTTTAGAGTATGCAGAGCCTTTTAATGCTAGGGCATTCATGCCATTAGCTAGGAGTTGTGAACCAATGCCTCGACTCACATCTCTACAAGTTTTCCCTCCAAAAGTGATGATTGATCTCCCAGTTCATTTTAGTTTAAAATAAAGTTCAATAAAGAGTCACAAATAATTATCTTCACCAATGTAACAACGACTGAGACAAGAGTAATATTTATTACCTGACCACTGACTAGATAGCTGAAAACTGCAAGCTAGTACTAAAAGAAAAAATAAAAGCAGAATCCAGAATACTGTACAACAGCAGTTATCGGAAAGAAGCGCTTGACTCTGTGCCACCTGTTCAAATTGGTGTTGCTGCCGTAAGAATGAATGGAAGCGCCTTCGTATTCCCAGCGCTCGCCCTGCGACCCCGAGCGGTGCTGGCCGGGCCGAGCCGGGCCCGCGGCGACGGTGAGGGGTGAGAGACGGGGCGCTCGCACCCCTCCGCTAACCCGCCCCGCATCGGCGCCAGCCCCGCCGCCAAACAGGACAGCACCGCCCCGGTTACCTGCCGCCGCCTCCGCTCGGCCGGAGCCCAGCCCTCGGCGCCCGCCGTCTCGCACACCGCCCCGGCCCCGCACACCGCCCCGGCCCGTGCACCGGCACGGCAAGGCACGGCACGGTGAGAGGGGCGGACAGGGCGACATCCGGGTGCTGGTGCTCGCAGCGCGCATGAGCGGCCGCCCCGCCGCCGCCGGGCAGGGCGCCGCGGTAGCGCCGTAGCTGCTGCTGCCGGGGCGCTGCGCTCCGCTCAGCGCTGCCAGGCAAGGGGGAGCGGCCGCGGGGCGGTGGAGGCGCCCTCCGCGGCAGCAGCAGCAGGAGGAGGAGGAGGGTGGTTGTGGGGGCGGGCGGAGGCAGCCGCGGGCAGCAGCCGGGAGAAGCCCCGCTGGTGCCTGGCTGGCGGCACACGCAGCTCTGAGGAGGCGGCGGCGGCGGAGGGTGCCCGAGCCGGCCGGCGGGGCGGGCGCTGCCGCCGCAGGGGGAGAGGCTGCGGCGGCGGGAAGGGACCAGGACGGACGGACACACACACACACACACACACACACACACACGCAGGGACGGGCGGCAGCGGTGGCTGGGGGTGCCGCGGTGTGAGGCGACGGTGCGGGGGGCGCAGAGGCTCCGCGGAGGGGCGAGGCGAGGCGGGGCAGCCCGCACAGCCCCTGCGGCGGGGTGGGAGGGGCGGGCCCGGGGCGATCCCCGGCGGGCAGGGCGCGGGGCGGCGCGTCGGGAGCGGCGGTGGCGGCGCTCGGTGAGCTGACCGGTTCCCGTTTGCTTGGCTCCAGCCTCCGCCGCCGAGCCCGCGGGCCCCGATGAGAAGCGCCCCCGCGCTGCCGGACTGACGCCTCGCCGGCCTCCCCGCGGCCGAGTAGAAGCGCGACGCCCCCGATCGCGGGCCGCCCCTGCACCGCCCTCCCCGGCGGGGGCGCCTGCGGGGCGGGCGGCGCGGCGGTGACAGCGCGGCGGCGGCGAGGCCGGAGCAGCGGGAGCGCCGCCGCCGAGGACCATGAGGAAATTTAACATCAGGAAGGTGCTGGACGGCCTGACGGCGGTCTCAGCCGTCGCCTCAGCGTCGTCCGCCGCGCAGCAGCAGCAGGCGGGGAACCGGGAGACGGAAATCCAGGAGACGCTCCAGTCCGAGCACTTCCAGCTCTGCAAGGTGATGAGTGCTGCAGCCCCAAGCCGGCTGGCGGCCGGGGGAGGGGGCGCGCCGCCGCGGTGGGCGCTGCGGGCTTTGCTGCTCCGTGCCGACCTCACCGAGCCTGCCCGCCGCTCCTGTTTACTTGTTGGATTTGAACGTTTCGGGGGGTGAAGAAGGGAAGAAAGCGGTGGGTATAGCTGTACAGGTCTTGCTGGATTTCTGTAGTCATCTTTCTTTGAGAGTCTCAGCGTTTGTCGTCTTCTAGGCTCTTTGGTGCGAGTAATACTGACCCTATTCACGAAGGCTTCGTAAGAAAGAGTTGGATGGATTGGGATAGGAGTGATACCTGGGTCTAGTGCAGATCTGATTATCGAGGCATTTGAGTAGAAACCTCTGCTAATGGGCCTGAAGGACAGGGGATCTGTCGCTCTGCATTATTTGGAAATGCACTTATGCTGTTCCTTTATGCCTGAAAAAGGCTGTCGACGTTTGTGGTGGTTTCACTGCAGTGTGTTGCCAAGTTGCTGATGCTGCTATTGCATATCTTCTCTAGAGACAAAGTTCCTGTTTATTTATTTGCTTGCGTTTGATACAATAACTGCAGTTTGTGTCTGCACACTTCAGAAAATGATGCAGCGAATTAACCACCAGCTGTACCAAGAGAAATAAAAGCTGATTTGAATATCAATACCCATTTTTATCTTTGCAGTGCATCCATGGCCTAGCTTGACATGGATGAGCTTGTTTATGGATTCTTCTACTTGTTTTTTGGGGGTTTTTTTGGTTTTTTTTTAGTATTGCAGGATTTTCTGCAGCAAGTTGGTCACAAAGGATATGGAAAAGAGCAGAGCTGTTACTGGTTAGACCTCATTTGCTTGATACAGAGAGTTGCAGGGTATGCCTGCAACTTCAGTGAAGTAAAAGGAATATATCAGAAGTTTGCTGTGTGTTTATGAGGTCCTGAAATACCTTTGCTTTAAACTAAAGGTTTTGAAATGGAAAGGCTATAATTTGTATGGTTTATGTTATGCGTGTTTATAGTGGAAATAAGAGTAGGTAACACTTGTATTATGTTCTCAGTTCTGATTAATTACAGCCTGAGAAGCGTAATGGAGCTATTGCTTGGTAAGTTACCAAATCAGTCTTGGCTAACCAAAAAGTTAAATGTGCCAATAGCTTCATATTAGGAAAGAATCCCATTGCTGAGGTGGGGCGTTTTTGGGTTTTGTTAATTCTGGGGTTGGCTGTTCTCTTTGGGGAAAGCAGAGGGTGAGAGATTCATTCTGTCAAGCTCAGGTTGTTATCTTTTTTCCCTTAATGTGCTAAGAGAGGTTGCACTGTCATGTGTGGCCTGTTGGATTGAAATTGTAATGATTCTCAGAAAAAGCAAGTCTAGTAATTTGTAATAGTTTTGGTGACAAGTCTGGCTTTGTTGCCAAACTTGCTAGGAACATCTCAGATTTTAATAGTTTAGTGTCTTTGTTAGAGCTAAAAATAAGATTACTCAGGGAATTAAGTAGATGAAAAAATAAAATGCTGAGTTGATACAGTCTTTGTACAGAAGAAATGTAGGATTCAAATTAAGTTTCAGTAAGTCTGACTGTCACTTGGTGCTCAAGGATGAATGAGTAATTATGACTGAAAAAGTCTTTTATAATTGGTTCATGTAAGACAGCTGATTTTCTCAGTCTGTTATTAAAATGCCTTGTAGTTCCTTTTAAAACTGTGATTAACACTGAATCCTGTTCTCTAACATACAGTATTGATTCTGTTTATTTTTGATATCCTGCTTGACCCATCATTACCACGATGCTGTGACTTGTTAGACTGTACGCCATGGTTTCCCCTATCAACCTTCAGCCTTGGCATTTGATCCGGTTCAGAAAATACTGGCCATCGGGACTCAGACTGGAGCACTAAGACTGTATCCTTTTGTATTCTGAAATGGATTTAGTGCACCTTACACAAGTGATGTTTTGATTCAGCTGCTGGAACCATTCAGAAGTCTGGTGGGAACCAGGTATGCAGGAGGGGAGGAAAAAAAGCAAGCTCTGTTTTCTGTTGGTGGGTGGCTTGGCTGTTATAGTTGTTTTTTGTGTCAGTTCAAGTTGTGTTAATGATGTGAGGCATGGCTGCTCAGTCCCCATTATCTCAAGTTAATATATACGTTTTGTACAGGGTTACTAGTGTGCTGACAGTTTATAGCAGCTGACTGCAAATCTAAAGAGAGATGTGGGCTGAGCTCTGTTTTGTTGTTTTGCTCAGTCCTTTGAGATTGAAACATTCTGTGCTGCTTGCTAAGGGTTTTTTGGGGTTTGTTTTTTTGTTTTTGTTTTTGTTGTGTGTTTTTTTTTTGTTTTTTTCTTT
>JAWWEU010000111.1:48601244-48658844 GCA_035583155.1 Acropternis orthonyx | reverse complement strand
GAAAGCACAATTTCCCACAGGTGGCTGGGCAAAACACAGACCAAAAATACCAGTATTTACACCAGCACGGATACATTGATATATTTTGAACATCAAATAAATTTCAGGTTCTGGAATTTTGGCATTTAAAAAAAGCTCACTTAACCTCTGTTGATATTGATTTTACCAAATGCTGTAACAGCTTTAATTACCATTGCAATACAGCCAGTGAAGCTGCCCAGGGGTTATAAGGAGATGGGCTATGGACTTCAGCCCTGAGAAAATTTTCGACATAGCACATTCAGCCTTGGATCACCATTGGGCTTGCTGCAGTATAAACAATAATTATATCAAAAGATAAAAAAATCAGATAGATGAAGTGAATCAACATAGCTTTGGTGGGAAATACAGTGAAAAGTCTGTACAAATAATAATATTTTAGGATTATCTTCCTTTTTTTGAGTGCATGTAATTCAGACTCCATAATGTTCTCTAAACACAAGGGAAAATTCTCATGTGAATTATTTTTTGCCTGAAAAGTAGATATCGTACATGAGGAATCATCTAAAAAGATCAGAAGGAACTTAGTGTATGTAATTAGTGTGTTTATATGGCAGCACAATGACTTGATAGACTGTAATGGTTCTATGGTAAACAATATTGCTTAAAATTAGACTTTAAAAACAATGTATCTGTCTCAGTTCACTGAGTGGTTAAAATTATCTCATCTCTCATTTAGTTCCATCAAATGTATTTTTCTTTTGAATTCAGAGGCAGGGAGAACCAGAATTATTTCACAGTAAAATAACATTAGAAGTCTTCATTAGAGTGACACATCAATCTATTTATACTGTCCTCATCAATATGATTTAGTAATTACATAAATTCAACTAGAAGTCTAGCCTAATGTTTGCCTTTGATGTTTTTCTTTCTAATAGAAAGCAGCTTTAAAGCACTAGGTATAGTGTTTCATTCACGAGGATGAAGGCATTGTGGATGCCCTTGGTTTTACACCTGACACCAGTGCTACTGAAGGACGCTTTGTTGTGTTTAAATTTTGGGGTGCTCTGCCTTCATTTCCTTCATACCTTATATGACCAAACACCTGCTCTATTACTCACTTGGCTGAAATATTATTTTAAAATGGGTTCCTTGTCAATAAGAATAACTAGTATTTCAAGAAAGAGACTTGCTTATCTGTGTTTATCTTTGTGTCTAGTTTCCTTGGTACTAGATTTAATCTGCAATTGGATGTGATTCTTTCTTTTCCTCTGGCCTAGGCCTTTTTGTTAACTCAATCTTTAAGTGCTTTTCTTGACTCTTTAAGACAATCTGTCTTCTTTATATTTGTTCATGTACTGTACTTCCTTATTCTTTGCAGAACTGCAGGAGTTAAGAAATCTGTCCTTCAAACACTACAGCTTCATTCTTTATCAGGATCTTGATGTTGGGATTTTTTTCCCCTGTTGTTGTCTCAGTTTTATATCATCACACATATCTCCATCTACTTTCTGCATATTTCTCAAACATCTTAATATGCTAGCATCAACTATTCTCTTGTTTTTGCTTAGCAAAGGGAATCTAGGTAGCTTGAATTCCAACCTAAAAGGTGTTGTCAAAGCAAATCCTAGCTCTAATTCATGCATCCTCCATCCACTTGGCTGTGAAAACAACTTTTTGGAGGGATGTTTTACCAGCTAGTTCCAATGATAATTTGGAATAAAGGCAGAGTTAGGTGGCTGTGCTTCACTCTATTTTAAAGCAGTTAGTATTTTTATTATTGGTTTTTAGTACTTACCTGGTATCAACTGCATTCAGTAATGGCCTAACATTACTGAAATTAGGGCCTGTTTCTCTAGGTAAAAACCTGTTCTTCATCCTTTGCTGATACATTCAAGCTCAACAAGATGACTTTAGGCTGACCCACTGTTAGTTACCACAGATTAATCAGATGTAGTGATGTTGCATCAGGGCACTGTAAGGTTTTTGACCATCCGACTGTGAATAAGGGAAAAAAAAAAAAAAGTCTTAGGATAATTCCATGAAATATAATCATTAACAACCTTACCCAACATCAAGATGTGAAAAAGCCCCATAGTATATTGATGCTAAATTGATTTCAGATGCTGTTCAAGTCCTTTGAAGAAACCATCCTGACACTGATGTATATAGAGTCTTATTTTAAATACATGTAAGAAAAGGCTGTGCATGTGTATGTGTTTACAAGGAAATTACCTCTCAAAATAAATTGCAGAAGAGTGAATATCTGCCTAGATATTTGTCTTATTGTATTTATTGCCACTGAGAGACCTTTTTTATTGATGACCTTTCACACCAAAAAAGCTTTATGGTTAAATAAGAAGAGCAGTATAAATTATTATAAGATTACACAAGAAAGTTTGAATGATGTACTCTGATCTTGTCAGATATTGTCAATCTCTCAGGCTAAATATATTATATATGAAGGAGGATTGAATGGAGGTTCTTCAAAATACCACAACACATTCTTTTCTATTAATAAAATAATGTAAAATGAAAGAGAAAGAAAAATGGAAGTTAAGAGTAATCTTTTTATTTTCAATAAGCCTTTATAAAATGAATCATCATAATATGTGTATGAAAATAGTCTTTCTTTGGAATTTCTTATTACCGTGAAACTGCATGAGAAAATACATTAGACATTAGGAAAAAAAAGAACTGAGGTTGAATTTGAAAATTAATAAAGAAAACTGAATCAGAGAACTGTAAATGAAAGAAAATTATTAAACAGTGTATAAAAGTCAGGCAACACTTTTTCCCTGAGGATTCTTATCAAAATTTAAAAACGTATATATGTACAGAAAAAAAACATTAATAAAAAATAGGGGTTTTTCTTATTTTCTCTTACTTTGCTTAGACAATTGTAATGGCAGTTTATTAGGTAATGATAAAAACAGATTTATGAAAGTGTGTATATATCAGAGCATTAAATAGCAACCAGTTCACTGTGGTTAGCTCCATCTGTAATGATGGGTGCTGGGGATTTTTACCTTTTGGTCTGGGGACTAGTCACTGACGAGAGTCAAAGGCAAGGTCCTGGATGTCCTACTATCTGACTGACATGCACCAAGATGACAATTTACTGGCTCTGAATACAAACAAGTAGGAAGATCATGACTGTGGGGTGTAGGAAAAAAAAAACCAAACAAAAACAAACATAAAACTCCCACCAAAAAAAAAAAAACAACCAAAAAAAACCCCCATGGGGTAGCATATAGGCACTTGAAATACAATCCAGTGTGCAGAACTGATATGCACAGCAGTTAGGTAGAGCATGTTAATTTGATCTAGCTACCAGCTAAAGACAGGGGCTCATTCAAGTGTACTTGAGAAGTACATTAAAAAAATTGAGAGTGGAGAAATACATGAAGCCAGCTACATACTGAACAGGTCTAGAAGATTCCCATAAAATATTAAGTTCCACATCCAACAGTTAGCCTCACATGACATTGTAATCAGAACAGTCTGCTCACCTTTCTAGATCATGCTTAACAACATATCCTCTTCCGTAGCCTGCTGTTAGGTCTGTTATTTTCTCACTGTCCCTTTTCTCACTACTGCAAAACTAACCTGCTAAAATAGCTTCTTCCAGCAGAAAAAGTGTTGTAGTGGGTCTTACTGTCAAAAATTTGTAATGTAATGGCCAGACTTCGTAAACCAAGATCTGGGGAAGGGCTCTCCCCACGTGGGTGTCCCCTTCCAGCTTGCGCAGTGGATTTTTTAGGTGAGGCACAGCACGCGCAGAACTGGCTCCACCGTTTAAGTCCTAAGGTCCATTTGCCACGGCTGAGTGAGCTTGGACAGTGACAGTGACATCCTCGGGACTGTCTGCAGCAGCACCCAGTACTAAACTGGGGCTGACCCTGCTGAGCATCCAAGATCTAACGGGATTGGATGGCAGGGAGGCATTTAACTGCCCAGGGGACGGTCCCTACTGAGACTCGAACTCGGGCCCTTGGGATTCAGTCCAGAGTGCTAACCATTATGCCACGGGACTGCCCTGTCAAAAATTTAATTGAATAATTTTTACTGCATTTGTCTGTTGGTCAAATACAATTCTGATCTAACAAGCTTTCGCTTTCTGAGTAATCCTTGAAAAAGTACTTAACAGATACTTATGTGCTAAAATGAGTACAGCTTTCTCCATAAAGGGAGTGCCCATATTGACAGAGGCAGAGATTAAAGCAGGCAACTACACACTTTTTTGAGTACTCTTAATGTAGGAATGTCTTGGTATTTGCATTAATCAGTTCACAAAATTTAGTTAAAGGCCTGTGGACCCAATTAAAAATAGGTAAATAAAACCCTCTGGACAGATTTTTCAACAATAGCTTTTTGGTCAGAGAAAGGCAATTCCCAAGGGGTGACCTTAATCACCTGACAGTGATGTACTGTATCATGTTCAGTTGTTTACTTATCTGTTTCTGAAACTGATGGATCAGATACAGGGGTTTGTTTATCATGTTCAACTCCTTGTCTACTTGATTCAGTAAAAGTTTTATCAGATTTAACATGCTATGTATTTATCAGGTGATATGTGCATTTAATGTGCAATGCAATAGATAACGATAGTGCTGTGAGGGCAGGAAATCTGTCAGTGTTTCCATTATAAACCCCATTTACCAGGGTTTATCACTGAGCCACAGCTCACTGTCAGTTCAGATGCACTTTTCAAAATAAAATTATATTTATATTGGTACAACTATTTTGTATTGTTAGAGCTGGTCTGAAGCATGCCTATTGTTTTAAAGGCTTTGCACTTAATACAGAAAAAAATTATTTCCAAGGGCAAGCAGAAGTGTTTTGTTCCACACTTTTATGCACAGAACTCATATTATCATTAATGGGTGTTATGTCTATTTCTCATTTGATAGATATCCATATCTCCACTAATGGGCAACACAGCTCTGTAGCTTAAATATAAATAAACAAAATGCTTCTGAGATATTTCATGCTTCTAGAGAAAGCTGAGGATTGAATTAAAAGAAAAAAGTTATGCTGTATTTAAATTAGGTGAACAGAGTCTTTCTACCAAAGTCTCTGCTAATGTAATGGCAGTATCCTTCTGCTTGGGAGATGGTTGTCAGGAAATCCTTGCAGTGAAAGAGAAGTGCTTGTGTCTGTTATCCTGCAACCCCACATGGCATGGTTTGTGGATGTTTTCTTCAGTTTCCTTACTGTTCTCACATATTTGAACCCTGCTCTAGTAGAAACATAGATTTCTGCAGAAGCTGTTCTCTAGAGCAACTCTGGATAACAGGTGTCAAAGGACACCAGAGCCTGCTGTGTGAGTCCATGCGAGACTGATCAATATACTCAGGTTTATGCAGAAGCAGGCACATCCCAGATCCTCTCACCAGTATAGGCTCTCAGCAAGCTGCATTCATGAAGGCAAAATTTTTTTCTGTAAGTCACCTATGCTTTTTATACATATATATTTATACAAAGAGTTTCAAAGTGATATATAGGGATTCAAAGAACATATATACATATTTTGTATAAGTGTTTGTATATCTGCATGTGAAATATTACAACATTCCCAAGTGTCACTGAATGATATGTCAGCCTAAATTGCTGTGACTTAACCCCAGCTGGCAACCAAGCCCCACACAGCTGCTCTCTCACTCTCCCCTTGTTGGATGAGGGAAAGAATCGTAAAAGAGAAAACTTGGGAGTTGGGATAAAGACAGTTTAGTAGGTAAAGCAAAAGTCACACATGCAAGCAAAGCAAAACAAAAGAAGAATCTGTTCACTACTTCCCATGGGCAGGCATGTTTTCAGCGATCACGAGGAAAGCAGGGCTCCATCACATGTAACAGTTACCTGGGAAGACAAATGACATTACTCTGAAATACCCCCCTTCCTTCTTCTTTCCCAAGCTTTATATGCTGAGCATATGGTCAGCAGCTCCTATGCTTGTAGCAGGATGCTCTGCTTGGAATGAGGAAAACAACTCAATATCCTATTTGCAAAATTATCAGCGGTAAATGAAGAAGGGGGCATCATGCTGCTTTTGGTGTTGAATGATGCTGAAACCAGTTTGACTCATCAATCCCAAAGTTAAACATCCTGACAGTAAGATGAAGATATGGTAGACCTGGTACAATACCTGGATAAAGGTACAAACAAGTGATACTACTGATAACTTATCCAAAGCTGCTGAATTGACACAGCTGGCCTGGACACATATGACTGATAGTCAATCACTTTATACTATGAAAACCCAGTCTTAAATTTTAATAGCAAGGTCTTCTAACATATTCCTTCTTGGAGTGTGTTTGTGGAGATTCCTCCACTGAATGAGGATACCCCTCAAGGCATTGTAGGCTAGGTGTTTCCATAATTCAGATATGTTTATGTTGTGGACTTGTTGCATCAGCCAGACCTTTTGTGATTTGCTTTATTTCAATTTCCCAGATGTAAAAGTCATGTCCTAGATATCCCTTGCCAGGTTTAATTCCAAGTGGATCTTAATCTTCCTCATTTCAACCCTGCTTGCTTTTACAATATTCCCTGGACAAGATACCAGGAACTAATCAAAACCAGAATTTACAGAGTGGAAAATTTCATATATGTATGGGGTTGTTTTCCTCTCTTTACACATGGACAAGTTCAGCTGACACAGCATATTGATATCAGCCTTGTATGGGATAAAGAGGAGAGAGAACAAGAAACCAGCTTCTCCTTTGATGCCTTAAGATCCTTAAGATCCTTCTTTCTCATGGTTTGTGCCACATTCTTGAAATTCTGTTTAATGTTCTTTTCAAGGTAAAAAATTTCAGTAAGGAAATCTTGTTTGGAACACATGCACCTGGAATATATGACTGTAGTCAAAGCAAGATTGAAGGCCCAAAATCCTTGGAGAAGTAAGTTCCAAAGGGGCAGACCCAGGGAGGTTCTGGAAGAGCACAATTTTAGGGTTGGATATCATATTATGCTAATATTAACTAATTCCTCTTTGATATGAGTGCATACTGTAATGTTGAATTCTATAATTGAAAATCTGGGAAAAGGAGTTCCACATCTACACATTTCAGAGACACCACTTTCCATGGACAGTGGTAAATTTTGCTGTTCCTAGTGTAAGGCCACAGTTTTCTCCCTTGGCTCTGTGTCTACAATATGTTCCCTTTTACTCATACCAAGAATTCGAATGCAGCAAAGCTTAGGAAAAGAACAGAGCAAAGCAAGGGATTCTAAGTGACTTTTCCCTTTCTCTGTCATACACATCCTTCATAGTTGACAAATTAGTCTCAGTGAACCATGTACAAAAAAAAAACCAAAAAACAAAACAAAAAAAAAAAAAAAAAAAAACAAAACCCCAAAAAACCAACAAACAACCCAAAGAAATTAAATTCACTAAAGGACTAAAGGTGTCTTATAAGAAGGTGTTTACTTCAGAATTAGAGCTAGCCTACATTTTTCTTTAGCAATTAATCCTAGCTGCTGTCCTGCTCACAAGAGGTCATTGTGACTCAAATGTACCTGACACGTCCAGGACTGGATTAGAGCCCATATGTGTTTCAGTTGGCTGGAACACACATTGTAATTAACCCCTACTACCCAGGCTACAATAAAGTCCCAGACTGAATTTCTCAAGTGCATAGACTTCTGTCATGATTTCTGGTAGTAGATCAAGAAGAAGAAGACAGATACATTCTCTTGCAATGAAGGGAGAAAAATTATAGAAGAATAGAGCTTGTTCAGTTTAAAAAAATCTCAAGAGAAGTCAATAACAATGAACTGAACAATGCAGAGTAAGTATATAACTATACCTCAGCAAAACAGTACCTATAGCAGAGGCTACATGCAGAGCATGTCTAGATCCTGCTGATTTTCTAACCCCATCATTTTCTTGTTGACCATCTGGAGGTAATCTGCATGAGTGTGTCTGTCATTTAACCAATAAAGTGGGCACAGGGATGCTAATGTGTTCTGGCCATAACTAGGTACATTTTTGTTGGCTCATAAAGCAGAATATTATGTGGAGTGGTCTTGCGGAAAGCCTGGATCCAACCTTGATAAATATCTATAACTTTATCTAGACACTTAGAAAACTTTGCTTTGTGTCTGATGGTGTTTGGACAGGGTTGTTTCAATATCCATAAAGGCTGCATTTTTTAGTAAATAAACATTTGGAGGTGCCCCAACCAACTTGCATGCCTTTAAAATACATTTGCCTCCCTTCCCGAATAAACTGGGCATGAAGGTATTCAACAGACTAGATTTATCTGCAATGAATTATTATATCAATGAAAACTTATTCACTTTTTCTCTTGATTCCACATCTATCCACTTTGTGAAGAAAGAAGAGGATTTTGCCTAAATCTGATGGTTAAATCTTTAAGTTCTGAGACAGACATTTCTGCTTAAAATATTTGTAGGAACAGCCACTGTGCCCTCTGAGGTTCTGCAAGCACAGTGGAGGAAGCCAATGCCCAAATTGTTGTATTCACTTCTGGCAGGATGGAAACTTTTGTCTTACTGTCTGCTTCTGGGACAAGATTTTATTGGTACTGACAGAGGTTATTGGATCATAGATACTACAAAATTTTGAACTCAGCAGAGACCAGGCAGTTTTGCTCCTCAAAGAAGAAAGATAACTCCTACTGATCTTGCAGTTTTCCTGACCTCTGGCTGAACTCAGGGCTTCCCTAGAGATACAAAGAAGCACTGGGACTAAAGAACGCATTAGCTAGGAGCCATACTCAAAGGCCAGATCACACAGACCAGTTGTCTACAAGTCTGTGAGTTGGTTAGACCTCAGCATCTTCTCTTAATTTCTTTTTCTCTGACTATTGTCTCCTTGCTGTCATCACAGACTCAGATTCCCTTGAATCCAGTCTGCAGGGCATGATTTCTCTCCTTTAAAAGAATTCTAATACTTCTGTTGGCTTTTAACTCCATCAGCATCCCCATTCCTACTGTGCTTGGAACCACCCCCACACATTTCGTTTTCATTTTGTGTCCTGTGCATGTAGGTAAGTGTCCCATCTCTCCAGTTCCTCATGAGGCAGTTGAGTCACACTCCTTCATTTTTGTGTCATGATATCACATTGCAGCTAGAGATGAATTGATGCAGGGCAGTATCTCTAACAATTGCTAAGTACTGATATTACATTTGTGTGTTCTGGGGAAACAGAGGATTAATTTGTGTGCTACAGTTTCACCTCAATAAATTCTTTTTGTACCCTTATCTTTTCTTGTCAAGAAGCCAGTCTGTACTTGTAGACACAACTATATATTTCATTTATTCTGTTTGACGTGGTTCATAATATGAATAATGTTGAATTTCATAAAAGTGAGGATGCAATAACTGTTTGATTGTGAGGATCAGCATGCAGAAAAAATCCTGAATTATTTGTTAGTTACAACATTACCTGAGAAACATCCGTGCAAAGTTCATAATTTTCCTGCAGGCTAAAAATTAAAAGAAAAGTCTTTCCTGACATTTGGCAGCTGAGAGTCACAGTTGTTTAGCTCCAGTTAAATGAGAATATTATAAAGAACTTGAACTCACATAGTGTATCAAATGGGATCTAATCCATTAGTGATAATGGATAGTGTATCTGGGAAACTAGATGTTTATCAGCTCTTTTATACACAGTAATGAATTAAGCCTAATATCACCTCTGAGGTAGATAAGTATTAATAGTAACTTTTTCTGTGTGGAAATTGAAAGGCTTGGAAAGGTGGAATGATTTGCCCAAGGCCACACTTGAAACAGCAGTAGAATCCAGCCTTATTAACTTCAAGAGCCTTTTAACTTCTACTTACTGCAAAAGCAGTATAAATGAATGAGTTCAGTTCTTGCACTTATGAAAAAGTAGCTAAATCTTATTTCTACTATGCAACTAATAGAGAAAGAAAAGGTTATTTTTTCTTTTATTAAAATATATAATAGCTATAATAATATTAATAATAGAAAAGTAGTGGTTATATGCAGTCATAATGAAAATTTTAGATAAAATCTGTCCTGTTCAAGTATGGATTCGCATAAAATTCTCTCCAGAAATGCCTCTACAGCCAAATAGAGTGGTTAACATTAGTGTGATATGATCCAAGCATAAAACAGTTTGACTGTTGTTTTGAGTCAGCACAATTAATGTAACATTTTAATATAGGAATGTAGCTGTGGTTTAATGGAAAATGTTGAAAAGGACTGATAATTTCATTTTTGGAGTGGTGTAAAGAATACAAGCCACCAGAACTCCCCAGTTGCAATCCTGAGGGGTCACGGGGGACAGAGAGAAGGGACACACTCCCGGGAGTGAGGCAGATGCAGAAGAGAGTTTATTCAACCTGGTACACAACTTATATAGGGTCAGAGGGCAGGGTTCTGGAACAGGGGGCAGCTTGGGAAGGTTTTGGGGAAGGGCCTGGGAAGGTCTCGGCCAAAGAAGGTATGAATCTCCAAAACCGAGGGGACAGGGGCAGGAACATGCCATATAGGGAGCTGTTACCCTGCCACCAGCAGGAGGCAGTAAGGAGGGGGTTTGCAGGCCACGTGAGTGGAATTTTCCAACCAGGTACATGAGAGAACAAAGGGAAGAACATATAACATTATAAAGTTCTCAAACAGAGTAAAATTCTTAAATTATAAACAGTCCTTTGACATAACAGCAGTCATATGCAAGCAAAGTACAGTATCCAGGGTCCAGGCAGCCACAGGTCTGCATTGCCAAGGCAGATCTTCCATTGTTGATAGCGGTCCCCTCCAACACCCAGTCATTGTCATTTATTTCTACTAAGTAATTGATGATTGCCTTGAGGAGGCACGGACTATAAAAAGAACACCACCTTTACATCTGTATCCACTGAGCTGCAATTTGCATTTACAGTGGAAGCATACTCCAGTGCTGTTGTCCAGCATTTATAACCAATGTAAATACCTTTTTTAGATTAGTCCTGGAATTTTTGCCAAGAAGTCTCCCTCTTGGTGACTAGGGAGGCTGTTCGGTGGTTTTTTTTTTTTTGTTTTTTTTTTGTTTTTTTTTTTTTTTTTTTTTTTTTTTTTTTTTTTTTTTTTTTTTTTTTTTTTTTGGTTGGTAGGTGGGTTGGTTTTGTTTCGGGGTTTCTTTGGGTGGTGGGCTTACTTTTCTTGGGCTTGTTCCCGAGATAAGCTTTGTAATGCTGTAGTTACTTGCTGCTAATTCTGAGTTGCTAAATGATTGTTTCAGGTAGGGACAGTAAAGGGTACAGGAATTGTATCTCACTAATAGTTTCCAAGTGACTGAGATGAGCAGAATGAATTTGTGAAATAAAGCACCAGTAACCCTGTTTCTTTTTGTTCACTGAAAAGTGAACTACCCATATGTGCATAGCCATATGGTACCACAGCCATATGGTACTATCCAATGTAACAACATATGTGTTTTAACTTTTATTTTTAAAAGACGATGTCCTGTAGATTCTTCAATCCACGCTGCTATTGCCCAAACCGTTGCTTTTCAGGTCAGATAATTGATTTATTTGTTGTCCTGAAACTGACTAAACTCTAAATATTATGGGGAAGGCTTAGGCCATCTTGCTAGAAAAATTGACCTAATCCTCTTTAAACTGTAGGTAAATCTAATGTTTCCCTTTGCTGTTTGTATTAGCCTGCAAGTAGACCTTTTTTGTTGCTTTCTGGAATATCACTATTGTCTGTAAGGTGAACTGCCTTAAGAGGGCTGACTTCTAAAAGTTGAAAAACTAAAACTGAAAGTGTAGATTTCTATTATGAACTCCCAAGATTTCTTACTTCATAATGTGATGAACAGTAATGACAGTGCAGTGTTCTTAATGCTGTATTTGAAACTACCCTGAGCTCCAGAAATTGTTGTCTTGAAAAGGTCATAAAGTGGATGCAAATGAAGAGAACAGTGTGTGTAGGTGGTGTTGTTCATTACTCTCATATTGGTAGAAATAAGTGAGAAAGCAAAAAAAAAAAAAAAAAAAAAAGTAAGGATATGGATTGGAGGAAAAGGAGAAATCAAAGTGCACCTGTATAGAGCTTACTCACCTGTAATTTTGGGCAACATGATGTTGCAGTTTGGATAACGATGACTCAACAAAACCTGTTTATGGACACTCTTACATGACTACACACACCTATGAATTTTTGGAGTGTGAATTGTTTTTTAAATAATTGAGGGAGGTATTGCAAAATCATTGGGGAAGAAACAGTTAGTGTGGGAAAATGACAGAAAATGTATTTTCTAAAGATAGGGAAGAGTTTTTATCCAGAGACATTCAGAGAGGCTAGTACTCCCCTAACCTGATAATGAATATGCTTCTAAGTACTTTGATACAGCTCTTGATTCTTGGAAGAACAACTTAAAAGCCCTCAACCTAAGGTGTAACCAGACAACACTGTGAAAGTTGCATCTCATGTGATTACTTCCTCTTTGTAATGGACGAGTGCAGGCAGAAGGAATAGATTCAGGTTCCCAATTCACATTCCCAGTATAAAACCAGCCCTTTACCTTCTGCCTAATGAAACCAGTTTGAAAAGAACTCACTGGGAAAGAGTGAAGTTTGCAAGCAGTGCTTATTTCATTCTATTGCTCAGAGATAAAAACAGTTCCAAAAAGTGCTTGTTGAGTCTCAGAATGCTTTGCCTGCTAAGGTTTTTATGAATAATAAATTATGTGCAAGGGTTCATTAAAGTGGGAGCCACTTACTCTTTAAAGCTGCAAGAGTGTTTTTAATTGAAATGAGATATGGACTAGAAAAACTGAGTGTCGGTAAAGTGATATTCATTGAGAAATAAATCCTAAAAGTGGGATAAAAGTCAATCCTCGTTTTATTCTGTGTTCATGAGGTAAGAGTATAGAAGTAAAGGAATGATAATGCTTCCTTCATTGCCTACCAGCAAACGGGAACTGGGCATTAGTGTCTTTGTTGTGTCTTCAAGTATAGGTGCATCTTTTCAAACTTTCACTTCTATTGCAAATAAGTGATCTGAGGAATTGGGAAACAAGTATTTTTTTTTTAGAAAGGGTATTAAAGATAAAATATTCTTAAATCAAGGAATGAGAACCTGTTTGAGATTTCATTAATATGTGAGGAAATGAATGTTACAGTCCTCATTTGACTTTGGGTATTTATCAGGTAACCTCTTTACAGAGGTTCTCTGATCAGTCTTTAATTTGAGTATTTTAAATTCAGAACCAGTATTGATTAGAACAGGTTAATGTGAGCAGAATTTTCTTAGTCATACTCTCATCTCATTCTTCTTCATGAAGAATCTGTAACCACTACTGGGAGAACGGAGAGAATTCTAATACACAAATACTAAATTTGTCTCTAGTACTGTTACAGTGATGCGTAAAAATAGAACTAAAACTTTTTCTGATAAACCAAAATCTGTGAATACAAATATGCTGTCAGTTCACTGACTTTGTCTTTCTTTATCTCTAATAAATAAACATGCTAAATAACATCAACACTGTATTGAATTCCCTGGATCCACAAAGAAATTGTAAAAATGGAAGTACCTAAATTATAGGTGTCATGTTTCACTAATCAAAGCACTCTATTAATATTCATTACCTGTTGGTTTGATGGGTTGAAATTGGATGGTGGTGTTGTGTAGTTGGTGACTTAGTGTGCCAGAGGTGTGACTTTGCCATTTTATGCCTGTAAGCAGCAGTTGGTTCAAGATCTTGCAGTTTGAGGAGGGAGAGAAGTCCGTAAAAATACTAGGAGGAAACTGCTTTTAGTGTAAACCTTAAACCTTATGAGTCAACATAGTTAATTTGGGATTATTCACTGGCTTAACTTGAGCAGTATATCCCTTACATTCCTTTTAATACTGTGTATGAGGAAAAGTTGCAAAGCAAGTAGCTTAGTAGAATACAAACCTTGGACAGCCAGCTGATGTGACCATCTCCCTGGTTTTACATTCTGTTGGAAATAGTTGTTTGATTCTGCTTTCTCTGTTGCAGGGGAAATTGAGTGATGAGGTGGACTTAATGGCAGTGCTGAGTGACATAAAACCTCAAACGATTTTTCACAAGCAGTTGCACTCACCTAGACATGGTGATCCAGTTGTTCCTGTGAGCTTGTGATGCTGATTAGAGGACACTTGTTCTGGCAGCTTGAGGTGTTTGAGTCTTGGCTCGTGGCAGTTCTGCCTCAGGCTCCCCTCCTTCTGCACAGTGCTGGATTTTTTTTTGATGTGATCCCCACAGGGAGCAGTGGTGCTCACTATTGATTGCAAGCTGCTATGGGCAGTGTGAGCTGCTGCCAGCCAGCCTCATTTGCCTTTGCAGGTCAATATCTTTGGCTTTCCCCATACTTGAAGGCATGTAGCTGCTGTTACCAGGGTGGCTTTCACCGTTTGATCTGCTACTGCAACATGCAAGATATAAAGTAGTTAAAAGTCCATCTATGCTTTTCTTCTTTTCTGTGTGCATAATTGGCTGTGCTTTGTTTTCTCAGCAGATATAAAGCCTTCTAATGAGTTAGTTTAGTATATCTACTCATGGTTTAACTTGCTGTAATTGGTTAGACTTCACCCCACGACATCATGAGTGTTCACTGTCACAGGTAATGGCCCTACTTCCATGCTGTCCCTTGCTTTCTCTCTCCTACTTAACAGTCCCTCTAGAAGTCTAATGTGATCTGAGCAGGGTGGTGTTTAAACTCCAAAGAGGCTTAAGAAAGATGAAATGGACTTTTTCAAGACTTTTTTTTGTCTTTAGGATGGTGTTTCCTCAGAACTTTAAGTCCAGGTCCCTGTACAAGTAGTAATTTAATAGTCAGCTGAGCTTTTTTCCCTACTTTTATAACATAGAATAAACTTTGAAGCTAAAGCAGAAAAACTGAAGGAATTCTCCTGCTCTGTAGTTTAACTGCTCCATCTTAAACAATTTTCTTCATTTTGCTGTTTTAATTTCTCAATAGCAAAACTAGGACCATATATCAAATGAGACATATTGTGATTGTCTGCCAACATGAATAAAATATCTTTATTGTTGCTTCATGCCTTAAAAATATGCATTTGCAGCTTGAAGCACAGCCTATCTCTTGATAGAATGGAAGACCATTGCCACTCGAAATTCTTGAGAATAAAGGGAATACCTGTAGAATAAAGACCACACAGACCAAATTGTGCCTCAGACTCTTTATTCCCAAGCAGAATAGGTTATTTAATTAAAGTTTGGCTTTTTTTTCCCTCTTGCAAACCAAGTTCACAGGAAGGACAAAAATTAGATTGTTCATCATTCTGTCATTAAATATCTGAAGATTCCAGTTGTTCTGAATGTCAGTATCTGTTACTATCCCCACAGTCTTTTCAGCACTAAAAGATGACTTTTATGTAAGAAAAATGGTGAAGATTTTATGCATTTGAGGTGTATGAAGGTAGCTTTCTGTGATTTCCATTCTCTGGCCTTTGTGAGAACTCACAACTTTTTTTTTTTTTTTAATCAAAATAACTCAAAAGCCTGGGAGTGTGGTTCCATGCAGTCAGTTTTTGATTCAATGTTTATCTGGATAGCTTTGCTGTAGACATATCCTAAAAAAGTCAAGCAATTCAGTAAATTATCTGAACCTCTAACAAAATGCCATTTCAAACTTGTGATGTGATTATATCCATTAAATATCCTTTTCCTTTGGATCATTCAGATTATGCAAGGCAGTATGTGATTTTTTTTCTTCTTTCTCATGGAAGCATAAACTTCAGATATTGCATGTTGGGGGTTTTGCTTTGTGGGTATTTTTTTATTGAAGTAATTCTACATCTGCTCTTTCTCTGTAGTAGCTCTACACTGGCAGTAGGACAGTGTCTGAAGTTGTTTACAGTATGCAGAGCAAAGATTTCAGTTTTTCAAACTGAAGTTGGCACAGCTTCAACTGGGACACTGGACCAGGTGAACTTGGGTGATCCTTTCCAACGTAAATTACTCTGTAATTCTGTCTGTTCTGTGAATATGGCAAAGTTGGACTGAACTACTCTTTTGTGGATTATCAGGATCTTTTGGCATTTGTACACTGAAGAAAATGGTCTCAACCTTTGTCAGTAGTGTTCTGGACTTTGAACAAGCATCCCTCTTTTGGGAAGACTGCTTTGGTAAAGTTATTAAAATATTTCAGTAGTGTCTTGCTGGACAGACTCTGTGATTATTTATTAATACAAAAATATTTATTGGCTACCTTGCCACCCAATTCACAAACAAGAAAACACTTAGCTTAAAGCATACACTAATCCTGTCACATTTCTGTTTCTTTTAACATTACTGTATTTCTTGTCATATCTTTGAGCACTTAATTCATGCAAGCATCATTAGCTCTCTTATATCTTTCTTGGAATGAAAAATTCCTATTCTCAAAATGAAGAAAATAGCTACCTTTGGGTATTCTGAAAAGAAATAAGGATGAAATATCATGATAAGACATGCATCTCTTAAAAGTGTATGGAATTACTACTTAGTCCTACACAGAGAAAGCTTGGACTGAATTCTTCAAAATAATTAGGGTGGTGTACCTTTTAAATATATGGTTTTACTTGCTGGGAAGCTTGATGTGATGGTTTTGGCTGGACTAGAGTTAGTTTTCTTCACAGTAGCTGGTATGGGGCTGTGCTTACAATTTGTGCTGTAAACAGTCTCGATAGTACAGTGATGTTTTGCTTCTTGCTGAGCTGGGCATACACAGAGTCAAGGCCTTTTCTGTTTCTAAGTGCACCCCACCATTGAGCAGGCTGGGGGTGCCCAAGGAGTTGGGAGGGAACACAGTCCAGCACAGCTGACCCAAGGCATACTCCATACCATATAGTGTCATGCTTAGCATATAAAGCTGGGAGAAAAAGGGGGAAAGGTGGGATATTTGGCATGATGGCATTTATCTTCCTGAGTCAATGCTATGCATGATGGAGCCCTGCTTTCCTGGAGGTGCCTCCTGCCTGCCCACAGGAAGGACTGAATGAATTTCTTGTTTTACCTTGCTTGTGTGCATGGCTTTTACTTCATTTATTAAACTGTCTTTATCTCAGACCATGAGTTTTCTCTCTTTTCTGATTTTTCTCCCCCATCTGACCGGGGAGAGTGAGCAAGTGGCTGTGTGGGGCCTAGTTACTGGCTGGGTTTAAATCACAGCAGTCCTTTAGGACACCCAATGTGCAGCTCAAAGGGCTTGAGATAATGACAGGTTTGACTGGAATTGGATAGATTGAATTTACAGCTGTAATTGCTGATTAGCTATTAATTGGCAGGTGCTTGTCATAAGCCTTGCTTGCCTGACTGTATATTAGAGTCTAGTGCTCGTTAGTGGCTGGTTTTTGCTTTCTCTGCATGTTATGCTGCTTATCACCTTACTGTGCTGTGCCTGGGAACATTTTGATAGCACCAGTGGCGATGCCCGGGCTGGCAGATGGCCAGGGACTCACTGCTGTGTCTGTGCTGCTGGACTGGACTGGCTGCAACTCCAGTGTGAACTCAAAGGGACTGGGACCTGTGGATGAGGCCATGTGGGAGCAGCTAAATCTTGAAGTGTCTGTGAATAAACTCATGCTAGAGCAGATAGATCTTGAAGCATCTATAGCTGTAGCTGAGTCAGTACAGAAGCAGGAATACCTCTGAAGGGATTGAGGCCCAAAGATAAGTCTGTACTGCAGCAGGTCGGTCTTGAAGCATCAGTGGCTGTGTCATGATGTCATGCTGGAACACCTCAAAGTGTGTGGCCTTGGATAAGGCCGAAACAGAGCAGGTATTCCCCTGGAAGGACTGCAGCCATGGGTGAAGCCATGTTAGAGCAGGTTTATTTCTGAGGGGACTGTGGGTAAGGCCATACTGGAGCAGGGGTATCTCTGAAGGCATTGTGACCCAGGGGTAAGGCCGTGCAGCCACTGTGGCTGTGATGAAGTCTATACTGTAACATTATTGCCTATACTTTAATTCTGCTAAAGCAGATTTTAGTTGTAACTGCTTTTGTTCAAAAATACCTGAAGTATGACTGTAGTGAAACTCATACTGTAATTTATAAAAATGAACTTTGCAATGAAAACTTCCATATAAGTGTTTTAGTGACAGAGCAGAAGCTTAGTGGATAAAGCCTTGCAGCTTCAAACTTTCTGGGCCATGGTGAGCCCAGGGAAGGAAGACTTTGGAAAGCATGCAAAGTTTGCAAGGCTGCAGGTTGCTGTAGCACTAACATAGTCTGTTTCCTTGTACAGCCTAGCTATTTGTGAAACACTGAGGTGATATGAATAGAGTGATCTGATGATATTAGGGTAAACTGTAACAGGAAATTAGATGGCTGGGACCCAGCTTAGGTTTTCAGACTTGTGGTACCCAAGTACTCAACTCACTAGGATCTTAGTTTGACATCTTACTGGATTTGATCTTCTTGATCACTGTGGAAGGGCTTTTAGAACTGAAGTAGCATTATTGCTGGAGGAGATGGCATGAGCAGTTTTAGTGAAATCATGTCTGGAAAAATAGAAGCAGCTTAAGATTTGAGATGTGATAATGAAAGTTTGAAAGCACAAATCAAGGTTACAATCCCTTCCTAACAAAACTTTGTTTGACAGAATTTTTTTAAAATGCATTGGATTTTTAAGTGTCCAGGTTTCTTTTTTGTACAAAAGTTTCACAAAGCAAAGGTAAACATTCTTACACAATAACTTTAAGGTAACTCAAAGTGCTCTCAGTTGCTCTTTTTATTTCCTATTGCTTTTTTAGAACTGTTTTTTTGTTTCTTAGTTTAATGGAACTGTAGAAACACACATTACTTATCAGAGTTCCCATAGCACATCTGTTTTTTTGTAGGCTTATTTGTGTAGAAGCTCAGTGAAAAACACAGTAAAACTTGTAAATTATTACATTCAATATTAATTTAAACAAAACTGCAGGATGTGGGTTTTGGTAACTTTGTTCTTGGTCTTAGCTAACTGGTAATGGTTTTGCATTTTGAAAAAATTGTGTTCTTAGTAGTTTTGAAAGAGTTAATACTGTGGCAAGTCTTTAATCTCTTGTGTCATATATTTTTCTCTTGCTGCTCTCAATGTGACTTGTCTTGGAGCGTACCATCAAAATGATAATTATATTTTTTTTGAAAAATGCAAATTTTCAATCCTGCAAAGTACGTCTTGTTAAGTAGACAAGACTGCTTTTCCAGAGATCTAATTCTTTGACATGTAGTGATATATTTGTTTGCCAGCCTGAAGAATAAGGTTGTGTTACTTGTGAGGTAAAACTCCATACAAAAGTGCACTGCTTGCCCACTGTGAGTATGCTGTCTGTCAGCAGCTTTTGAAGTTACCTTATTTTGCTGAACCATAAATTTCAGTTGTGGTATTGTAATTGGTACTTGAATGCTAGTCAAGCGTAACCTCTCAGTATTCAACTGGTGATACCTTAGTGACCTTTCTCATGTCAACGCTTCTGTCACAGGCACTTGATAATTGTACAGCTTACATGTTTATTAAAGGGAGCACTAAGTTACTACTACTGTTGACTTCCAGTGCAAATACAGGTGAAAGTCTAATGACATAAATTAAATCTGTCAGTGATATTTGTATCACTGAATTTAGACACAGTTTAAAATAATTAAGATCTTGGAAACAGCATAAACTGAAATATTTCAATAGTGCAGAGTGGTAGAGTGGTATAATTCCCTATTTAGTAAATTTCTAAAATATGTAGCAGTTCTGTCAGCCTCTGGGGACTCACTGTATCCTGATTCCTCTTGGTTTTTCACAATGCTTTCATGAAATTACTTTTTCTGTGGCTATAATTTAGTTTGTTCTGACACATTGATGTTTGCTTGAAGACTTTCTGACACAAATGAGAACTGTTTTGTCTTACACTTAAAATCTCTTCTTGGTAAGAGATTCTAAAACTGCTTTTGTGTCTGAGATCTGTACAACTTGACAATAGCTAAAGCAGGGCTCCCTAGAGCACATTACTCAGGATTGTATCCAGATGGCTTTGTTAAAACATGAAACCAAAAGTTTTTGTAATAACAATTATGCTGGTCTTGTAATACTTAAAAAAGGCCACTCTGAGGTGTTACAGTTTGCAAATCAATTACTTGATCACTATTGTACAGCGAGAAGTTTATATCTCAATAGAAATAAGTTGAGCCTACTTTATTTACACATTTTGCTGAACATCACGGGATTTTGTTTCAGAAACATCCTAATAAGGTAGTAATAAAACCTGGTTTCTATTTGGGAAATCTGAAGCTTAATTTTTTTCAAAGGTTGAGAGAATATAATGGCAGTGGCCACTGCCTTCTTTTTCACAATTAGTCTTAGCCTGTCCCACTCAAATCACACAGTGCTCTTACAAGCAATGCTGGTGCCGAGTGAAGGTTAGGTTCTCCACCAAGAAAGCTATAAATCAAACTCACCCTTTTATAAGGTATCTCCCATGGATTCTCCAAGAATTAATTGTCTTATTCTGCTTCTATGTTCTTGTGAAACTCTTCAGGAGTTTAACTTTGGAACTTTGTAAGTACGGGAACTAAAAAGAAGATGCAGATCCAAAGGAAGTAAGACCTGTACTTCAGCTTAGCAAGCTATTTTATTTTATGTGATTTGTGCTATTTCAAGCAGGGGATTGCATTGCGTAGCCTCTTGAAGCTGCTGCCAGGCTTGTACTCTGTGTGTGTTTAATTAATGTTAAATTTTTGTTTCACAGTAAGATGATAAATTTAACATGTCAAGAGTAGCCAACTAAAGAGGTAATCCAGCTGGTGTCCAATGTTTTTGATAACAGTTTCTTCTAAAGGCCCTCCCTCTTTCCCACCTAATAACACTGATTTGTAGTCAGCACTGGCAGATGGACAAGAGCTATTTGCATTTTTCGACTTGCTCATTAGGGTAAAAGGTAGAATGCTAATTTTTTGTGATCACTTAATGTTAAATTGATAGGATTAGCGTGCCTGTCTTTTTTAGCATATGCTCTTTCCAGTCATACTACCTTGTTAAACAGAGCAGATGTTTGTCTTCACAGTTGAAAAACATTCTTAACTGAACTTTGTAGTGTTGATATTAGAAGTACAGTTACTAAGCTTTAGTGATGCTTATTAATATGCAAAATGGACTGCAGAGTGATAACTTCCCTGGCATTCCCTCTTATATGTGTTCCAAACCCTCATAGTAAACTAATGCAGTAAGATTAGCTTCACAGCCACCTCTAAATGTCAGATAAAAAGGAAACTCACAAAAAACCTCCAACAACAAAACAAACAATAAGCTTGCTGGCATTGTGAATATCTCCTCATTCTTTAAAATAATTAGATGGGTAACTTAACATTTTAGAAAGAATTTGTGGTGAGTTACTAACCTGGGAAAAGAGAACAGGTAGCCTACCACTTAAAAGTATGGGCTTACTAGTAAAGTCCCCATGTTTTCAAAAGGGTTGTTGGTCAAAGCAAATAGTATTCAAGAAGCAGCCACTCACAAAGAATGCTACTATTTTCTTAAACTTATTTTGTACTTCTCTATCTTTTAGTTTGAAAAAAACATGAAGACATAGGTTCAAATTCTTTTCTATTACTCCTACTGTATGTGGCTGCCTAGGATGTGGCGGTACTTGTTTTCTTACAGACATTGCCCCTGGAAGTATTATGAATATAGTGCCAATTATGTTAATAGTCAAAGAGTTATTAAAAAAAAAAAAAGATAGAATGGGATTTATAAGTGTTTTACAGGACAGGCAGCAGTAGTAAACTTTTATAATATTGTTTCTTTTCTTACTGCAGTAGCAAAGGACAAAAACTACTTTTGAACTCTGGAAGTTTAAAAGAATTTTTTTATATATGTATGAATACTCTGCCAATAATTTCCAGATCAAATAAATACATTCTGGATTAAAATGTTCTTTCTGCTGGCATTTCACAGTGAGAGAAGCAGCACATCAGATGGTGTTAACAGTGAAGTTTGGTTACAAAGTATTTAGAAACTGCAGTTTTATATTTTAGCTTATCATAACAAGAAGTATTTCCAGTCCTTTGATAGTCATGTTGCGTATAAGTACCAGTGTATTTTGTCATTTCCACACTCATTTTTTTAATGACATTTTTCAGCCTTTTACCTCCTGTAGTTTTCTATGGATAACAGATAACCGAAACTTCTCTTTTAATGGAGGCAAACTATCTGTAGCACATTTGGTGTAGTATTAGTGCTAAAAGCCATAAAGGCCCCAGTTAGAGCAGTTGGCAAATACAGCTATAGAGGGAGAAACTTAACTTCTACAGATCTGCAAGTAGACATCAAGGCTGGTGTATGACTGTAATTGGAGAGATAAGTGGTCAATGTTTAAATGTTAATATATTTGAATGTTAATGTTAATCACAGTTGTAGGAGACAGTGTTAGGCAGCATGGACCTCTGACCTGAATCAGTATGGTGGCTCCTTTACTCCTAGTCTGACAGACTCCTGTCAGAGGAAAGAATTCCTTAACTATGAAGTTGTTCAATGGTGTGGTTGCATAGACTTCTTCATTTCAACTCAGTGCTTCACACTATAATTTTTGTAGACACAACTTAAAATTTTTTAGCTTCTCTGGTTTGTTAGCAAGGAAACTTCTTTGCTCCTTAAGCAAAATTTGAAATGCCTGAACAGTTGATGGAAATGTATTTTGGGTATGATAAAACATACAATGCCAAGACTGCTGAAGTGATGATTTTAACATCAAGGAAGCTGTTGTGCAAACTTAAGTGTGGTAAGCACACTGCGATCTGATAATGTTTTCCTGCCTTCAGTTTTTCTTGTCTGAAATGGAGGTTACTGTTGCAATTATAACAGAGTGAGGGGCAAGTTCAAAAAGCAATGACCTTGAGTAAGTTTTAAAGGAGAAATGCTACTCTGTACCCTTCTTCAGATATCACAGTGTGCTACTAGAGTAATTGTAACCAATTTGACAAATAAGGTGCTACTAGTGCTTGCTGTTGCAATCTACAGTGTGGCAATAGGCATTTTTAGGAGTATAATCTCAGCTGCTGGAAAAAAGCTCATACAAAGAGAGTGTTGCAAAATATTTCTGATATTTATTGTCAAATATAGTAGATTTTGGCTGCGATACAGGTAAAATATTTTAAAACATAGTTTGAAAACTTTGTCCACATAGTTTGTTCTACAAAACCACCCCCCAAAAGTTTCAGAATGCAGAGGATTCTCTACCATTCATTGCCTGCTATAGTACAGACAGTAACTGTAAAGTATACAACTGTATTTAATTTGGAGGAAGTTCACTTCTGATGAAATTATACTCAGGGATATTGTTGCTAGCTTAGTGTTTTAATGTAGACTCTTTAAAGATGATCAGTCTAAGTGCTTTCTGTATGAGTAATACCGAACCACTATAAATATAATTTTCAACTCCTAACAAGAACTTTTAAATATATTTAGCAGTCTAAAATATCTTAGTACCTCAGTGCTGGTCACAGCTATTATTTGGTGTGTGACTTGTCTGGTTGTCTTTTTGTTGTTGTTGTTGTGTGTGTGACTACTAATAAATATCATTCAATGTACTGGTTTCTTTGATGTTAGACTGGAATACATGTATCGGTCTATCACAGTAATTTTTAGCCAATTAGACTTCATCCTGAATTTTTGCAATGAGCCACTAGTTATGTCCCTTTTTTCACTTTTATTTGAGGAGAGTTTATGAAGATACTGTTTCTTTTATAGTTGCTGTTTTGACTTATTGGAAATTATTGTTTAATAGAAATAATTTCTGCTTGTCTTTTGAAATCTCATCTGTCTCTATCTTAAACATATATAGTTCTCAGTGTCTGTGTGTATCTGGTTTCTTTTTCTCAGAAAATAATTCTTTAAAAGTACTACTTTACAGTCTTTCAGATGTGCTTTAGAGTACCGTGCTGCTTCTAGTAGTGTAAATTATAGCCCTTGTCCATGAATAGTTTCCTGGAATATCTGTCCTGGATCTCTGGTAATCTGGGGTGAATGATTTAACTCTTTCCTCTTTCTTTGCTTCAAGAAAATCAAGTTTGTGTATGTATGTGGTTTGTGAGGAATGGTAAGATCTGATTCTGTTGAAGTGTTTCTGTCCTTACTCTGTGGTTTTGTTACCTCACAGTGAGTTTGAAGGCTGTCTGTTCTCTGCACACTCATGAAGTTTAAAGAGTCAAACAGGCTGAATGTGTTCTTTCATCTGCACCTGGAGGCTGAACTTGGGAACCTGGGCATTAAGGGGGAAGACTGAGCAATGATGAGACTTCAGGTTGCAGTCCTCAGTGTATCAATGAGGAGGTCTCATAGCCCTTTGTTGCAAAAGAGTTGGGATACTTTGCAGGCAAAACACTCCCAGACTTGTAGTGCTTCAAAGAACCTAGAGTGAATCTCCATGCAGTTGGCCAGAAAGTGTTCCCTTTTTTGTGAGGAAAAGTATGCTGAAGTTTTTCTTGTAATACATGTGTGACTTGAATTTAGTCCTGGTGGAATTCTTTACCATCCGGAAGTCAAATGTTTTTCTTCAGTCTTTTTTGTTTGTTTGTTTGTTTTTGTTTTAATTCACACAGAGCTATTGACCACTCTAAATATACAGTAGGATTATTTGTTGCTGTTTAAGAGTGCCATTCTGCTATGCTAACATTTGAAAGAAAAAATAAACTTTGAATGGTACCTTGTAAAGGTGGTATTATTCTCTATATTTTTCTAGCAAAATCTCGGAAATAAGTTTTCCCTTTTATTTTTTTTTTCTAATACATATTTAAGAGCAATATTAGTTTATTTTGGTTTGACAGATATTTACTTAAATGCTTACTATTCCAGCTTCTATGTGAGCATCATGTGTTTTTACTCCTCACCATGCAGAGCATATATAAAATTTCACAGGTTACAGCTTCTAGTGAGTTGCAGTAGCTGGCTGACCATTACATCTCTGTTTTCCTCTTGTATTTTTGATGGAAGATGTTACAGAAGTGAACTTCCAAAACTAATTTCATTTTCACTATTGCTGAGTAGAAAAAGCTGTCTGGCACTGAAAGCATTAAAACAAATATTTTAATCAAAACATTTAAGCAGTGAATTACACTGTATAAATGCAGGTTCTCCTGGCTCAAAGCAGGTCTGAAATGAGGAGGCTACAATGCCACCTTAATTTTAATGATCTGGATTTGCTGCTTAGAAACTCTTCTGAGGTTGGATGAAGTCTGTTCCAGACTTTTGTCTGAGTCCCTGGATATTTTCATGTTATGGCTTTCCTGAAGTGCTCTTTTCTGTATCTGGAAACTTCTCTAGAGAAGGTGGGAAACCCCATCTATTCAACTGTAAAGCTCTGGACTGTGGTGATAGTCTACCTCAAACAACAAGTGTTTGACTTTTTTTTTTTTAATTTATTTGTTTGTTTCTAATTTTCTTTGTAGGTGTAGTACTGTGACTAGCGGTGCTGATAGAGGTTATTATTTTGGAGTATGCATGATGGCTAAGTTTTTTAATACTCTTATCTTATAACTAAGCATCAGCCATTTCACTTTCTTGAAGTTGTTCTTCTGTACATAAGTTGCTGGGGATTCCAGTGGGAACCAAATTGCTTAAAAGAGAGTTCAGACTTCTGTAGTTTTGTACTTTAACAGTCATTTTGAAAATAATTTTTGGAGGAATATGGCTGTATTTTTCTTCAAGCTTAACTTTGTGCAGATTTGTTCTTTAACTTCCTTTCTCTTTACCATTTTAAAATAAGTGAGAGGAACAGTGGAAATATCAATGTCTTCTCTTGGCATATGGGAAGCAGGGTGGTAGCGAAGGAGATGGAAGTGCTATGTGTAAAGAAAAAACCCCTACTGTTTCTGCAGCCTTTCCTTGACTATGCAGCAAGTGTATACAAATGCTCAGGTTTCTTTACCACCTCCAAGCCCTTTCTTTGCTCCTAATAAATCAGAGGTCAAACTATTAAATTTCAGTGCTTGTATTTTTTCATAAGATCATCTTATTCATGCAGAAATATTGCTAGATATTTCTGTTAAGCTACAGGATTGTGGAAGAGGCTTAGGAGTGCTGAGCAACATAAACAGGTATAGTTCTGCATCTTTGAGGGGCTTGAGGCAACAATTTGCTGTTTATGGTACTTCCTTCAAGCCATCATATGAAGAGAATGGAGGTTTCCCCTTCCTTTGGAACAGGAACAGTTACAGTTATGGGTAGTGAGTCACAACATATGAATATTCATTAATTTGGATACTTTTGTGTAGAGGAAAGACATTGTCTGTGAAACCTGCTATCATATGATTTAACCTTGTAGTATTATTGTGCATTGTTACTTTTGAAATGCTTCCTGTGATTGCACCATTTTTTACAGAGTTTCTATTTTAGGATGTTGAGGTAATGTTTTGGATGGGATATGGGCTTAATTTGGGTTTCTCCCCTCTTCTCAGGTTCCTATTTTCATAAAATTTACAGCAAAGTATTATCTACAAGACTTCTTCCCTTCTGTGAAAGTTAGCTGAAATAGCTCTTCAGAGTCAGATTACTAGCAGATGGCAAACAAGTAAACCAAACATTCTTGTAATAGCAGGGCAGATGAGCATTGCCTGAAGTATCAGACATCACTTGGAATCTGACAGGAACTGGGAGTATACAGGATAAGAGATGAGCAGGTTCTCTAAAATCACTGAAGGTACCTTGCAACTCACAAGGTAATGCCTTCTCTCCTAGGGAAGTGCCTGCTAGGAAAAAATGCAGGAATAATGTGTAGGACAACTAACTTGGACTGTGCTTTTCTGTTGATGATCTGTTTTCCATCTTGTAGTATTAAACTGGGCTGTGGGCACGTGGAAATCTCATAACACTGTTTGAATTACTCCCTTCCCAGTGCTAATAAAAGCACTTTGTTTCTGACATCCACAGCTTGTACAAAACAGGAGCTTTGTATTTATACTTCTATGGGAACTTTTTAGCACTGTTGAGTGGTGCATTTCTTGGGGTCAAACAAAGGACCCATCTGAAGTCCTCAAGTCCACTGAGAAAGAGCAAACTACAATATCTAAGGTGGCACCTGCAACAACTTCTGAAAGAAGAGTTAAGATGGAGTGGATAGTGGTGTTATTTTTAAGTCTATGCTTTACATCTTAATAATATTGAAGAACTGCAGGTTTTAATGCCATTTTTTTTAATCTAGCAATTGAGGTTTTGCTGATGATCCCTTATCTTTTTGACCTTTAAGATAAAATTTAAGCTAAGTGTTGCAAACATTTACAGTTGATGTTGAGCTAGTGCATTATCTTTTAAAAAGAGATTACCATCACGCATTTGAGGAGATGTGAATTAAGGTTGCATAAGCAACTTCTAGGGACAAAGTCAACCTTTTAATAGTCTATGTCAAGTTGGATTTCTGGTAAACACAAGCCATAAAGGTACCACTCCTTGCAATACTGATAACGCAGCTATTTTTGTGATGTGAAGTGGAGCTATATGCAATAGCACAAATAGCTAAGTAAAATTACAGGTATTTCAACAAAACAGTAATTTCTTTTAATGTTTTGGCATATGTTTTTCTGTGTCCTATGAAAGGCACAAAATAAGTTAAGACACTCTAATGAGTGGACACTGGTTTTCCATATTTAAAAGAAGAGTTCTAGCTCCTTGGTACCCCTTGTTTATGTGAGGCCATAGTTTCCTCTTTTGATTTTGGTGGAAGAGTGCCATCTACTGAATTGTTTGAATTGTACCTTAGTGTTTCATTTGTGGTGGTAATTTTGAGCAAACCTATAAAACTGCCACTACCACTTTGATAGTAGTGAAATTGTAAGTTTTGCAGTCCTTTGATAGGCAAAACTAAACATTATGCTGTTGTGGAACCTGAGGAGGCTAAAAATAAAATGAAAAACACCGGTCTTAGACTGTGTTACAAAATATTCACAGTAGCAATTAAATTGATTGCTTACTTATGCTTGAGACTAAGTTTTAAAATGTTTAGTGTCATTTTGAGTGGGGAATATTGAAGATGTCTCTACTTCTGCCTTTGAGCAGACAAGGCAAACTTTCTTCTAAGACCCATTTATTGCATTTTTTTTTAATTATTAGAATTTATACACTGCTAGTGGAAATACTTAAAAAGCAAGAGCAGCAGTACTGCCTGTGAATATGACTTTGCATATTTGGAATATCTTACAGCTTGTGACTACTCTGAGTCTGGGGACAGATTATCATATCAAGTTGGCATAGACAGAAGAGTTAAAATTGTACCTATGATCTTGATTGGAGGTCTAAGTTTCTTCTTCTTGTCTATACCATGGTAGTGTGGGTACTTCTAATCCATGACCATCTTAGTGCTTCAACAAGTGACTTTTCTGGTAATTACTTCAAAAAGCTGTGTAAGCAAAAACATGGTATACCCGTGTCACTGTATTGATAAAACTATCAGTGATGAACTGAATTTTCTTCAAAAGAATGTTTAGAAGAGGAAGTTATTTCCATCTTTGATACAATGCAAAATGGTGTGAGAAGCAGAAGGGTAGATTTAAGCCTCATACACAAGCTGAGTATTAAAGGAATGTGTCCAACGGAAAGAGCTAATATCGGTAATGAGATATAGCAAAGTCTGGGGGAGAAATTCATACATGTAATCAACTTTTATTTTAACTTGAGGTGGTCTTTAAGACCTTTTCCTGTGCTTTAGTCACCTGCTTTTTCTGCTGCCTTTATCAAAGCAAGTGAGTAAAAGTGGCTATATGAGGAGTGATATTGAATAGCAAAGGTGATGGAGCAAAACCTGGATTGAGATAGAAGATTTTAAAGGGATTCATAGCTAATTTGAGAAATAAGACATTGGCGCCAGAAGGAAAGATGATGTGAGAATAACAACTTCTGTAAAAGGAGAGAAATTTCGCAGAACATGCTGAGTTGGAAGGGACCCACAAGGATCATTGAGTCCAATACTTAGCCCTGCAAAAGACCATCCCCAACAGTCACATCATGTGCCTGAGAGTATCATCCGAATGTTTCTTCAATTCTGTCAAGCTTGGTGCTGTGACCAGTGCCCTGGGGGGGCCTGTTCCAGTGCCCAACCACCCTCTCAGTGAAGAACCTTTTTCTAATATCCAACCTAAACCTCCCCTGACACAACTTCAGGCCATTCCCGCAGGTCCTGTTACTGGTCACCACAGAGAAGAGATCAGTGCCTGCCCCTCCCCTGCCCCTCACAAGGAAGTTGTAACTGCAATGAGGTCTCCCCTCGTTCTGTTCTTCCCCAGGCTGAACAGAACAAGTGACCTCAGCCACTCCTCACATGGCTTCCCCTCAAGGCCCTTCACCACCTTTGTAGCCCTCCTTTGGATGCTTTCTAGTAGCTTAATATCTTTCTGATGCTGCAGTGACCAAATTTGCAGGCCCTGAGGTCTGCACCAAGTCACAGCACCAAGCCTGACAGAGGTCAAGCAGCATTTGGATTATTCTCTCAGGTCCTGAGTGATAGTTGAAAATTGGGAGGGGACACACACACATGACAATGTAGCTTAGATTAGTTATAATCATAACTGTGGTCTTATTCTGTATAACCCCAAAATGATGTAAAGGCTTAATGAGGTACAAGTGAAATTGACCTGGGAGACTAGACTAGCTACTGTGCAGTTTATGGGGAGGGGATTGGAGAATGGGTTTTTGTTTGAATAGAGTCGGGATAGAATGACTAGGGATTACAGTTAGTGGTGTTTGTCATGAGTCTCCAATAGTTGGTGACTTGAAAACAACTGAAGAGAGTTTGGCTGTCAGGCAAGAGTTAAGGGAAGTATTTTAGATCATGCTGAGTGAATGAAGAAACATTTCTGGACCTTGCAAAGAATTTCTTTGCAGTCAGAAATTGATGTTGATGGACAATAATTGATTGGGCGAGGATTGGCTATGTTCTTTGAAAATGTTAAATTGTCCTTTGATTAGATATTTGCTATGGTTATTTATGTGTTCACAAGTTAAATAAGTATATAAATTCACTTAGCATCTAGTTCTAGAATGTTACATTTGATAATGCTGCTCTTGGCAATGTCTGTACAAAGTATCTGGACTCTGGGAAAAGATACCATTCTTACTCCAGGTATACCTCAGTTCTAGGACCATAGAATGGGCTTGCCTTTATTCTTGGCCAGGAAGCTATGGACATAAGAGCAAAAGCCTTGTTAATTATTACTATTATGACATAGTATGTGCTACCAAAAGGATGGATGAGGTAGGATATCTGTAATAACATGTTAAAATTTGACATGAAAATTTAACTGGATCAATTGGATGACAGATGAGCAGTACTTGAAAGCATACAACAGAATACAAAGATTTTTACCTCTGAATTTTGATGAAGTTCTTTAAAAGTACATAATTATTTCCTGGACTTACTCTTGTGCATGCAGTCTTAGGAAAAACCTTAGTGAGTTAGCAGTTCACCCATATTGCTGCATCTCCTGTAGTCAGAGTAACCAGTATTTATAACAGTTTCCTACTCTTCCATGTGTGTTCTACTGTTCTCTTCCATCCCACCCAGAAAAAGTACTGGATTAGTTACCTTCTTTTCGTAGTGAGTGATGAAATACAGCTTTTAGACTAAAGTAGTAGAACCTGTATCACAAAGCAAAGTGAGTAAAAATCAAGGAAAGCCTGTAGGCTTTTTAGCTTTTTGTTGTTGGATCTAAAATGATGTTTTTACCTCTTCATTTAACAGTATGCTTTGCCATCTCTGAATTGTGCCTACAGAAACTTATTGAAACTACTTTTGTTTTTTGTTTAATTTTAAATAAGGGGGGGGGTTTTTTTGTCATTTTTTTTTTAATCCTGTTTGTATTTGTACTGCTCAATTACATCTTGTTCCAATGAATGATTGCCTCTCACTGGCAATTCTGATAAAATTCTACCAAATACAGCCTTTTCATAAAATTTGCTGATGCTTTTTGTAGCTGTTTTGGAAATTCTTTGAAGTTTAAGAAGTGCTTTGACTCGTATTTGTTGTTATAAAATGGACAGGAAGTAGAACAGATCTCCTGTAATACAGGAGAAAGTAGCTAGTGATCTGCTGAGCCACTCAGACACTCATAAGTCCATTGGACTGGATGGAGTTCATTCAAGTGTACTGAGTGAGCTTGTGGAAGAGCTTGTTAAACCATTCTGCATGATTTGTCATCAGTCCTGGCTAACTGTGGAGGCCAACTGGAGATTGGCCAATGTGACACCAATCCACAGGAAGAGCCAGAAGGAGGATCTGGTGAACTACAGTCCTGTTGGCCTGACTTTGGTGTTCAGGAAGATTGTGGAACAGATCATCTAGAGTGTAATCACATGGCACATACAGGACAACCAAGGGATCAGGAACCAGCCAGCATGGGTTTAGGAAAGGCAGGTCCTTCCTGATCAATCTGATCTCCTTTTATGATCAGGTGACCCACCTAGTGGATGAAGGAAAGGCTGTGTGTATTGTTTACCTGGACTTTAGTAAAGCCTTTGACACTGTTTCCCACAGCATTCACCTGGAGAGACTGGCTGCTCCTGGCTTGAACAGGCACACTCTTTGCTGGGTTAAAAACTGGCTGGATGGCCAGGCCCAGAGAGTGGTGTAGAATGGTGTCATATCCAGTTGGTGGCCGGTCACTAGTGGGGTTCCCCAGGGTTCCACACTGGGACCAGTTTAAGATCTTTATTGATGATCTGGGTAAGGGGATCTAATGTACTCTCAGTGAATTCACAGATTACACTAAGTTGGGTGGGAGTGTTGATCTGCTGGAGGGCAGGAAGGTTCTGCAGGGGAGCTGAACAGGCTGGATCGATGGGCTGAGGCCAATGGATGAGATTCAACAAGGCCAGGGACCAGGTCCTGCACTTGGGCTACAACACCCCCATGCAGTGCTACAGTCTGGGGGAAGAGTGGCTGGAAAGCTGCCCAGCAGAAAAGGACCTGGGAGTGCTGGTCGACAGCCAGCTGAATACAAGCCAGCAGTGTGCCCAGGTGGCCAAGAAGGCCAATGGCATCCTGGCCTATATCAGCGACAGTGTGGCCAGCAGGACCAGGGCAGTGTACTCAGAACTGGTGAGGGCACACCTTGAGTACTGGGTCCAGTTCTGGGCCCTTCACTACAAGAAGGATATTGAGGGGCTGGAGTGGGTCTAGAGAAGAGCAACGAAACCGGTGAAGGGTCTGGAGCACAAGTCTTGTGAGGATTGGCTGAGGGAGCTGGGGTTGTTTAGCCTGGTGAAAAGGAGGCTTAGGGGAGACCATATCACTCTATACAACTACCTGAAAAGAGGCTGTATCCAGGTGGGAGCGGGTCTCTTCTCCCTGGCAATGAGTGACAGGACAAGAGGTCATAGCCTCAAGCTGCACTAAGGGAGTTTCAGGTTGGATATCAGGAGGAGTTTCATCATGGGAAAGGTTGTTAAACATGGAAATGGATTGCCCAATGAGGTGGTAATCATCCTTGGAGATGTTCAAGAAACAACTGGATGTGACACTTAGACTATGGTCTAGTTGATAAGGTGGTGTTCAGTCAAAGGTTGGACTTGATGAACCTGGAGGTGTTTTTTAACCTAATTGATTCTGTGATTCTGTGGTAACTGCCTTATGCTAAGGATTGAATTGACAGTTACTGTTTTTGCCACTGTCTCCTATTTCAGATGGATCAACCACAGTTGAAGAGTCCCCCAGTATCCCCTAGGTCTACTTAGACTAACTAAAGAATGAAAAAAAGACTGTTCTTATGTGGTTTTCATAAATATTCTGGAATTAATTTTCTCTTTCAAATGTGATTTTTAAGGGCAGATGTGCACTAAGTTGCTCCTATGTAGCCAACTTATAAATAAGAGTAATAAAAAAAGTATTCTGCAAAGAGAACTGACATACTGTTAATTGAAATGCTTGAAGTGTAAGCTTAGGTCTGAAGCTTGTGTCAAAAAATATCTTTTGGAAATTTTGCTTTTTCTTATAAATGAATGTATAATTGGTGTTATCAAATGATTTTAAATTAAGGTAATAGTGTGCTTTTCTCATGTATGACCTGCACTTCTAGCAGTTATGAAAACGAGCACTGATGTTAGGGCGTGAGTATGTTATCTCTTCCTTCTCTCAGGCACAGCAGTTGTCTTTTTTTCAAAAAACATGCAGTGGAGACTATGAAATACTAGTGTTTTCCAGGTTTAATTTTCAAATGGTTGTGGGAAACACAGAAGCAATATTCAAAAGTACAGCTGAGAAGCTATTAATTTATCCTATTTGTTAATATTTGGAATAGGGGTTGAAGCAGAAATAATAGAATGAACTGCTTGGAAGTGAAGAAGGAAGGATGATCTTTGATTAGAAAACTGCTCAGAGCAGAGTATTTCCTCCAGAGCTACCCTAGGTCTTTGGCAGAGAGTTTTTTCTGTCTGCTAAATTAGAATGCTTTGCCCGTCTTGTCATTATTCATTATAATTTTTGCCTGTTTTGAGAACCACTATATAGTAGATGATCAGTTCTTAGTACAGTGAGCTCTCTTGCCTTAAGCACAGAGGCCCAAGTATAGAGGATTTGAGCAAACTGCGTTCCCTGGCTTGCTGCCTGTTTTGTGTGGTTGAGAAGTGCTTCACATGTACTGAAACGGGCATGTATTATCCTTCTACAGTCAGTGTTTAAATGACATGCTTTTTCAACTCATCATACCCCACAAAACTGAGAGGCTTTGCATTGCTTTAGAAAAGAAGATTAATGCTGGTTAGGAGGATGATATTAATTTGAGATGAGGAGAATAATTTTAGCTACTAGGTGAAAAAGTGAAGATGACATAATCCCTGAGCTAAATAAGACTAGCTGCAAGGACTGTTTTTTGTTTCTTTTTTTTAAATAGCAGTAAGCACTATAGAAGAGGCCAAACTCTATTTTCAGATCTGCATGTGAGGTTTGCACTCAGTTGTCAGAGAAATTTGCTCTGAATATTTAAACCTTGTGTAATCTAACTCCCAGTGCTGCATATTTACTGATTTCTGGAAAAACAGTTCAGGTGTCCTGGAAAATGTTAAAGAATTTTTTTGTGTAAGGAAACATTGAAGTGTTCTTAATATTGAAATGTTGACTGGCCAGTTATAACAATGCTTCTAGAAATATTTGCATCAGAAGTGCTTACAGGAAACATTTGAGGGATAGAATTTGAAGTGAGAAGTAACTTGAGGAATCTATGGGCTTCTCTGTTTTTCTGGGTCATACTCCACTTGTTTTGAGGCAAGGTAACTGTAAAGCCTCAATTCCAAATAAACTCTGAGTGGGTGAACAAACAAGGTTTACATTTAATTATGTTGGAAGCTGATGTTCAGGGGAGGGGCTGGAAAAATCTTCTTTTGTTAGAAAACTCCTTGTGTCAGTGCAGATAAATTACAAGTTTTAATATTCAATTTCTGTAAGCATTGGAATTTCACATGTGGAAATTGCTTTTCATCTATTTCTGCATATAATTATTAATTCAAGTGAATGCAGATGCATGGGCAAGGCTGAAGCAAATCAACTCTGAAACTTATGGTATTCCTTGTGGGTTTTTTCCAGTCTGACAATTTGTGTAGTCAATCCATAGTTAATGTAAAGCAACAATTTTATATTAAAAGTATTCTGAGTTTGTGTAGGAAGGTATCATTTATGGGGACAACACCCCCTCTGCTCTTTTTTTAAAGCTATAAGCTGTGACTGGAATGTAGATGACTTCTTTGTAAAGAAACATATTGCTAAGAATTTAGAATGAAAGCAAAAATAAAAAACAAAACCAACAAACAGGTGAGGCCAGCTGACTCTTTAAGTCCTTCCATGCCAGAACAAAATTAAATTACTAATTCTGTTTGGGGAAGAAAGCTGGTATTAAGTTGGCTAGATTATTCAACATCTGTTTAGTGTGTATCTCATCACTTAGCTGGATATAATGCAGATTCATTAGAATTCTAGAAGAATGCTTTAAAAGTTAAAATATCACAGTACATTGAAGCATACTTGTCCCCACTGTTGTTCTACTTACATTTTATTTCATCAGCTTAAAGACTGAGCAGGAGATGTTTGAGTTTTGATTTACATGCAGCCTAACAGTCTTTTCAGCCTTTCAAGTGTTTCTAGCATGAATGCACGTATTTTTTGAGAGTATTTGTATCCCCTTTGGTTTTGATCAGCAATTTTTTAGAAAACGGAAGACTTGCAGAATTGTACTGGGTGCGAATTGTACTGGTTTATTAATTTCTAGTATATACTGAGAGAAAAAGTTGTACATAATATTCCCTGTTTTGCATACAGCTTTGGGATGATTTTCTTTCTTCCAAGAACTAAGGTGCCTGTTTAGAACAAGAGGTGTTCAGCCGTGACAGGGTATACTCCAGAAACCCTGGTTTTATCATGATGATGATGAAACACTGACCACTTTGCATAATTCTTCTGGACTTGTCTTGTTTCTGCTCTATCTCGTAGAGGTTAGAGAACTTAATTAATTTTGTGTCAGAAACAAGTGCATAACAACCTTTGAAATACGTAATACTGACAACTAATAAATGAACTACAGAGAACTGAAAGAATCTATATTGCTCCTGCTTCTATAAATACTCATTATGGAATTATAGGATTGATTCAAGTGTGAGAGAGAAAATGAGCAAGCTTTTGTTATCTCATAGATTGTGTGAATCCAGGAGGTCTTGATACAGAGATCCTGGAAACTTACAATATGCATAATTTCCCATTGACTCCTCCATATTTTGACTACTGATATTTTCATCTCTGTCACAGCAGATTTTTTTTTTTAACATGCTTTGCATTATTCAACTCTTCTTTCTGTAAGTAATGCTTAAAAAAGAGAGAAAGATCTTGAAAAGCACTTGAAAAATGTGATCATTTGTTTTATGATGCTTATTTAGATTAACTTTCTGTTATTCTAGTTCTGTTAAAATAACTGCTTCATCATTCTCAATTTTTTTCTCCTTGATAAAGAATCCCTTATATAACTGTAAATTAAACAGTTACACATAATTTTTGTATTTCAAAGCATGCCTTTTAATTTCTTTTTTTTACTTTGTGGCATTTATAAATTAGTGTTTTGGTGACCACTCAGTTCTGTCTGGTTAAATATGTTGAGTGCACTAGCTATAGAAGCAGGATGTCAGCCTGTGTGAATGTGATATTAGTGAAACTGTTGGTTATGGTGTGTGTTTGTTTCTATTACATGCAAGAATTATTCCTTAATGGTACCAATTCCAGCTTTGGTCGACCGGGAGTAGAATGCTACTGCCAACATGACAGTGGAGCTGCAGTAATCCAGCTTCAGTTCCTGATTAATGAGGTTAGTAAAATGGTGTATGTGTAATTCAAAGATACAGAATGTACTTTCTTTAATTTCTCATTAAGCAAGCATTAAAGTTAGCTAATACAAGTGACTTGGCATGAATGGAAAACAGTAAAAACAATTATAAGTAAATTAAGTTTTTAATTTTAGGAAATGCCTGACTAACTGCTGAAAATATCTTTGTCCCTAGAGTACTCTTTTGTTATAAGCAAAAACTTCATAGGAATATCTTTTCATGTCTTTGAACATTTCAACTTATCTGTAGAAGCAGTAAAGTCCTTTTTCAATAGTACTACCAGTTTCAGTGGTAGTTAATTTTATTTTGACAGAGTTACTGTTTCAAATAAGAGCTGAATAGTGTTCTCTCAATTTCAGGTGTGTGTTTATAGGGATGTAGCAGCTGAGGTCTGACAGCAGTGCTGTGCTTGAGCTAGCTAGGGTCAGATTTGTAGAGGGACATCACTAGCTTTGTCAGCATAGATATTCATTGCTTGATTTCCCTACAGAGATGGGCATGAGGGAATTGATGTGCACACCCATCACTTCTCAGTATATAGCTGAACCAAATGTGAGCAGGCTGAACATGTGATCACATCAGTTACCTCATACCTACTACTTAGGACTTATCTCTGCTATGGTGTTGATGCACATGCTTACAATTTTTTTTCATCCTGTTGTTAAATACGCAATGTATTTTCACTCTGATAATGTGTTGTTACCAGGGTTATGGAAAGAAGTTGACTAAAACTTTTTCTTTTTCATAGGGAGCTCTTGTGAGTGCCTTGGCTGATGACACCTTACACCTGTGGAACTTGCGTCAGAAGAGACCTGCTATACTTCATTCCCTCAAATTCAACCGAGAACGGTAGGGATTGGATTATTATTGCCTTGCCTCTTAGCATCACACTATGTGCCATTGTAAGGTCAGATTTATTAATGCAATCCAATTCATAACTTCTTAAATAATTGAAACTGGATTTACACTGGGTTTGAATTTCAGTCTGTTAGGGCCAATTGTCCTTGTGAGTAGGCACACTAGTTACCTAAACTGAGATGACTTTTCTATCACTTTGCATATTGCATTGTTGAACATCAGTTTTCACATCTTTAAAATGTGGAGAGGTAGATATTTTGAATCCTGTCTCCAGAGGAATTTTGGAACAAAAGAAAGTGTGTGCACCTGTGTGTGTCAGAGAATCTAAAAACAACCTGAATTTTTACTAACACCTTTGAGACTCAAGTAACAGTGATGTGAGCAAGCTAGGGAGACATGTAAGATTAAATTTCTAAAAGTCCATTGATTAAATTTCTGAAAAAAAGTCCTTTTTTTAATAGCAAGTAGTATATACCTTTTAAGAAGTAGCCTTTCTTTTCAGGTATGTGTAAAGTCTCAACTAGAATGCTGTGTTTCCTTTTAAGGAATGTGCATTAGAGATGGACTGCTTGGGGAGCTCAAAGGATACTAGCAAGAACACAGAATAATCTGTGACTTGTATCTCTATTGAATAGGCCAGGAAGTGATGAGTTTTAAGTAATGGGTAGCAATAGAAAGAGGTAAGTTAAATATTTATGTAATACCTTCTAATGTAGTGTCACACAAAGTGCAAAACAAATTGTTGGCTGAGTTATATAGTAACCCTGTAGTTTTAAAGAGCAGGTTATAAACAAATTTGTCAGGAAAAACATAAATTCAGATTACTGAAGTTTTTTTGGGTAGAGGACTAAGTGATTCTAAGTCCCTCTTGAAGTTATTTCTGTGATCACAGCATTAATTTTTTCGCAGGGCCTTTAGGGATAGGACAAGGGGTAATGGCTTTAAACTGAAAGAGAGTAGATTTAGATTGGATATTAGACAGAAATTCTTCACTGAGGGTCGTGAGATGCTGTGACAGGTTGCCAAGAAAAGTGGTGGGTGCCCCATACCTGGAAGTGTTCAAGAACAGTTGGATAGGGCTTTGATCAACCTGGTCTTCTGAAAGATGGCCCTGCCCACAGCAAGTGGGTTGGACTAGATGGTCTTTAAAGGCCCCTTCAGACCCAAACCATTGTGTGCTTCTGAGCTGTTATACAGAAAACAGAAAGCTCTGTTGACAGAGCAAAATTCTCTGCGCCAAGGGAGTGACAGTGTTCCTTTATGCAGCATAAAGGTCAAATGGAGGGAAATCCAATTTACAACCACTAGTTTAATGAGGATTGTCAAAGTGTGGGAGAGAGAGCAGTGTATCCAAACTGAATTTTCTCCTTCTCCCTTCCCTGTATTTTTTTTTTAAGTGACTTTTCTCTTGCAACACCTACTTAAGTGTCAGTATAAAGTTAGGATTTGCACCCTGAAACCACACTTAGACATTGGCTTCTAATTAATGCTTTAAAACAGGGATCTGAGGAGGTGATTCTGATTGTGTGCAAATCTGTTGTAAGCTGACTTAGAGTTTTAGATGTATGATTTTCTTTGGTTAAGCAGAGTGTAAGTTTTAAACTATCCTTTTTCTGTAAATGTGATGATGCCAGTGGTAAAACCTGTCACAGAGACTTGAACTGTGTGTGCTCTTATCAGAAAGAGGAGTGGGGGTAGAAAGGAGTGTAGGTCAGTGATGCCATTTTAGTGCCTGTATTAGTTATTAATTCTGGGGGCTTATTCTTCTAGCAATTTTAATCTTAACATATCCATCACAGTAACATATAAAAACAGCCAGAGCACTTAAGATCCCAGATCTGTATGCTGTCATAGCCACTTAGGTCATGCTGGATGACTGTTAATTCTTTCCAAATACTCTGTCAGCTTTCAACTAGTTTATAAAATACACCATTATACAATAACGTGTAGTCTCATTACCAGGGAATTATTTTGATTTGAGCCTGAGAGAATTGCAAAAAACTCACTTTTGAATAATTCTGAATAGGTGCCTTTATAACAGTAGGAGTTCTTAGTGATCAATTATACCTAATAGCTTCAGTATCTTATATGAATTTGAAGTAAATGAGCTTTCCTTAAGTCAGTTATATGATATAGATTAACTACTGAGTTTATTGAGAAGAATTTTCGTGAATAAAACCGTGTCCTCCCTCTGACAACCTACCGTTAAGGGGAAGGAAGCACCTGAGATATGTAAATGCTTGTTGGTTGAAAGAAATTACAAAAGTCAGAGAGTCCACAAAACAGTCGGAATTTTATCAGTAAATTACAAACTTGGCATGGAAACGGGTATGTTAGTCCCTGACCTATTATATAAGCAGTTTTGCATAAACAGATAGGGTGAAAGGGAAGAGAGGAGTTAAAGAGAGAGTGATGAATTAAAGGAAGAGGAAGAGAGGGAGAAAGAGAGAATTAAAGAAAGAAAAGGAGGTGAAAAGGGGGAAAGTGAGATAAGCAGTTGTGGTTCTAGCATCGATCCAGCTGTTGGGTTGTCAATCCTGGTTTCAGTGTCAGTCCAGCTGCATCCATCTGGCTGATGAGATGTCCAAAATCCTGGGAATGCTGCCTGGGCTAGGGGGGAGTTTCTCCACCCCAAAGATAGGTTTCTTGTTTTCTATGTAAATTAGTTATTATGCATAATCCATTCTTTCAAGCCTTTCTGGAAATGGTTCAGAGGGCTTCAGGGGTCTTTGGTGGTCTTCATACCACCCAATAGTCCATGTTCACTGCCTTCCATTTATTCCTGTGCTTGCACTGTACTGTGTGGTGGTTTTTTTCTAAAGGAAAAGTGATTCCCTACCTCTCTCTGGTCCCCCCTTCTCCAGCCAAATCTTATTCTTTCTCATGGTGTGTTAGTCCTTGGTTATTACCAACAATTCTTGTCTGTTAGTTACTAGCGGTCCGTGATTGGCTCCATGGGCATGTGGTTATCAGTGTTTGAGACGTACACATTAGCCCCTTATGTTCTGGGAATCAAGAACTCAAAAGCATCTTGCTTTGGACTGCAGTTTACAGGGTCATTAGAGAGTGGGCTTTAATACTCATTAGCCTCATATAATTAAGAGCTCCAAAGGGTCTCAGTTTGGACCACTCTATATGGTTGCAAGACAGTAAGCTTTAATCATAGTGATTTTCCGTCCTGGCTGCTAATTGAAGTGGTAACTTTCTTTGAAGGTTCAACAACAAAAATGTTATTCCACTTGGGTTATTATTCACACAAGAGAAATCAATTTCCAAGGTTGTTTGTTAAAAACAGGTGTTCATTAAATACATGTTAGTTCCTGGGAACAGCCAGTGTCTCTGATAAGCTTGAGGGGGGGCTTAGTCCAAGTACAGTTCATCAAGGCCAAGGCCTAATGAACATTTCTGAGACTGTAGTGTGGCCTGGGCAGGGGGAGGAGGGGAATGCAGCATCACAGTCTATCCAGTGACTAAAGTCAGCTTCTCTAGGCCTCTACAATCTCGGCTTACAAGCACAAAATTGTTAGAAACCTAATTAATACAATATTTGAAGGATTTTGTTGTGGAATTAAGTCTACTCATAAGGATAACTAATTTCTCAAGCAAGAGTTAACTTAAAGTATTAAATACTACAACACAGCCTTGTAACCATCTTCATTAATGACACTTTGTCAGCTTGTGAAGGGAGATTAAATGTCTTGGAACTCTGACTGTATGACTGAAGGAATTATTCTAGTTGCATGATTATTTGCTCTGGAAATCTGTAGATGCCAAGGTTTAAAATTATATACCTGATTGGGATTACCTAGAAGTGTGTTGACAATGCAGAACAGTAGTATTTGTGTCCAATTTAACAGGAGTTGAACTTCAACATGTCATAGGTAAATTTTTATTTAGATTTTGTTTCTGAATCAGAATTTGTGTAAGGTTTATATGTGAAAGTCATAGCATAGAAAGCTAACTGTAGCAGTTAGCTATCCAGATGAAAGGTTTTTTTAGTCTTGAAAATGATCCTTGAACTGTGTTTTAAAAAATGTTAATTAAAAAGGTAAATTATAAGGCTTATTAATGAATTCTGTACTCTCTTGGCACAGCCTCTTACTAGTTTTGGCTAATTCTCTACTTTAACCATGTGAAAGAATTACTGCTCAATGTCTAATGACACAAATTATAGATTTCATATTTTTTTATCCTGTTGGTAATTCAGTTTGGCTACCTTACTTTCAGGTCTTATGAACTTCTTTCAATTAAGAAATAAAAACCAAACATAGCTTTTTTTATAAATGCTTGTGTCATGTGTTTAAGTATTTTTTTATACTTACCTGAAAATTGGATTATTAAATCACCTGTAAATTATTTTGGAATGCAGTCTCTAGTATGTGACTGGAAAGTAATGTGAATTCTTGTCTTTCTACTCATGAATTTTAAGAACAGGGAGTAATGAGAAAGAGTTGTTTCTTTTTAATATAATTCTATGAAATTACAGGCTTTGTTCTGATCTGTGGAAGATATCTTCATTGGGTATCTTTCTTTTTCTCAGATCTGAGCAAAACATTTCTTTAAAAGCAAGAACCAAGAGTCTTGAAAGATGCTGCTTTCTGCTGAATCATTAAATTAGTTGAAAATCTGTAGATAACTGACCATTAATAGATTCATAACTCCTGACTGCCTTTTGTAAGTGATAGTAATTTGAAGCAAGTCTTGCAGCAGAAATTGGTGAAGTTATAGATATACAAGAAATCAGTTAGCTGGTATTACTGACATGTCAAAAGCACACTGCAAAAGAAGCTAGTCCTGCAAGTTTTCTAGGCTGTTGTTTGTTGCATTTGTGGGGGGTTGCAGTTGCTTCATGTTTTAGTTACCAGAGTTAGGAGATAGTAAACCAATGTCATACTTGGTCACTGTTCCTTGACTCTTCTGGGAAGCAGTGTGTAGGGGCCAGAAATAAAGTGCATACTGCTGCTTACATGGGGGGCAGTTGCTTGTGTGATTTACCTTGTGAGTTCAAAGTGTCTTAAGTAGTACCTTTTTTCAGAATGCATGATTCCTTGTGTGAACTTAGTATCCTAGCTTTTGTACTTCCCTAAGATGTCTTCAGTGAATCACAAATTAGTTTCTTTGTCATCTTCATATCTACGTATAAATATCCTAAATAAGATTGTTTTGCGTTGATGTGTAATGCAAGCTTCATGTCAAATTTGTTTAAACTTAGTAGTAAATATTAATCTTAGGCTAGGTTAGCTCTGAAATAAATGTGGTTAACACAGCTTATTAGGATAAATATTGAAAATGTGTTGAGATAGATAGCTAATCTGGCTTTAGTTTCCTGCCATGCAGGAACTGTTAAACAGGATCTGTGAGAGTCCCTGGCTGGTTAAGTTATGTGTGTTTGACCTTTCACATCATGGATCAGCACCAAGTTTGAGAGGGCTGAGTGGCAGACTAACTTGATTAAAGAAAAAAAAAAAGTAGCATGGGATGACAAATTTGAGACTCCTTTGCTGCAAACCAGCTGTATGTGCAAGTATGAAAAATTTTGTTTTGTTATCCAAGGCCTACCATCCTTCCTGAGCTGACATTTCCTGTTTTAATGCCAAAAGAAATAGTTTTCTTCTCTTTATGCTAAGTCACAAAGCAAGAATCAGAATCATGGCATAAAAATAGAACTGAGCGTTTAGTGTGAGTATTCTTCATATTGATCCCTGAATGCATTGATAGCAGTTTAATTTTTAATATGTCAACTTCTGTGCTGTAGACTTAAATAGTTTTCCTCAACATGAAACTGCATAATTTGGAGTTACAAAATTAGGCTTAGAATATCTCTGGCTTTGTATCTTGCTGTAAACAGCAACTTTAACATTATGTTTGAAACACAAACTCTGTCTGCAGAGTAAAAAATCCCACTTGTATTTACCTCTCATTAATAGTAAGACCTTAAACTGCTGATGACATTTGTGTTACCTTATTAAACACTGTAACTTTGTTCCCAGCCTGTGCATTAGCAGAGTCTAGTAGTGAGATGTGATGGGTTTGATAAATTTGTTTAAATATATGTATATATATTTTGTTTTATATATATTGTATTTTATATATTTATATATATATTTATATATTTTTATATGTTGTATAGATATTTATATATATGTATAATATAATATATTGTTTAACTATATGTATATATATATCAGTTTCAGTTTTAAGGGGTTTTTTTCCCTCACCCCTGTGTTGAAACTCTGCACTGCTCTAAGAAGCTTGGCATTTTGCCAAGGTCAAACCCAAACAATAACATGAGAGTTTCCTTCCACCTCATTGACTTGATAAGCTGACCAATTCTGCCACTTTGTGGATAGCAGGAGAACATACAGGTTTTCTTGCCTGTGAAAGCAGGTGATGATAGACAATGTTTATGTGGTTTTGGCTGTGGTTTTTTCTTCCCCTTTCTCTGTATCAATGTCACTGTTTCGCTTACAGCCTTTAAGGCCTGACTTTTTCCCCTTTGCCCTGGGTTACAAAGACATACCCAAACAATACATGTGAAAAATTAAATATTTGGGGTCTTTACAGTCAATGATATATCAACTGCAAGTTTAATATACAACACAACTGAATTTTTCACACATAACTAATATTTTTAAACAATTACTTCCTTCAGAGTGAAAGGAAATGATCCCTGGGTCTGCTTACCTTGATGGTGTTGTATAAAGCCTTTACCTGGTGAGGTTAAAAATTTAACTCAGTGGTGAACCACTAGATGATGTAACTAGAAGCTTGATCTTCCTTTTCTTCTCCTAATTTCTTGAAAGAACTTATTGGCTCCCTGGATTTGCTGTAGATGTGAATGTTTCTTTCACAAAGATCATATTTCTTTGAAAAATGTTGCCTGGAGGCCATGCATTTGTGCAGAGTTCCACATGTCAGTGTGGCTGATGAGCTGCGGTTGCATCAGTTGCCTTCTGCTGCCTTTGGCACTGAGGCAGAACCAAAGTGTTGAGCCGTGTTACTCAGAAATTTCAGATTTCAGGGAAACAATTTTTAAATTGTCTTGGTTGCCCTGTTACCTGTTTTCCTTCCACACTGACGTGCACAGTGGTATGAGGCATATAATGGCCAACTGCCATGTTCTTGGGCAGAGTTTGACCTCTGCTTTTAACCCCTGAATGTCTGACAGACTTCTCCATCCATGATGGGCATAATTTTTCTGTTCCTTGTGGGAAAGCTACATTCTGACATGACCTTCTTTTTTTTTTTTTTTTAAGTTAGAGTTTGTGACTTCCCACATGCCTTTTGAGGCAACTGATTGAAAACTAAGAAAATTTGTCAATATTGAAGGAATTCACACCAAAGACACTAAAGATCTGATGATTTCTTAATGCTGATGAAATACCCAGCACTATTTGTGAACTCCTCTTGGTATGTCTGATATGACACAAGAAGTAACCAGACCACTGGCATTGAAAACACTTGAATAGCTTTGCTCTAACCCATTTACCCATTACTCCATCTTGATATCACCAGTATCTACCACAACTCAGATTCTGAACACAGGTACTTCTCAGCTGCCTTACAAGGGCAGCCATTTAAGACAATATGTTTGGAGGAGTGCTGGTATGAGATATAAATGAAGTCGAATTACCTGGTTCAGTTCCCATGATATACTGCATTTACCCACGTGGTCTTTTGTTGGGACAATTTTGAGATGCATTGGAGAGGATTTCTTCCTCTGCATGTGCCTTTTGGTCTTTGAGGCATTTTTTTGTACAGGTAGGTGTTTTAAGCTAGTTGCAGTTACCAGATGTGGAAAAAGATGCTTTGCAGCAGTCTGGCAGAATCAAAGCCACTGCTTTCTTCTATCAGTATGTTGTTCTGAGTAGTTGTTGTCTTTTTAAGCCCCTGGAAGGCTTTGACAAGAAACCGTAGACATGGAGTCTCTGCTAACATAAGAATTAAACTTCTTAACTTGTGAATTTTACTTTGTCCTCTCTTATGCATGAAAGGTTGAAGATAAAGGTGCACAGGATACAACGTTCATAGATTAATGCTTTGCTTCTTAGAAAACTTTTATTTTGCTTATACAATAATGATCTGAGCAGCTAGTGTAGGTACTGTAACTGCAGACCTATAATGATAGTCTGAGGCACTAGAAATAGTGACTTAACAATGAAACCTGTTGTCAGTGATTGTCATACTTCAAAATATTTGTCACTGTGCTTTGTTAAAGCAGTTGAAAATTCTGAAGAATATATAATGCTTCATAGTGCAGTAGATTAAAGAAAAGGTGAATTTAGAAGGATTTCTCTTGTCCTAGTAATACAGTCAAGATAACAGCCTCCCATTTTTCCTTAATATTTCTCTAAAAAACCTAATTCTTTCACTTATATATTAATTTAATAAGTTGTGTTATTTGATATTTCTGCAATTAAATTACTCTAAGGAGTACTGTCACTTGCTATAATAATTATTTTGATTTATGTTGTGAAACAACAGAAATTAAGATTTTTGTGAATGGCCACTTCCACTTTTGATCATAACATATGTTATACATGAAGTATATTATTCTAATCCTGTAGTGGAAAGATAGGTTTCTGAAAGAAAAATCTGCATTTTTCAGGAAAAAAAAAAAAAAATGCTGTCCTTGGCCAAGTGTCAAATAAGCAAGTATTTCATCACTACTAAGAAGACTAACCTTTTGTTTCCATCCTCCCAAATGCATCTGAATCCCTTTAATCCTCGCTCTGATTCTCAACAGAGCAAACAAGGCCACCGAATGCAGCTTGTATGATGAATGCTAGTGTGTTGTCACTGGCCATTCAGATGGTTGTAGCTTCACTGATTTTTTTTTTTTTTTTTTTTTTTGGTTAGTTTTTAAGAGGGCTGTATCACTTCCAAAGTTGTTTAAAATCTGCGTAGTTTGTGATGAAACCTTAATCAGTGAAGAGCGAAGCTAAGTACATGAACTTGAATGTTGGAAATGTTACTCTCTAAATTGCTAAAATAAATGCAGTTATCTGAAATGAGTCAGTTCAATCAAAATATAGTTGAATTTCTGCAAGATGGAAGACATAATTTTTCTATTAAGAAAATAAAGAAATAGTAAATATAATTTTTATTTGCAAATGGGATAACATTTACTACATTCAAGGAGAAATATTGATCCTTGCAGCAGGAACAGCATGACATTCCTTTTGGATTTAACTAGTTGTTCTGTGAAACAAAAGTTTGAAGAATATTTTTTCATTTATAGAAAAATCATGCAAGACTTGTTCTGATTGTAGAACACTTGTAAAAGCACGCTTTGAAGGATAAGGTTAAGAACCCAGTTATGCACATACACTTAAAAATGTTGAAGTCTCTGCAACCTCCTGCCTTTGAAAGTTTATAAATATTTTGTGAAGTTACTTGTTCTGTTCTAATTTACTATTGGTATGGGATCACTTCATTGTTTGTTAACTCTTGACAAAATTAATCTCAGTTGCACAGAGGAGACATTAAATTGAATAGGCCTGCATATTCAAGAAGAATATCAAGAATATTTAGGCACTTTAAGCATTAACCTTGTGCAATAGCAGTCAAAGATGCAGCCCCAACTTTTATTTTTGCCCACTTTGAATGTTTTGAAATAGATTGGTTTTTATAATGAAAGTGTTGGACAACTGTATTTGACAATATTAACTTACTAATCAAGACAGGCCCACAACACTGCCCCTGAATATTTCTTTTCTGGCTGCTGGGCCATTATTTTGTATCCAACTGGTCTGGTTGCCAGCTGCTTCTGGCATGTGAAATGCTGGCACAAAAAGCAGCTGTGATGCTGCAAAGTGCTGAGAGTTTATGTTTATGCTTTGGCTGAGTGTACAGTAACTGCCTGCCTAGAAAGTGTGTACCAATGTATGTGATTTAGCTTGCATTAAAATATTTATTTTCAAGGGCCTTGGGGAAATGCAAATCTTTAATCTGTGCTGTTTGCAGATTAGTGTGCTTAATTAAATGTGTTAAAACCTCTATAAGTTCAATGAGTTTGAAAAGCATTTTAAGTCATGTATGTAAGCCCTTTTTCTGTCAAACATCAGTGAAAAAAGTTAGTGCAGCCTTTTGGCATAAATATTCCAGGAAAAAAATCAAGTTAAAAACCAGATAAATTAAAGATCTGCATGAGCAAGCTACATTTCCTAATCAGGATGAAATTAATGATATAAAAACAAAGTTGTACACTTTTGAATCCAGGTAGTATTACTACAGAAGCCTTAATTTTTGAAACCTGCAGTGCAAATTAACATGTTTTCAGCCATAGCAATTTCTTTCATTGCTGCCGTTAGACTTTCCTTTCTGCTCAAGTTGGTGCACATATCAAGCATCTAATGCAAAGAATCTAAAGCTCTTTGCATAAATACTTAGTAATAGGCTTGTGAAGTGATGCATGGATTTGGCAGTAAGGCAACCCAACTGGGAAAAAAACAAGAACAAAAAAAAATGTGAAGCTGAGGATTAGAGCTAACAGAACAAATTTCCATTGAATAATTGTTTTACCTTATCATTGAAACATTTCTGAAAGCCTAAGCTTGGTAGTCAAGTAGTTTGGCAGTTTCTTTCATTTTGCATCCTGTCAAATTAAAATGGTTTAGAGTTTCCAGAAAGTTTCTAGACTCCAATTTCAAGTTAGCCTTCTGTCAGTTTGGACAGGCATTATTTCCTTATCTTGAAGAAATAGTCAGCAATAATCAGGACCCAAGAGGCCAGAAATAATCAAGTTTTCAAATACTAGTATTTGTGCTGGAGCTATGGTCAAAGAAGAGTTCTCTGCTGGTACATACAGTTGTTAGCTCTTGAATTTTGTGCAGGTACTTCATTCTAGCAGAAGAGAAAACTAAGAGCAGAAAATTAAAACATGGTTTAAGTAAAGTAACAGCCCAGAATTTAAAATTCTTTTAAAGTGACTTTTATAATTGTTTAGGATTATTCTAAGGTTTTCTTTTTAGGGGTCAATTTGGATTACATGTAAATTTATTTTTCTTCTGTTTTATCTTTTGCCTTTGTCTCCCTACTTGAAAGTAGCTTAATCTACATATGACTATGTTTAAAATCCTTCGTTCTTTAAAACCTGAAACTAGGTAGATTTCAAAGGGAGATTTGTAGAATATAGGAATATTGTATTTTCAGTTTTAAATTACAGCAATCTTGATCAGATACATTCAACATGATAATTTTCAAAGGAGAGTGTATTTTTTTATTATTATCTGAATGACTTAAGAGTTTTAGAATACCTTTTTTTGTTCCATCTAAGTTTGTCCACTGTCTGTCCATCTCATACTTTTGTCATGTACTGGCTTTTCTACTTGAACTTGTCTTGTATCTTCCTGTTTGTGTATTGCCTTTTTCCTACTTTTTGGCAATGTAGACCTTGAAGTATAGGATATCCAAAAGACATTTCTTTAATTTCTTTTTGGTGGCTTTCTCTTTCAGGATAACGTTCTGTCATCTGCCTTTCCAAAGCAAGTGGCTATATGTGGGCACTGAAAGAGGAAACATTCACATTGTCAATGTGGAATCATTTACTCTCTCAGGCTATGTCATCATGTGGAATAAAGCCATTGAACTGTGAGTTTAATCAAGTATTGTCTGTTGATGGGAGGGAAAAGAAGTGTCCCACTTGTTATTAGAAATGTCATTGTTACCTAGAGTGGCCTTCATATTAGTCTCACCAAACTAAATATAGGATCAAAGTACATAGTCATGTGTAAATACTCTTTGTTTTCATGACTATGAAGTGTTAATGTCAATATATATATATATATATATATATATGTTTCTGCCTGTAACACTATGTTATCATTGCATCTGGAATACACATAGAAATACACAAAATAGAAAATATAGAAATAGACTTAAAAATTACATATGGTGCTAAAATAGAAGCAAAATAATATGTATTAAAATATGTGGCTGGTACTTGGACAGACATGTCACTTTTACAGCTCTGTGGTTTAAGAGTGAAGTGTAAAGATATGCATTTTTAAAGAGGGCTGATACATTCTGAGTTTAAAATGACTGTCTAAAAACCTAAATTTAAATAAGCCTATTCCAAGAGCAAAATGCATTTTATAGCTATTGTCAGTGTTCTTCCTTTTTTAATGGCAAATTTTTGTGTAGTGCTTTGTGGGTAAAAAGGTTCAGTTGTGTGCTGCTGTTCCTGTGCTGTTATTTTGTTCCCAGTATGTCTATTTTTAAAGATACATGAAGTCCATCTAGTTCCAAAGCGTGTTGAAACAAACACAGACCTTCATTAGTCCATCTTCTTCAATAGTAAGAAGTCAACATAGTGTTAATTCTGTGTTATTGTAACAATGGCCACTTTGGTCATTTTGTGAAAAATGGCAAAACTGGTTTTCCAGCATAAAAGTAAATCCAACTGTGGCAATTCTGTAACAACAGATGTTATGATAAATTTTGTAAAGCTAATGGCACTTTTCTTTTCTGGATGGACAGTAAATAAGTCTTAAGACAGAAACTAAGTGTCTACAAATAGACACAGTATTTATGGGCTTGAAGGTACAAGTAATTCCATGCTGAAATGTTAACAGCTTGTTTCCATGGAGTCTGTATCTGCAGAATCTGTATTGCTTGCAGTAATTTTGAGATGCAGTTCAGAGCAGAGGAAATTTTTTTTTTAATGGAAATATTTCTTTTTTAGTTCATCCAAAACTCACCCAGGACCTATTGTGCACATTAGTGACAATCCAATGGATGAAGGAAAGGTAGGATATGTTTAAAGACTCTTCAATACCTTGTTTTTCAAGCAAGACTTATTTTTAAAGTATACATACCCCTGCTACTTAAAGAAGGATTAAGTATATGAGGACAATGCTTAAAGCATAAAGGAAGGCTAAATCAAGGTTTTAGGCTCTGAAAGTAATACGAAGCAAGGTATAGGCATGTCTGTAGGACACATTACTGGAATAATTCATCCTGTAATCAAACATTTCAAAACACAAATGAAAATGCTTAGCTGTAGAACTTCTGGAAAATAAAAGCAAGGAATTTTACTTATGAAGATAAAAGTTGTTACAAAAAACCCCAAACAAACAAACAAGAAAAAAAACAAACAAAAAAAACACAGTATATGGTATTGTCTTTTAGATTAACTGATCTAAGACAGTGTTTCTATGGAATCTGAGGTTTAACTCACATACTCACATTTTAAGCAATTTAATATAATCACTGGATACTGTCTGCTAATGAAACTGGCCTGTAGTCCAACTAAGTACTTCAGACAAGTAAACTCAACTAAAATGTGTAAGAAAGAGCTATGTATTAGACTTGTCTTTTCCTTCTTATCAGATAGTATTAAAATAATCATCTGTTCATATTGACAAGAAGCTTTACAGCACACATGTTCTTGAAGCCCTCACAAGACAGGAATTTTTGTCCTGCGGCATAGCAACCACAAAGAACTTGAGCTGTGAACTCAGTGGTTGTGAGTTCCTTCTGTATTAAAGTAAGACTACTGGTATTACCCTTTGTGTTGGGACATCTGTAGTGAGGACCATGCAAAACCAATGTAGAATGCATAACTTAATGAATTAAGTCTTCACTGTGAGCTAAAAAGAGAAAAGAAAGGAGTTAAAATGTTAGTATGTCTTCTCTAGGGGACAGCAATTGCTGTAGTACCAAATCATCCATTCCCCACCTAAGTCATGGTTGCAAGGCTAAGTCTGTTCTTCAGATAACGGACCTCTTCTTCAAGATTGGGTTGGTATCACAGGGCTAACACAACATATGAAGGGATTTCAGGTGCTTAGCTTGTGTGCTCCATGTAGTTATTTAGCACATCTTACCGGTCTGCTAATTTTGTTCACATTCCTTGGTCCACACTGAGGTGTACACAGGAGGCATTGTCCTTAATTTTAACAATAGGAATAAAGACCAATGTTAAAGTACTATTTGAAAACAGCAGCATTATATGAACCTTTTCCAGAACTGTGTAGACCCCTGGCAAAAGTCTGGTTATAACTTAGACAGAGAGCCCTTGATGCTGCTTTAAACACATTGTCATTAATGACACTGCTCTAGATTAATGAGGCATAAGCAATTGAATGGTGAGATGAATTAAATACTGAATTATTATTTTTGTCAGTGTAATATCACAAACATCATGGAGTTTTGAATTCCCATATGCGAAGAATCTTTAAGGAGAGAGAAAGTTGTTTTGCTCAGTAGTGTCTTACACATGAAGGAGACATATTTTTGTTTACTTTTACTTTGACATGTCAGTAATAGATTAAATTGAGGAGATACTGTTGTCTTAGAGTGATTTGAATGTTTTATCTAGTTATAAACTTGTATCCTGACACCTGAGGTTTCAGTCCAACAAAGAGTATTTAATAAGTGAAGTTTTTTTCATTAGGATGAAGCTCACTGCAGTAAGTGCATACCTAATGGATTTCTCTGTAGGATTAAGTTTGAATAATGTTCCAGGCTTATGGACTCTGGAATATGAATGCAATGAAGGTATGGAGGTGTCAGAAAAGACAAATGATCTGTTTATTGTGGGATATTCCACGCTACATCTAATTATTGTTAAGTTTAAAAATTACTGGTTTCATTGATCAGGCTATCAGTCAGTGTTTTAGATTATGACCTTACCCTTCTCTTGTTTTCATAAGGAAAATATTGCTTTAAAAAAAAACAAACAACCAAAGCTAAAAAAATTCCTGTCCAGTTATAAGAACCCCCTAGGTACTCACTTTTAAAATCTGTTCATGTTATTGACCTTATAATCACAATGTTTTTTTCCTAATGTTTTCAGTTAAAATAGAGAAGTTATAAAATATGGCTTATAATTGGCAAGTTGATTTAAAATAATAGTGCACTTATCACTAATGGGAAAAATCGAATATTCGCTTTTACTAGATCAAACGTGTCTAATTGTTATGGGTTTTTTTAGTGCTGTATAGCACTGAAAGAGATGAAATATTTTATTTGTAAGCTAGTAGAAGGTCCTCTGTCATACTGAAAACGACTGTACACTGAAAATCTTAACATGCCGAAAAGACTCTCCAGGCAAGATGTCTGGGTATGGCAATAGATCACATTGATTTAGATCTCTTAAGTTTGACTGCAATGGCATGTGTGGTTTCTGACTTACAGTCTGAAGGACACTCCTCAGGGCACTTTGCTCACAGGAAATAGGCTGCTTCAATAAAGTAAATCACAGCAGCCAACTACTACTTGTTCTTTATGTCCATGCTGGGGAAAAAGTGAGAATGAAGGCATGCTGCTTAATCCTAGGAGCAGCTTCTGCTGTAGCAACATTGCTCAAAGGAAAGATCTCACAATAGATCCAGCAACCAAGAGAGATGAAGCTGCGTTGCTTTCTTCCATGTTACAAGCAGCAAGACTGTTACTACTGCCTTCTGCTGCCCTTGTTTGGTTTTTTGTTTGTTTGGGTTTGTTTTGGGTTTTTTTGCAGTAAGAGAAGTGTCACTTAAGATAGGAGAGCAAAACCCATAGATACTCAACAATGTGTAGACCAATTATAATGAGCAGTTTGAGTCTTACTCCCTGCAGAAAACATTTAATCTTACTTCTAGCAAAAAGATTATTTGGGAAATTATCTTGTTGAATTTCTCTAGCTTTCCTCCTACAAAAAAGTAATGTTTTGGGACTTCTTTTAGCCAGTTATCTCAATTATGATTAACATCTGGAGAAAGATTATACAGTACTTTCTTTGTAGACAATGAACTCTTACCTAGAACTTCAAGGAAGATAGTGTATTCTTACAGCAAATCTAGGCAGAATGAATTCCAGTCAGGAAAAGGCACAACTGAAGTTCTCTTTTTCAACTCCCCTGCTTTCACTCGGGAAGGAATAGACTTAGTAAGGTTTCGTGTTGATCTTTCTGGAACTCAAAGTGATTTCCAAGGAATCTTCAGAAGAATGCTTTCATTTTTTTTCTAATTTTACATGAATGTCCATTGTATTTGCTGGAACTTTGTGAGGATGACAAGTATAAAGCAAATCTTTCTAACATTCAAGTCTTCACCTTTTTAACTAATTTTGGTTTTTATAGCTACTCTCATTTACTGCATATAGAATTATGCTGCATATCTTTGGGGCAAGAACTACAGGCATTGCAAATGGTATAATTTTTCTTTTCCTTATAAAGACTTAATGCATCTGCTTATTAATGCAGCTTCTGATTGGCTTTGAATCTGGAACAGTGGTATTATGGGACCTGAAGTCAAAGAAGGCAGATTACAGATACACACATGATGAGGTAAGAGTTTTCATCTGCATTACTTGCTCTGAGGATATCATTCACTACTCTAATGGTGATTTTTTTTTTCATTTCCTCTCCTGCTTCTGTCACCAGTGGATCAATAAATTGGTCTCTTTGAAATTGCAAGTGATTGAGGTTTTCTCTAAAAGAGCAGTAGAGTTTGTATAATAAGTTTCGAATAAATTCACTGAGTTTGTTTGTGAAGTAAGGAATGGTGGCATGGATTGGATTTCTTCACTAAATTTTGTGGGTGAAGCTTTCAGATTTTTTTCTGTTAGTCATGTGACTTCCACCAATATTAAGAGCTCGAGTCTTAAGGTGAAACTAGATGGTTTAGCAATTTCTACAATTTGGAATCTCTTGTATATTCTGAAAACTGGGGGAGTCAGACAGGAGAAGAAACCACTAAATTGTCTCACTACATTTCTATAAACAAATATTTTCTCTGTAGGATAAGATTGAGGTTTGAAATAAGACTGGGGGAAGATTTAAAACACAATGGCATTAAATGGCATTCATTTCTTTAAAACTTTATTCTCCAGAGAATATGCTTATTGAAATTATGAGATTAAGGAAAATCATTCAGCATAATGTGCAATTTGATGTATTTTATTTAAAAAGAACATAAAATTGGTTTCAGTTACATTTTATTGATTGTAAAATGGCTGTGTGATTGTTCAGTACCAGCTAGACCTGTTACTTGATTCACAGTATGTGTGTTTTCTTTAGCCCTCAGCTGAACTTTTCACAAGACATGATATAGGGGTTTTCTGGTGTTTTGGTGGGGTTTTTTTTGCTTGGTTGGTTGGTTTTTCTGGCAGTTCTGGTTCAGTACTTGTGTGTTCTACCATTTAAGTTTCTTTGAAGGGGCAGTCTGTGAAGCAGTCTGTCTTAGATCATCAGAGCTGAATGAGGTTTCTTTGTATTCATGTTATGTAAAGAATAATTTTCTCTTTCATTTTCATTTCATGTACCTATTTAATTCCCTTTGTCATTTGTTTAATAAACTTTCTCATGTCTCCATCATCTTTTTCTAGTCTTAAGCTCTTCAGATAACTCTTATTCTTCATGCTCTACTGGTTTTTTTTAAGCATTCTATTTTGTCTTTGTTTTATAAAACAGAAGCATAGCAACATAGTATATGCAAGATGTGGGCACACTGGATTTATGTTGTAGAATAATTAGCTCTGATTTTGTTTTCTTTTTCTCTTGATCTTGATACTGGATTAGCCTTTTGATGCTGCAAACATTAACCAGAGAGTTCCTTGGAACAACCTACTATAAAAGTAGAGTCTCATTCTTCAGGTGTTACTTTTCAGGTCAAAGTCCTGACTTTTATGCCTCAGTTTGCATTTACATAGTTGAACAGTAAAAAATTCTTAAGTCTTTCTGCAGTTTTGCACTGGAATCCTGATTTCTACCTTGAATATGCTTTGGTACTATAAGCAGAATCCACCACCTTAATATGGTTGTTCTGATTTTCCAAGTTGCTTATGAATAAGCCGAGCATTACAGATCCCTGAGGGCCTCTACCAATTACCTTCATTCATGAGCTAATCAGTTCGTACCAGCCTGTCTTTATTCCAGCTTATGTTACTTTCTGATATCTTAACCAATTATCTATCTGTTCAAAATTATCTAGTCTGTTTAGTTTTAGTTTCCTTTAGGATGTGTTGTTGAAAGTCTTTGAACATTGGGTAGACAGCTTAATTGGTGCTTCCATTAACCACTTGTCTGTTAACATTCTTGGAAGTTTGTTTGACTATAATTACCTCTTACAAAAAACTTCTGCTTGGTGTATTATACTCATCCATATGTCAATTAACTCTGTTGTTTGTTAAAGTTTTGTTGCAGTTTCTAGAAACTTAACCAGAATTAGCAGCATAGTGTCTACCTTGTGTTTCTTTGGATTTTGTTGTCCATTTGTTTAAAAATTGACTAAATACTTGTCTCAATACTTTCTGAACCAATGCTGATTAGAGAGGCTACAAAGAGCAGTGAATGGTTCAGGTGTTATATCTTTGATTTTCTTTAGGATTTATAAGTGCATGCATCTAGGTGTTCAGTTTGGGTTTTTTGATTGCAGAAGAGGTAATGAAATACCTCCGGTCAGATCCTTTGGTAAAGAAATGTGCATTTTCATAGCTTGGAAACGGTTTGGAAGGGAAGAGAAACAAAAATGAAGGTCTGTAGAGTGAACTTAATGAATTTCACTGCTCTCATTGGTGAGAATCAGCATACATAAAGTTGCTTAAAAACATTTTGGCCGTTCCAGTTCTAAAAGTTGAAATGTGCTTTTTCTGTTGGTTCTGATTTCTCTTTAAGAATATCTCTTTGGAAAAAGAATTGCTGCATGTCAACACAACAATAAAGTATAATTAACTCTTTTCCCATGATCTTATACACCCAAGCAAAGTATCTGTCAGAAAAATCCATTGCACGTGAATGCTTGCGGTTTGAGGAAGGTCTTCAGACTTTCTGGTAATGTAGTGGTTTCCTACTCACGAGAGTGGACACACAGAGAGGCTAGCAGTGGTGGAACAGTGTCTTTATCTTCTCACAAAGGGGAAGGCACATGACAGTCTGCCCTGTAGCAGGAGCAGGATTTTGAACCTCAGGGTTTATGTCCTTGGTTCTCCACTTGTTCTTGATGAGAGATCTGAGTGTGGAGTTGAGAAGCAGTAAGAAAACAGTCTAATCATGTGACACTTGCCATCTTAATGGTAGTTAGGCACATTGATGTCATAAAAAATGCTTGCTAGAAACTCTGCCATTGGATTAGTTTCCTCCTCTCTCATCACTTTGTAATTGACTTTAATCTTAGAGCATGTAATTTGAATGTCTGCGCAGTCTATCACCATCATTTGATGCAACTTTTTTGACTCAAAACTTTGGATGTGTGAAGGGATCCAAATGTCATCCTTTGTTCCTTAGCAGAGGAAGATCATAGTGAGGACTAAACTACCCTGCATGATTAGAGGTTTGTGAAAAGATACCTGTGTTACTTCCTGAGGGAAGAAGCTGAATCCAAGTACGTGTTTTTGTAGCTTCCTGCTTGGTTTCATTTCAAACGGCCTGACCTTTAGGAGGCTTTCCTGAAGCAAATTCCCATGTTGTGGTGGGGCAGTCTCATTTGTTTTTGAAACTTAGGCCAGTGGAACACTGTCCACATGTTCACATGTGTTCCTTCCCAGCACCTTGCTCTAATAGTAGCAGCACAAGAACACTAGGGCACTCATCCCAAGGGCAGGAACAGATGGGTAATATCACCACCCCTAAACCCTTTGTAATGGTATTTCTGCTTAACCATGGCTGGGGAACACAGCTCTAGGTCATGATTAGTGTTAGTGTTGACTGCTGGCATGTTCTTCCATCCAGAACATTCTAGTTTAGCAAAAATTCAGGGAATTTATTTGGAGTTGGTTCTTGATTTTTCCGTATTGTGAATAAGATCCTGACTTAAAGTAGTGTATATTTTTTATTATAGTAGTCATATTTTGCATGTTCAGAATTAAAGTAATGCACAAATGTAACATTATTTTTTAGAGAATTTGAAGGAAATTATCTCTGCATAGTGGAACTGCAGTTGTAAATGAACCCTTCTTTACAAAGTTTCTTTGAAACCCTTTATTCAAAACATCCTTTTTGTTTTGGACAGACCCAATGGAAAAATAAGGCTAAGTTTTTTTGCATCATTCTAAAGCCTTTTATATTCAGACACTGGAGACTTAAAGAAAGTAAACGATTTCTTATGTGGAATACACTTTATATTGCAGTTATTTCCAACCTGTATTTTCATGCATGAAAAAAATAAAACAAATATCTCAACTCTAAGTTTTGTTTCTAAAAAAACCCCAAAAACCTCAAATGTAACTAAAACTATTGGTATAATAAAGTCCCTTCTTCAAGTAATATTGTGTTTGTTCTGATGTAAAGTAAGCTTTAATAGCGTTAACTATAATAATGTATTGCAGATTACTATTTTTAGACTCAATGTTCTGGTACATGGCTGAGTGTAAGAGATTATTTTACAGCATTAAACACATGTCAAAGTATCCTGTGGAGTTAAGAGGACAGAGGAAAGAGAAACAACCCTGCTATGTGACTTGCCAGAAACAAAAGTGTGTCAGTCTATGTCATTTCATCAAAACAATCTTCATGATCTATTGTCATCTAAATCTCAGTAGCTGCCTTTTTTTTTTTTTTTTTTTTTTTTTTTTTTTTTTTTTTTTTG
>JAWWEU010000111.1:48458389-48593796 GCA_035583155.1 Acropternis orthonyx | reverse complement strand
TAGATGAGCTGACGTCAGATGGGATGAAATATCTCAATGGTCACTTAAATCAGCTGATACTTGTCCCTAACCACATGACCCACGAAATTGGGGCCTATCTAAAACTGAAACCTTAATCTGAGTTTTTTGGGGTTTATCAAACCCATCACATAGACAATATTCATGGAAAATTTTTTGGCTATTTACAAAAGTTGGGGTTTGTGTGTGTTTGTTTCTTTGGGTTTGTTTTTCTTTTTTTTTTGGTTGGGTTTTGTAGGGTTTTTCACTTTTTGTTTGGGTTTTTTGGGTTTTTTTGTGGGTTGTTTTTTTGTGGGTTGTTTGGGTTTTTTTTCAGTAGGTTGTTTTTTTTTGTGGGTTGTTTTTTTTTGTGGGTTGTTTTTTTTGTGGGTTGTTTTTTTTTTGTGGGTTGTTTTTTTTGTGGGTTGTTTTTTTTGTGGGTTGTTTTTTTTGTGGGGTTTTGTTGGGGTTTTGGCATTTTGTTGGCGGTTTTTTTGTGGGGCTTTTTGTGGGTTTTTTTGTGGGTTTACTTTGTTTGTGTTTTGTTTTGGGGATTTTTATTTGGCTTTTTTGTTTTCTTTTACTCTTGGGTGATTTGTGTATTGTTCTAATTTGCTTTCCAGGCATTCAAATCTATAGAAGATTGTTACTTAAGTGATGCAATATAATTTGCTACATATTGATGTAACCATACATATATCGGTGGCTTTATGTATTTTTATTTTCTGCTAAAAGTGAGATAGAAATTAAAGTCTGTGGCTAGCTCCCAGATGTATGAAAATCTATGATCAGCTGGAAAGCCATGTTTTAATGGCAGAAGTTTACATCTGTCTGCATAATTCTTTCTCAACTGAAAGATCAAAAGCTGATTTAAAGAAAGAGAAAAAATGAAAAATCTCAGCTTCAGCAAGTTACAATTTCTGCAATCAAAAGCCTTCTATTCTGAATAGTCATTCTGAAGGAGAAGATTAGTTTGAAGCTTGTTCTGTGACATTATAGTATTACGATGTGAAAACTGGTTGACTTTTCACACAGTTGAAAGAGGAGTTTATTCTACTGTAATTTCTAAGAGTACATGGGATTTTGGGGAGGCTACATTTTTCTAGGGTTTTAATTTTCTGTTACACCTCTCATTTTCCAGTTTTTATCCAAACTGAATATTTTGATACATTTTAATTTAATATCCTATCTATTGTTTTCCCTCTTCATTGTACAGTTAAATCTATAACTGTTGGTAGTCTTCCTGAACTTTAAGAAAAGGGGGGGGAAAACCACAACAGACAAAACCCCACCAGTTTGTTACTGTGGTGGTGAAGCAGTGCACTGAAAATTTCCATTCATTTACTGCTACATGTATTTCAGTTTGGACTTCAATTTTCAGTTTCACTTGTAATCTTACAAAAATTTTAAGGTGAGGCAGAACCACCTTTTAATACTTAAAATTTTGATAGATTTTCCCTTTACTATTTGAAATTGGTTATATATAAATAGTATAAATTTGAACTTTCATTTAAAGCACTGCTATTTCTTGTTAATAATTTAATTTCTGTAGCACAGAGGAGAAACACTTCTGGGTAGGACAAAATTTTTTTCTAGCAACTGAAACAATGTAAGAAACAAACTGAATAAACTTGTTTTCTATAGCAGTCTGCTATAACTCTTCTTCAAAAAGAAATTAAAAAACCAACACAAGTAAACAAAACAAAAACCTTACATTTAAGAGATACTATTTAATGCATATTTAAGTTATATTTCAGTTCTTTATTGTGAAAAAATGTTCACTTTTTCCATGCTCTATATTGACCTCTAAACATCTTCTGGTCACCCCTTTCTTGTTTCCACCTTATCTAGAGTGCTCAAAGATCTGGGTTTGTTTCAGTATCTCCTCCTGTGTAAAGCATTTCATTGATACCATCTTAATTTTTTCTTTACTATTTCTAATTATAATTTTTTTTTTTTTTTTTGAGGAAAGGTGTTCAGAACCCCACAAAACGAAGGAACATAACTCATGACAAACTGTATTAAGGGCTACAGACACTATTCTTTTTACTGTTGCCATTCTTCTTAAACCCTTCTCACTTTTTTTCCCCTCCATTATCTTCTCCATATTGTGAAGCCGGAGTCAGGGAAACAGGAGGACATGAGTTTTTTCTGGTCTTTACAGACTACTTATTAATTTTCTAAGTTGTTGCTTTTTTCTGTTGCTTGTTTGGTTGCTTGGCTGGTTTTTCAAGTCTAATGCAAATACTGCCTGTGAAGTCTCCAGAGCCAGAGTAATTTACCCTACAACAATAACATACCTGTAGGTTTAATTCTGGAAGAATATGTGTGGAAAGGTTACTATTGACAGCTAGGGGGTCAAAAAGGCAAATTCTTGTTATATTCCTTAAGCCAACTGGCATAATTTTACAATCCTAGAGCATAATGTCATTGTACTATTTGTGCATTGTACATTGCAGTTGTTTTTCATCTAAAATACTCCCATCTTTTGTGAAGCAATGAATTCCAAAGGCTGGTTACCTTTTGAGCTTTCTGAAATGGTTTCCACGTTGCCTTTTATGCATACTTTTTCTGTCTGAAGTGAATCTAGAGAAGATCTTAAGCTTCCTAATGCCACTTCCCACCGCTGCAGATTCAGTACCTTATAGTATTTACTCTGGGTGATATTAGCATTATGGTAAAATTGTCCAAGCTTATTATTTGTTACTAGTGCTTTATTTAATAGGAATAAGAGCTCAAAAGTCTTCCCATAAAACATAATCAAAAAAGGTATTGTCTTGGTAGCTGATGCAGCCAGCTGTCATTGGCTAACTGTAGAGCAGTACCTCTTAACAAGATGAATGTATATGATTGGCACCCAGAGCTTACATTAGTAATGATGTCTCCTGCTAAGGAAAAGTTCTCGATCTGTTAATTTAGTTTGAATAGTACTATTTTCTTTTGTGAGCTTATTGGTTCAAAAGCACACTTCCCCAAATGAATTTATAATTTGTCTTTACAGGATTGCCAGTATGAAAGCAAACCAATTCTTGAAGTCCTTGCCATCTTTATACTAGGATTAACTTGTTGACAAATTTAGTCATGGTTTGAAAAGTAAGCTGGATGGTATCAGTGGCTTGGCTTCTGTACATACTATTCTCTCACACCTCTGGATTGCCAGAAACCAGCTGACATTTGACAGTTTACTTCTAAAACAGCAGAACCATCCTCCAGGGTTCTGAACCACTCAGTTCTCAATTGTATTATGTTTTCATACACTACAAGACCTAATCCCGAGTTTTCTGATTCCGCCCCCCCACACCTCAATGAAACATACATTGCTTTGTAGTGAATTACTTATAATGTTCTCCAAGTGATTTTACAGACTTAACTGATGAGGAAATTCATGTAAGGGGATTGCTTCCAAACATGATGTATGAACAGCTGCTAAAAATGCTACATAGCAATTCTCTAAGGTCTGAGCACTGCTTTTTGATAAATGTCTTCCATTGTTTCAGTAGGTAAAACATAATTGCCAAAGTTGAATCAATCTCATTTGTTATGTAATTTTTCTTTTAAATTGGGTATTTCTAATAACATTCATGTACACTAACCTTTAATACGTATCACAGTTGAAGAACAACACTTTAGTTAGAAAATGCACAGCTTGTGTTCATGGTAAATTCATGGTTTCATGAAAACATGAAAAATTCATACACAAACCTGTAGTGGTCTTTCTGGCAGACTAAAGTCAAGTTTAATCTTTGATTCAATTGTGGAAAATTCATGTGACAGATCAATGAAATCTATTCTTAACTCCTCCGTTCCTTGCTTCTCAGGAGCTCAAAGCACTCTGATTACCTTGAGGAATAAAACCAGGAGAAGCCAACATAGAATTGTCACTGTGATGTATGAAAATGAAAAACTGAAATCCGTCACTTTGTTATTGTCAGTTGATCCCAGTGAACCTGCAAGTCTAATAATTACTGCAAATTGTCCTGACAACATTACTGTTTAAAAAAACTAATGATTTCTATGGACAAAAAAGTACTGCAATAAATCATTCCAATACAAGATACAGCACATACATCACATCAGTATTTTTCTCTTCACTGACATCCTGAAAAATATAAGGTTAAATTCAAGTTTTTAACTTTCTTGAAATTATTTCATGGACCTAACCATAAAAGATTGTGTGAAGTTTCAATATGAAGAGCTGAGATTAAATGAAAACTTGGAGAAAACTTAATCCTTTTCTAGAAATACACTTTGTGCTACTGTTGGATGCAGGCTATTGAACTCGGATATATGGTCTGATTTATGGCATTCCTTTGAGGTCTCTTCCTCAGCCAGCAGTATTCTTTGATCTTATCAAACCTTCAGTCATAGGTCTTTCTGGAGGATCAGGCAGATTGTGAAATAATTGTAGAAGCTGGAAGCTTGTCTCAGTCTGCTTTTCCTTCACTGCTACAGAGTACCTTTCACCCAAGCCTTAAATTCATGAAGGGCAGAATGTTCACAAACCAAACACTTCATGGACAGTTTTCAAGAATAAGGATGTATCTAGTCTCACATTAGTGTTTCAGATGGTAACTAGTGAAAGCCATTTAGACAGTGTGGGAAATATGGTGCTATAGGAAAGGATAGAAAAGGATTGAAAAAAATCTCTTGAGCATCTCTTTTTACAATGTATCAGGATGACTTTTTCCCCTAGAAATGTTCTCCAGACACTGACATACTAGCTGCTTCCAAGAAAGACACAAGTGAGGGGTAGGATTTCTACCTAAAGCGGGCATAAAATTAGATCACAGGTAACTGATAAACATTTGAAGTGCCTATTTTTTCTTCTGAAATATAGTGCAGAATTTGAGGCAATAGTCAGTAATGGGTGTTTACTTCTTGAGCTGTATGCTTATAAATAGTCTTCTCTTTGAAATAGGACATAATACTTTTTAAACATAAGCAGTGTAAAAATGAGTGACTCTTGATAATCAGGAAGTAAGAAAATACCTGGTAAAATGAATATGTTTACTTCCTCTTATTTTTCAATAAATGAAGTAGTACACTGTACATTATATGCGTATGGGAAAAATATGGATGTATCTAAAAGTGTGTTTCTGTAAATGCTTTTTAAAAATCTTTCAAGAGAAACCTCTAATCTCTTCTCAAAACTAGAAAACATATTTTGGCTTAGCTCTGCTCAAATATTTGATCATAGTATGTCTGTGACATAGTAGTTTCCTGAATTTTGTGTGTAGTGTTAGGTGGGGAAATGGATAAAATATCTAGCGTAAATGTGTGATGCTGCTTAAAACATGCTAGGTTTTTGAGGCTTATCAAGTAGCTGATTGCTTCTCCAAGGCACTCATATTACTGTACAGCAAGTAAATGTGTCTCTTTCTTCCTGTTTCTGCTGGACTGTTTAATATAACAGATAAATGGGACTGTTGGCAAATCTGAATCTGCAATTCAGTAGGAAAAAAACCCCAGTTCTAAAGTTGTAAAAATTTTAAAACATCTCATCTTGCTAAGCAGTTGCAAAGATTGGTAAATAAACAGTATGCAATGAAAGGTTTGGAGGAGATGTCTGCCTTGAAACAAGGGTTAGAAGACAATAACTTAAGTTTGGAAAAACATACCTAGGGTGCATATTGCATGGAGAGCTGGTTTGCATTGTTTTTATTATTTTATCTATGCTTAATGATCTCGTTGAACTTTATTGTAAGGTTGCAAAACCTACCTGGTGTATATTGGTGTATTATCTTGGCTTGATCCTAAATGCCTCTGCTTTATTCCAGGGAGCCTTTCATCATTCTCTCAGGAGGCTTGTCATATGACACTGTAGGAAGAAGACCCTGTTTAACAGTTATGCATGGGAAAAGTACTGCTGTGCTAGAAATGGATTATTCTATTGTTGATTTCCTAACCCTCTGTGAAACACCATATCCTAATGGTAGGCTCTGTAAAGATTTTTCTCAGTACCTTGATTTCTAATCTCTGGAGTTTTAACCCATCAGCTATTTCCTTTCTATTTTGTCTCTGGGGATCGGACTGCAGCAGCAACATCTGTTATCCCTATTTGTCTGAAGTATGGTTTACTTTCTAAAGTACCATAATAGAATAGTTTATTATAAAACCTATTGTGCTTCTAGAAGAAAGCTGATTATTCACTGCATGTTTTTTCTTTTTAATCCCAAAAGCATGTGCAGACTAAAAGTAGCATTGCAACTTTAAGCTGTAGTTACCGCAGCAGTTGTGTTCATCAGTATGTATGTGAGCACATAAGACTTTTCCAGTCAATGCTAAATCATGAAGAGCATTTATATATTATTTTTAACTTTTAGTGACTTTATTTATTCCAGTACATACATGAAGTTCATCACTAACCTGTAATCTCTCTTCTGAAGCAAGATATTTTTTTTATCATAGTTTAGGTAGTTGTCCCAGATGAATAGAATACATTGCTGGTGACTCCAGTGTTTTTAGCTGTCAGCTTCCATCAGAGTACATAAAACTTCTTAGCTCAGAATTTAAGGTCCTCTGCCTGAGAGGGGGCAATATACACTTTACACACTTTTTAAAGTTTCTTATTTTACTGTCAAGTCAGCTGTCTTCTAATCCATTTTGTAAGTGATTAAAACTTAAACCCTACTGAATATGAAGAAAAGAGTTTAGGAGTGGGAGGAAGATGTTGCTCAGGAATTAGCTCCTTCTCTCATATAACCCACTTATACAAGTTATTCTGAATGTTCCTTTTTCTGTTATTTGAGCCGTTGAGAACATTGAATTGAAGGAAGAGCAATTAACTTGGTGTATTCAGGAAGGTGAATGTATAAAATATCTTCGACAACTGTAGTCATCGAAGTGGCTTTTTCTAATCTCAACTACTAGAGTGCAAGGACTGATCACATTCTTGAGGCTATACATTCATGAGCTCCGTTTACCGATATATAACTTTTTTTCTTCTTTTTCCCCCTCAGACTTTCAGGAACCATACGCTGTAGTTGTTCTCCTAGAAAAGGACTTAGTACTGATTGACCTTGCACAAAATGGGTAAGAATCTTCTGTAGTAATGGTTAACTGTGGTGATCAGCCTGTTGTTCTGCTCCACAGCTTTTTAATCTACCATCATAACTCCATGTCCAGAACATGAAATTTTTAATATAAAATATAAAATTTCATCAACTGAACCAAGAATCTTTAAATATCAACTTTTCACAGCTTAATATGTAGTAGATGAGTAGAGTATCGTCACTTTTTCCAGGCTTGATGGACTGACAGAAATTGCTCATAGATCACTGCTGCTTTTTAAGTATCACAGTTTATTTTGAAGTTGATTCCTTAGTGCTATGAGAGGAGCTTGCAGTTTTGGGGAAGGGAGCAGAGAGAAGAACTGATCAGATAAGCCAGGTAATTTTGGCTGTTGTCATTTAAATATTTGCTAGTATTATTGGCAAATAAATTGCTATCAGTATTAATTAAAGTAATTCAGTGCTGATGCAATAGCTATCACAAACATAAAATTTGAATGATAACATCTACTCCCTGGCTTACAGCTGTGCTTAAAAGTAGTATCCTATTGCAGTTTTCACAAATAATACTGCCTAACACATTCTCTTGTTTCTTTGTCCATGGAACAGTCCATACACTCTTATTAGGTGATTGAAAATTCTGGATACTAGAAATATTTTATGAAAGGTTTTAAAATTACTATAGGCAGCAACAACTAACCATTAAGTGATTAGGAGCAGAGGGACTCAGTAAGATCTTGGCAGTGTTCCTGGTTAAAAATCTCCAGTGGTCAATGAAAAAAAAATCCTCATGAAGAACATCCTCCTAGGGCAAAACAAACCCCTGTAAATATTTGTCCTTAATGTCAATGGTGATACCTTAGATAATGAAGACTCTATGAAATTCAGAAGAAAATCAAGTTTTGTCCAATATCTTGCAGGTATTGAGCAATTTCATTTAGCTTTTCCCAGCGTTACATGACCATGTGCTGTATCCAAAATTTTTTTCTGATATACCAATAGCATTAAGCTTCCAACATTCATATTTAGTTTGCAGTGCCTGAAACTTGAACTTATGTTAAGGCTTATTCTGTTTCACGCTAAAAAAAAAAAAAGTCCTCACCAGTTATGTTTTTAGAAGACTTTTATAATGGTCTTTGCTTCAAAGCCAAAATTTTGAAAAGCAAAAATAATTATTACCAAAAAAATCTACAGGCTTCCTATTACCTTTTGTTCTCCTATGGATTCATCACACTTTGTTAAAGTGAAGGCTATTCTTCATTCAATTTTAAAAGATTGTTGTAGCTTTCCAGATAGGTGTGTATTAAGTTCTTGGTATGTACAACATTTTCATTTGTTCTTGCCAGTTTTTCCTTTAGATGGGTTGAGACGTTGTCTCTTTTCACCTCTCAAAAAAGGGGGGGATAAAAAGGGGAACAAACCATATGCATAGCATGTGTTTCTCTGGAGAAAAATGTTCTTTGAACACAGATATATTTACCTCTATTAGTATTATTGACTTTTCTGGTGGAGGTGGTGGTGGGGACCATATGTGTGCATGTTCTTCTAATTGGTAACTGAGTGTTGCTACCTGTAACTTTCAGAAAGTGATCTTGGAGTTGCAAGTAGATTATGAAAAGTGCTGGACAACTTTCTGTCTCAGAATGGTATACTAATACAAAGTGAGACAGGAGTCTTCCTGTCTCTCTTTTCCCTAGAAGAATAGATTGAAGAGTTGCAAATAAATTCTTGGCTCACGTTACTACAATTAGGACTTGGTAACTTAATTTTTTCACTGGACACTAAATTACTAAGCTTTTGAAAATATAAAGCTATAAGGAATAGTGGTGTTTTAGAAATATTCTAGAAACAGTACAAACTTCAGATTTCATCTAGAGTACTATACTATCTTTATAGTGTACTAAATGAGCAGTAAAGTTCCATAATATATTTGTTCATAATCCAATTCCATATGCATTTATTTTTCTCTGTACAGAAAGAATGCCAGCCTAGTCTTCAGTATTTTACCTGTGCTTTGCATTTAGGAAAAAAAAAGGGTTTTCCCTAGATTAACCTTTTCCCCTTTCTTCCATTAAAGGTATCCTATATTTGAGAATCCCTATCCTTTGACTATACATGAATCTCCAGTTACCTGTTGCGAATATTTTGCTGATTGTCCTGTGGACCTCATACCTGCACTCTATTCAGTTGGTGCTCGACAGAAACGGCAAGGTTACAGTAAGAAGGTACAACATCTACTACATACATATGTGTTTCAAAATACTGAGAATCAGCAGCGTTATATATCATGAGTGGCCATACTAAGACCGTTTGACTCATCCTGTCTTTGACAGTGGCTAATAACAGATGTCCGGGGAGCATATAGCATGTGTCAAGCCTTATAGCCACATTTTCCTGATGTGCTCCCAGCAATTGCTGTATCACTGGAAACTAAAGGATTTCCCAGAATATGGGGAGGGTTTATAGCCCTTGTTGATTTTTATTTTTTTTTAATTCTGCGGTGGGTATGTCTAATTTTTGAAGTCATGTGAAATTCTGGATTCTGCAGTATCTGCAGTAATTTCAGTGGTTTAACTTTGCACAGCATGGTATTTTCTTCCTCAGTGTATTTGTTAATCTTCCAGGAATGGCCTGTCAGTGGAGGTAACTGGGGTTTGATCACTCAGAGCTACCCAGAGATAATTATTACAGGGTAAGTGATACCTTAGTGTAGTAATAATTTTCTTAGCTGATTAAGTAGAATTGAGAATATTTTGTTCCTCTTTTAGAAAATTGTTTTGTATGAATGCTCTGAGTGATTACGAAATTATGTTCACCAAACAAGTCCTTGACACTTTATGGCGCAAGTAGAGCAGAATGTGGAAGGGAAGGTAGAAACAAAATGATAGCAGGGGTTTTACAGAGATTTTTATTATGATGTGGTAATGTGATTATATGTGCTTCTTATCTAAGTATCCTGGAGCAAACTTATCTTTTATTCTTTAATTTTTGGATAGTAGTTGAGTACTGTTTTAAAACACAGGAAGTCCATTAAGTAGTTATTGAGTTCAGTTCTCAAAGGGAATCCATTTTTTTATTTTAAAAAGGACAACCTAATAACACTTGTGAGACTGATCCTTCTAATACTACTATAAGCAAGATAAGCAAAATTTAATTTATAACTGTGCAGTGCATCACTGAAAGTGAGAGCACTACTAAAAGTTTTTTAGAACAGCCCACTAGCCCTAATGAGGATTACTGTCACTTTACACTACACGTTGCAGAGAGTTTGGGAGACTGTCCTAAAAAATAGTCATCTGATTCTCAATTTCAAGGCTAAAAAACAACTTAGGTGACTCATTTACAGTGGGATACTGTATATTTAGGCAACTTCTTTACAAGTGTGCCTCCTAACATAAGGGCATATGTTAAGAAGCAGCGCATGGTAAGGTTTTGTCTCAGTATTTCAAATGCTAAATCGGTGTTAGTACAGTGGAATTATCAGGGAGTTGGCCTCCAAATGTTTTTCTAATCCCTTTTGTCCAAAGTCATTGGTGCACATGTTGGTAAAATATCGGCTTCCAATAAATTGTGAAAATAGAGTGTCACTAAGAATACTAATAAAAATAGAATGTTAACCGTGTACTTTCCAATCAGTAACAAAGAGCTCTGACACTCCAACTAACCATTTTACCATCTTATTAATTTTTTAATATTTCATAGGCATGCTGATGGGTCAATCAAGTTTTGGGATGCCTCAGCAAGTAAGTGTTTTCAGTAGAGATTTTTTCCTGTGCAGTAGGAGTTTTCTAAACTGATTTCTCTAATGGAATATAATTACAAACTAGTCATTCTCATTATTTCTTGTCTTCTCTAGAGTCAGTAACTTCATAGGAAATTTTGATTTGAAATTAAATATAGTTAATATTATTTCTTAGGTGCTTCCTGGTTTTTATGACTTTAGAATAAATGTACTGATAGTTCTAAGGGCCAGTTAATATAGAAAAATTCTAAAATTGAAAAATATTCTAACACTTCTAAATATTTTTGAGCATAGAGATGCATGACAGGGAAATGCATTCCTTTTTAATACAATTGATTTTCAGTAAGTTATTTCTGTCTTTTTAGACAGGAGAGAGGCATGTGTTCAAGACATCAGCTGTCCATAAATTATAGTATCTAAAAATGAGAACTGGAACCAATAGAAATTTGTGCTAATAAAATGATTTATGCATTTGTGAAGAAAGGCAGGAGAAGAGTAAAATAAAGACACTTTTCTTTGGAACACTGAACAGACCTGAAGAGTCTGATACTGTTTTACATTTCTCATCTTCAAAGGGTCAATTGCATCTGATGGCGTACACAGCTCACAGTGAGAAATGCAGTAAGAATTCAAAGTAGAAATGACTGCATAGAGTTAGATGTTTTAATTGATCTAGTTCTGACTAACCTTATTCTTGGTACTTAAAAGCTGTTTAAAGCAATCTTGGAATTGTCATCAGTTGTCTTTGAAAACTTGTGGAAAACTGGTGAGATTCCAAAATGCTAAGGCGTGTGTGGTTGTGGGAGGGAACAGATGCAATGTACATGTTTAAAAACTGGGAGGAGGACTATTTGGAGTGTAATAGATCTTTTATTCCAGTTTTGGGGTGGGAGTGGAACCTGGGAGAGAGAGGAGGAGGGGCGGGAAGCCAAACCTAATTGATTCTGTGTGCTTAAAAATTCTATTCAACAAAGATCTGTCAAAGGAGGTTCTGCTAAAGACACTTTGTTTCTAAAATAGATAAAGAAACCTGTTAAGGGAGAAATTTTAAGGATCTCTCTAATAGGACAGTCTTACAGATGAGCTAGGGAAATGTGATTCAGGTAAAACCACTGCGATATGGAAGAGGAGAAAGGAGGCTATAATTTAAGTTTTCCTAATGTTGTGATTAGTATTCATAGCAGGGATTTGGGCCATTGACTAGAGAATAGGCCTGTGGAGTTTGAAAACAGCATGAGGACAGTTCAAAGAAATTTTAATACAGAATTAGTTACCGTTGAGAAGGATACTATTCAAGAATGAGCTATATCAAAGACAATTTACTTAAGTATAGTATCAATGATGTACACTTAGATTCTGGGAGAAGAAAATTACCATCTTATGAATTGCAGTCTGCATTGCATAGAAAAAATAACCACTGGAATAAGTAAGTGGGAATGTCTGTAAAACCAACATGGAGTAACTCACTATTTAAAACTGGAAAGGCCTCTAGAACAGTTCTGGGAAACCTGTTATCAACAAAAATGTAGACTGATAAGAGGGCAGCACTTTTTAAGGATCAGACAAAATAAAGTATAAATTGGAGGAACTGGAGCCGTTATGTATGAGAGCACAGGTGAGAGGCTGTGATTTGAAATATTGTTGACAGAAACAAAAGGAGCTTTACTTCCTCTGCCATAGATACGATTAAGTTGTGAGTATGGCATATGTAACTAGCTGTTGTTATGAAGAGATCCCTAAGTACAGTAAAGCCTTGAGAAGCTGTGAGGGCTTAGTTTATAACTGTAGCTTAGTACATATCTCTCAGGATAAGTGTTGAGGTATGTTTTTGTTCTAACCGATCCTGCGTTGGTCAAGTGGTGCACTGCATGGGCAGAGGCAACACAGATAGTCATTGCTTCTACACTGCCCTCTTTTTGCTGAATATAATAGCTTTCTCTATGAAGACAAGTTAATAAGTGTTTTAAAAATTGACAAGAAAAAAAGTATCTGTTTAGATCAAAACTAACTTTTCTCTTGTGCTTTGTTTGTAGTAACACTGCAAGTACTCTATAAGCTAAAAACAGCCAAAGTATTTGAAAAATCACGGAATAAAGATGACAGGCCAAGCACAGATATAGTAGATGAAGATCCATATGCTATTCAGATCATCTCGTGGTGTCCAGAAAGTAGAATGCTCTGTATAGCTGGAGTTTCTGCACATGTCATTATCTACAGGTTCAGCAAGCAGGAAGTGACAACAGAAGTCATTCCGGTAATTCGTTATGACCATTTTTTAACTTTGTAGGATTTAGCTGTAGAAAGACTGTTCAAGCAATTTACTGCCTTGTTGTCTTTTATTAGTGAAATGGACAAAACCAATTGCCTCAAAATGAAGAGATGTGGGTTTTTGGAAGAAAAAAAAATTCATTCCAAAATTCAACAGAAGTAAATATTGCATACCAAGATGCTGGTTTTCAGTGGCTTTTTCAGATTTTGCAGCCAACAGTATTCTTGATCAGAATAAATATCAGAATAAATAGTGGATCAAAACTTTGCTGTATCAAAGGTAAAATGATAACAGAAGAGAATGAGGTGTGGAGTTGAAGAATTTCAAAGCTTTTAGGAGGGTGATTCCTTTTCCTTGATTCCTAATAATTACCATCTGTCCTGTCAAAACTGAAGTATGCCCTGAAATCTGTTAAGGACTTTGCTGTGTCACTGTTTTATTCTCTGTAAGATACAATAATTCTCTTAGAGGAGTTTGAGAAGTCCTTTGTTAAATCAGACATCCACATGCAAATCTATGTATTTGAACGTATGAGCTAAAAGCTAACTTGAATTAAGTTGTATAAGTAAAATGTTAATTGTAATGTAGGGTTTTTTTCTCCCACCTCCTGCCTACAACATTCACAAACATACAAACCCCATCCCCTGCCTATTCTGTTCCCTTTGGATAAGTCTTAGTTTAAGGACCTGAGACACTGGGGTTTTTTTTTCTTCACCCTTCTTGGGGTATTTACTTGTGTACAAGTACATTCCCTTCTGAGGGAGTAGTTTTTCTAAACAATTTTTATAAATCAGTCCCTAGTAAACTATTCTTCATTACTAGGAAAGTTTTAAAAAATAATACGTAGTTTTTTGTTTCAGTCCATGAATTAATCTACTTTGGAGATGATGAGAATAAAACAGTGGAAAACTTTCTTTACACTGCACTGCACTTAATACTAGTATTGTTATGGATCCAGCAGAAGGAAATCCGAAGTAATGATGAACTTGCACTTTAAAATGTGTAATCTAGTTCAGCACAACATCAAACATTGAACTAAGTCCCATGTATACAGTGTTGCATCAGTATAAAGGGTAGCTGTCTATGTGCCTTTTGCTCTCAGTTTTACCATTCATGAATCACATAAACCAAGTCATCTTCATAACTGGGAATGTATGTCAGCAGAATGATAACTAAATGGGTTTTCAATCCAGTATTTAATTTCTTTCAGTATTAAGAAGCAAACTTTTAAAAACTGGGAAATATGGCAGACTTCCAAGTTTTAGCAATACTCAGTTATTCAGTCTGTAGTAGTTAGTAGAACTCTATTTCTGAAGACTACATGTGTGTTTAGGTTGAACCATTAATTAGAAAACTGTTGTCTTTTAAAAAATGGAAAAGTCCTGGATGTCACTTATCACTACAGTCTTCAGCTGCACTTTGTTTATTTCATATCCAGTTTTTTGAAAGGCAAACTTCACTGGTTTGGTTTTTTATTTTTATTTTAATTCACAGATGCTGGAAGTACGTCTGCTATATGAAATAAATGATGTTGAAACTCCAGATGGTGAGCAGGTACCACCTTCATCAACTCCAGGCACAGGTTCCAATCCTCAGTCCATTGCTCCCCAGTCTCACCCATCTACTAGTAGCAGTTCATCTGATGGACTTCGTGATAATGTCCCGTGTTTAAAGTAAGTATATTTTGTTACACTTGCATTGAGTATGAGACTTTACAATACAAGAGTATGTGATTAGAATACATGTACTTTGATATTATTACAGATATGGCATTGCTGGTGAAAATGTTCTATAGCAGTGTTTTCCAAATATCTGAAAGTTGAGCTCTGTTTTAAGAAATAAGTATTGCAATCTTAATTTCTTTAAATGTCATAAGTGGATTTTTTTTAAAAATCTGCAAATCTTTACATTATGATTTAGGAAAATTTGGCATAGATGTTAGTATAGTTAGAGATGATCATGCTTTAGAGCAAACACTTTTCAATAGTAGCAATTGAGTCACTTTGGTATCTTATTGTCCATGGAAGTGAATAGGAAACTTGATGTTTTATGGCTCTCCTTAACTTTAGGCCAAGAATGTCTGAATAGATTTCATCTGTTAGTTTTCCAGAGCCTTAGGTTTTAGAGCCAAATCAAAAGTGGTGAAAATTATTGCAAATAGCTAGTTGAGTAGGAACTCTTTAGGCTTATAAATATATTTCTTTTTTGAAAACTCTCCAAGAGAACTACTTGATATTTTGGAAGCAGAATTAAATAAATGTCCCATTGTTAAGGATCTTCACTTTGCATGATGCCTCATAGTGCTTACAATGTAGATCTTGGATCAATTTTTTTGTCTTTTTAAATTGGGAGTTCTATTCTGTAAGTTTTAAAGCTTTTACTCATTTGGGAAATTAAAAGAAGACAATCCTTTTTTTACCTCTTCTGCAAGAGTGCATGATGAGACCTCTGGGTCATCACTTTTTCTAGCACAATGTAATATGTATTATAAAACTTGTAAATAAAATTTAAGTATGTACTTTTAGTTTTCTGAAGTTTTAATGTCTCAACTTGAATTTTAATTCTTTGAGGCATCTATCTAGAAAATAACTAATTCTGATGTTGTTTCTTTATCTGAGTGAGGATTTTCATATTGTATTGATTGTACTGAGTTGCAGAGGTGTATTTCTAAAGAAAACTCAAGTAGAAAAATGGGGAAATTCTGAATTTTTGTTAAATATTGGCAAACCAAAATATGAATTAGTAAGAACAAATGGGCAAAATAAAAATTTGGGAAATAGAGGAACATAAGCTCTATATAACTTATTTCACCTTAAAAAATGCAATACCCAATCCTTTCTGCAGGACATGCATAAGTTTGTTCATCAGTATGCAAACAAAAATCTTTCCAGAAGCTTCAGTTCCTCCAGTCCCATGTCCATTGCATACAACTGGTCTACCATTACAATAATTTACATGTTTTCATTTTCTTTCTGCCATATCATCAGCATTTTTTGCATTTGTCTCAATGCATTGTGCTTCTGTTTCCCTTTTCAGTATGCTTATAATACATGCAGCCCTCACCCCCTTCCATTCTCTAAATCAGAATTCTTCTGGGAACTCTGGAAAAAAATGGGTAACACCTTCTTTTTAGATGCTGACTGAGCACCTTTATCTGTTCAAGGCAATACAGCATAATAGCTCTGTTATGCCTTGCTCTGAAAATGGCAAGAATGAAGTACTTGTGGCCACTTTTTGACTTTCAATTAGGTAGTGAATCAAAAGGGCCCCTAAAGACATGAATTAACAGTTTCAGTGTGGGTTTTTATTCTGGTTTCTTTTATCTGGTTTTGATCTTATTTTTTACGATTTTCCAACTTGCTAAAGTCCAATGTGGTGTAAAATATAATGAACTCCGAGCCCATAAGTTAAAAATGGACACTATGGAGAGGCATAAAAAGACACCATGTTTTGTTTATTTTGCAGAGTTAAAAATTCTCCTCTCAAGCAGTCTCCAGGCTACCAAATTGAGCTAGTTATCCAGCTAGTGTGGGTGAGTGGAGAACCTCCTCAACAGATAACCAGCTTAGCAGTCAACTCAGCATATGGCCTGTAAGTATATTCTGCACAGTTTTTTCATTATTCTGTCAAAGGGGTTTAAAATTATCCATTAAAATTAAGTCTCTATGTGTGTTCACATGAGCTGCACAGCAACACAGAGAGGTAATCAGTCTCTTGTGCTTAGGAGATAATTCCTTTCAGGTTCTGACAGATCCTCATGATGCTAGCAGCAGAAACAAGTCAGCATCACTCTTCCTCACCTGGCACTGCACAGCCAAGAGTGTCATTTAAGGCTCTGTCAGACAGGTTGGCAAGTACAATGACAATGATCTGTTCTACTCAGTGCCATGTTTTTACAAGAGAACTATTAAGCAATACTGCACCCTAAAATAGTAATTTATAGATGTGTGCAGTCTAGGATAATTCATGAAAATTAGGAAGTCTTAAAATGCTGAACACTAAAAAATATTGATGTGAAAATTTACCAACATTTAATTAACACTTCCACTTCTGTTTTTTCAGAGTAGTTTTTGGAAACTGTAATGGTATTGCCATGGTTGATTACCTCCAGAAGACAGTGCTCTTGAATCTAGGCACTATTGAACTGTATGGCTCCAATGATCCTTATCGCAGGGAGCCACGATCTCCCCGAAAAACTCGGCAGCCATCTGGAGGTGAGTGACCCAATACGTGTTTTAAACTCAGAAGAAAGGCACAGTTGGCCATCTAGTCTTAGTGTATATTCTTTGAATGCAAATACTTTCCTCTACTGCAGTTACATCCTTTCTCCTTGATCTGTTCCTAATGTCCCTATTGCAGGTTTGTTAAATCACGTTTCCTTAAAAATTGTTGCTTATGGAATCTAGTGATGCTTGACATTGTTATTTATTTTTTCAGTGTAATGTATGTTTTAAGAAAAAACAAACTGGAAAATACTATGTGTGAATAGAGATAAGTATGTACAGTGGATTTATGCAGTTTGTAAGAATTTAATAATACAGCATGAAGAACTATCCTGATATTTTTGATAAAACTAGCACCCATATAACATGCTTGTATACAGCCATTGCAGATAGTGTGCTTGCTGGCATCTTTGGCTTCCTGTTTTAAACTTTGACTAGAAATATCCATGATAAGCTAAAGCATGTGTGTTGTTTATGCTGTTATGTTTTGTGTGAGAGGAAGCCAAATAAACTTTTACATGCAAACTGGGGGGGGGCGGGGGGGGCAGGAGGGGAAGGATTTTGATGTAAAAATATGCTGAAGAGTGTTCTCTTTCAGCTGAGGAGGAAAGTGGCTTTTCAGTCAAAATGCCAAGCTTTTTGTTACCAAAAGGAAAATTTAGTAATTTAAAATTTTCTACTCCCTGATATGTCATGGATGCTCCTAAGGTATTCTAGGAAAACAGCTAAAGACAGAATGATGAACAGTGTCATTGGTGCCCCAAATGATTGTTTTTTGATAGGAAATAAACTATTCAAAACACCCTTCTTCATGTGCTAGTGTTAATTTCTTTGAGACCCAGAATAAAGTCTTGGTAGGTTCTTCAGGTGATATTTTATTAAAATGGAAATGTCTAGGATGTATTTTAGCAAATGTTGGTTTGAAAAAGATTTAGTTAACACCAGTCAGCTTATTTCAACTGAGGAAACTTATCTAAAAGTGCTTAATATAGACCAGAACATACACAGTTGTTATGCTGTCAGATAAAATATTGTCTTCTGTGAAATGAAAAAATAAATACTTTGAGAAAAAGGAATAACTTTACTGGTTGACTGTGTTAACTTGTCTTGTGAGGAAAGGGCTTAAATTCTACATCATGCATTTAGATTATAAACTGCCTTTTTTGAGTGCTAAATGTCACTTGCCTTTGTTTTCTTAGCTTTTTTTTTTATTTTAATGTCCACATAACTGTTTCAATTATGTCTCTAAGATGTTCATGACTAAAGTTCTTTTTGTTCATGCAGCTGTTACATGAAATCATATTTTATTCATCTTAACTTTTAATACTAACAATCTACATGGCAAGAACATTTTAAAAACCTGATTATACAAATTATTCAGCTGGCTTTTCTGTCTCAAATGTACTGTTAGTGTCTCCGTCTTTCCTTTTCTCATTGCTTCATAAAGGTATGCTGACTGTGGCTTCTTGCATGTGCGGCCTTTCTAACTTATATTCAGAGTCTGTGAAAAAGCTTCGCACCTCTTATATAAGTAAGTCATTTCATGGCATTCAAATATTTTTGAACATCTGAATTTGATTTTTTTTTATTTGTTCACTCACCATAAATATTTTTCTTAGTCCGTTTTAATAATTGTTTTGCTTTAGGAAACTGATTTTAATCCATCATGCATTTATTCTATTTCTTGTTCATGATCTCTTTAAAAGAAACCTGAAGAAAAAAGCAATCATAATGGTCTGTATTTTGTCTTTTTAAATAAAGAAATATCAAAATCAAAAGGAGATCCTACCTCAGAATTACTGATGTTTACAGACCCAAGATCTCACTCACAAATTTAGTGTTCTTTTATTAGAAGCTTACCTTGCTTGGTTCCCTTCCTGGCAGAAAAAGATTTAGAACTCTAGAGTTAGAATGTTAGTAGTATGAATAATAAGCATTTTGATGTACAGTGATTTTTCTACTACAAATGAAAATTTATTTCTACAAAGATGTTTTTTTACAAGAATTAAGAATCAAGGTGTTTGTGTATTGCATGACACTGTGCACAACCTTTCCAAGCAGTTTTGAAGCTCAGATAACTATGTAAGGCAGGTAGCCCATCAGAACCATGATTTACTTGGAAGATTCTCTGACTTAGAACATCATTTACAGCATCCAAGAAAATGGAGAATGTAAAGCTTATTTCTTAAAAGCATTGTTCCTTTCCCTAGGATGCCACTTTTCTCCAGCCTTGGGCAGAGGTAGGTAACCTCACCCCATTTTTTTAATGAAGTAGAGTAGAATAAAACTAAGCTACAGGAAAAATGAAGTTGAAATAAAAATAAAAAAATAAATATTTAATACTGTCATCAAATGCATAGTTCTGCCATTTTTTGCTGCATCAAGAAAGAAGAAATACCTCTCAGAGGGAAGCCCTAATAGCCAAATACTGCTTTCTCTGTAGTCTTTCATCCTCTGCTTCCAAGGCAGAAAGGGAACTAGGCATAAAGGAAATGCCTCCACCTTACGATGATAGCAAATTGAAAACCAGGATCTGGCACTGATTGATTATTGTTTTGAAGAAAAGCAAAAGATGGGTAGAAATCCCAAAACTACTTTCTGAAACCAAATATTGTAAAGCTGAATTCAGTTGGACTATTTTATTTAGGAATAGGTTAAAACAGGTTTTGTAGAGGAGAGTGAATTTCTGAACCGTGTAGTTCATTGTTTGCCATACTGACAATATCTTGGTTAGCTGGAGCTACATTCATTTTAACAACTGAAAATAATTGCTCTAGTTGTGATTTACTATTTCTCATTATTTGTAGTTCTTTCAGTGTATGTGTTGCCCAGACTTCAATAATTTAAATAATAAATTATTACTGCTGTGTAATTTTCCACAAATAATAACTTTGTTACATTTAAGCACTACCCTTTCTTTTATTTATAGGGTTGGAACTATAAGAGATAGTCAGAACACTTTGGGATTTTTCATTCTCTCTTTCTTGGACATTAGTATCTGCATTTAGTGTTTTCAAAAATGCCAGGAACTTATGTTTCTTTGTTTTTATTTTGAAAGATATGCTTTCATTGAATTTTTTATCTTGAAAACATTTATATTTTAATACTTCAAAATTAATTTTTCTATGAATAAGACATTTTCAATAGCTATACAACTCTAATAATCTTCAGGGAGTATTAGTACTTAATATCTAAATTCTCCCAGAAAAAGTGCTTAGGTAGGTATTGTGATAGTTCTAGAAAATTCCTAGTTTTTGAGACAAAAACTGTATTTAAGGGAAAAAAAATCATTGCATTCAGACAAGTTCTTAATTACTTACATTAAATTCACTTTCAGACAGCATGCAACAGAGCAACATATTGCTATTGTACGTAGTATCCCAAAATTGGCTGAACTGCAAATTAAATTGTTTCAGTATGAGGGTGTGGAGGGGAATGGGAAAACATCATTGCAAGTCAGCCACTTGCAAAAAATGCAGGAAGGATTGGTCCTTCCTCATTAAGAACCCTGATATTCTGTATGTTTCAGCATGGAATGTCAATTCAATAGATCATCACTATCTGCTAACATATTTACAATTTGCTAAATGGCATGTCCTTGATCAACCAATTGAAAATTTATGAACATGTTTTTTAAAAAATTTCATATAGCAAGAGTTATGTATCTTCTACAATATGAATGGAAATGCAAGATTTTTCCCTTCACTTATGTTGCAAGAATATGATGTATGTTTCTGTCATCTTATTTTTTCTACTCAGAAAAGAAATTCAGATTCCCGTCTTAAAGCAGCATCTATTTAGAGACAAGGCTCTCTACACTAGCTAGACTGTAAACTGTCATTTCAGGCTAGCTCTACAGATACAAGCTCCCAGTTGGGATCGTGTTTTGGAATTTATCAGTGATTCATACCAGGTATACTACTCACGTGTTTTGGGTGGCAATTTATAGTTTGTGAAGCATGCAGTATATGTGTTTTGTTAAGGCCTGCTAGACAGAGTCATCAGGTGCTTGTCAAGCTTTAAAACAAAATTAACTTTTGCCTTCAGACTGTAATAGTGAGGGAGGGGTGGAAACCAACTTTGGCCATGTGCCAAAAGACATGAAATGTGTAAGTTAAAGCTTTATAATGTGATGAAAACTCTATTATACTCTGTACAGAGTGGAGGCTTACACCAAGACCTTCGCTTGATACACTGTTTGATAAATATACCAGGAGCCATTAAGTCAGTACTGATAACAAATGATGAGATAAATCATAATTTTTTGATTAAACAACAATGCTTAGCTGGTTTTTTTTTTCTTGCTTAATTACTGAAGTTCACATAGGACATCAGTTTTAACTCTTGCAAATTACTGCTGGTGGGAATTAAATGATTTTATGTGACTTTTTGATTAGTACAATATAATACAACTCTTTATAAGTTAGTATTTCTTAGTTCTACCAGAGGCATTTTAGGTTTTTGACAAAATTGAAGCAGTTCTTGCATGGATGTGACTATTTAAAATTTTTGTTATACATCAGAAAGCCTTCTTTTGAATGTAATCTACGAGGTATTCAGAACTGGGTTTGAGTCAAACTAGAAGAAAAAAAGTGCCTAGAACCCTTCTGGGATTGCTTTTTTCCCCATGCTGTTTTCCCCATCCCCTTTCATGGACTATTTGAATTTTTACTTAAACGAGACCAACATCAGCTGTGACTGGCATCGACCAAGGCAAGACCTGTATCAGAAAGTTTGGTTGTTGGCTTTGGGGATTTTTTTGAGTCTGTGTTTAAGGTTATTTTTAATTCTAACTTTTACATCTTCATATCAGTCTAGTTTTAGTGGTAATTTTTAATTAGGCTGATTTCCAGTTATGTTGTAGGTTCTTCAGATATGCTTGCTTAAAGCTTATGCAAAAAGCTGAGAAAAGTCTCAGGAAACTTACTTGATGCATCAGTTAATTTCATCTGTAATTCTGGGGAGTGTTTAGTGCAGCATGGTAATATTTATGTCTTTAATGACATTTGATTTTTTTTTTTTAATTTGGAGTGTTTTCAGATTTTTTCTGGAGTTCAGAGTGATAAGCTAAAAGCTTATTAGCAACTCACTTGTACATCCGTTGGTGTTATAGGAGGTTATAGTCTTTGCAGTTCTAAAATGGAAACTCTTGGGTCAATTTGCTTTGGTAATTCAAAACCAGAGAACTTCTCCAGGAGAGCTCTCTTACTGCCAGTGCTTCTCTCAGGGTACTTGGAGCTTTTAAGATGAACAGCAACAAAAATTGTCACAGCCATTTCTTCTTGATCATAGACCCTCCTAGTTCACAGATTTAACTCAGATCATTCTTGTCACTCTCTGCTTAATTTAGTTACTAATACAATCATAGGTACTGTTACTTTTCATCTCTTCCTGTTCCTTTTCTCTCTTAAATAACAGCAGTCATGGCTATGATTAGACTTCCAAGGTTTACAAGCCATAATGATTACTATAATGCATGCTTATGCCTATTATTCATTTAGATATATATTAATCAACTTATAGCCTCAAGACTTCTTACAAAGAAATCAAGTGTGCAGGTGTAAAACTTCATTCTTGCCTAAAGACTATTTCTGCCAATTCATGAGTTTTCACAGGAGAACTAGTGCAAGAAGTTAAACTATTCCTTTGAAGGTAAAGAATTGATATTTACAGAAAAGAAGAAATTGAGTTAATGAACTGTGTGCTTGGATTTGTTTTGTTTGGCTCCTGAAGGAGGAACTACTTCTAAGAGCACAGTACAGGTTTATCCTCACAGCACTGCTATCTAAAACTTGTATTGCTTGTTGTGAGAGCAACATCAAGATTTTTGAAAAATCTTTTTATGCAATCCTGTCTAGTCTAAAACATTTAGACTCCACTGTTTAAAACTCCAGTGCTTTCAGAGGTCACATCATATTTACAGAATAGGTACCAGGATTATCCCACAGTGTTCATTGATTTACTGACAGACAACTAAATAAATTGCTTTTTTCTTTCTCCCATGTAGTGGAAAGATATAGCTTCCACCTGAAATGTCACTTGACATTTTAGAATTTAAATTGGTTCCAGGACTCTCAAGTGTAGGGTTAATGAAGCCTTATGGTCATTTGGCTATTCAATATCAATTCTAGTCATTGAGTTTTGAGATTAAATCTGTACATGCTCTTAGTAATATTAAAAAAGACTTATTTTTGACAACGAAACTGTTAATGCAACGTACTTTCAATGTGTTCCATATGGATATGGTGTTTCAGGAGAACCTTTTTCCCTTTAAACTATTAACTTCTCATTTAGTGTTTGGGAATTTTAAAGCTTTGACAGAATAGAGCTGTTCTTATATTTTTTTGTTTGTTAACAAATATGTATAAATGCACTTGTGAATGTGTAGTGTACAGCTATATAGACAGGCTTTCCATGAGATGCCTTTGTTGCCTCAGCCCTTACCATTACACTTTTCAAACTTTTTGACTACTGGAAATATTTGTGTGCATGCAAACCCCTTTACTTTTAACAAATATTTCTTAACTATTGCTGTTCAGTACTACATGCTTGTTTGCCTTAGTATCACATCATGAAATTTCTGTAGGAAAACTTCATGATATAAACCTGAAGATGCATTACTAACCTTAAAATATCAATAAAATTCACTTTTCTTAATCGTGGACAGCCTTGACAGCAATTTCTTGTCAAAAGGGAAAATAGAAAAATTCCTTGTAGACTTGTAGCTTGTGCTATGGAATAGTACTTAGGAGGCTTCTGAGGCAACTTGCATCATTGGCATCAGATCGTGGGCTACTAGCTTGTATTTCATTCACTGGACTGAAAAGAATTAGTTTTTAGATGCTAACACACTGCAGTTATTCAAATTTATTAGACTTGATGATGTAAGAATTTTATTGAAATTCTTCCGTAATAGGAAGAACACCTTTGTAAGCATCCTAAGACTTGAATTCTGTGACATCAATAAGGAGTTTTTCTGGAAAATGAACTTAGCAATACAAGTTGGCAAATACGAAGCATATCACTGTAACAGTGGGAAAGTAGTTTGAAAAAAGACACTGTAGTTTCACACATCATGTGTTTGTAATCTTCAAGATCCTCTTTTGTCCAATTTTCTTTTGCAATTACATTTTTAATGTAACTCTGATTTTTTTCAAAAGCAAATTATGTTTGTACTTGATATGTATCTGTAGTGTCTACATAATTAACTGTTCTGATAAGTCTGTCTTGCTGAATATATGGTGGTTTTCACTGAAAATGATTGAGGGAGTGTATTTTGCAAGGAAAACTTTAGTAGGAAGAAGTGACTCTACTGTCACTGTTGGTAGTGTCAAAAAAAAACATGTAACGGAAATCCTCTCACAACTGGCTCGTTTGCATCTAATAAGAAATGAAGTTCCTAACTGTAGTGGAAGTAAGAATAAAGTAGCAACTTGTAATACTCTGGTTTTTGTTTCAGCAGGTCTTTGTGATATTAATGAAGGTACAATGGTGCCAGAAGACCGATGCAAGTCACCCACATCAGGTAATCATAACTTTCTCTGATCTTCAGCTTCTTACTTTTCCAGAAGGTGGCATGCATTAAGTCAACACTTACTTATTTAGTAATTATATAAAGCCTGTTGTTCTCTCACAAACTAAGCTGTCATAAATTTTGCTGTGTTGCACAGCTGCATTTTTAAAACAAGGGCTGATTCAAGAGATGCAATAGCAATATGTCATAAAGATGAGTGAAGAGATATAAGCTGAAATATTTATGCCTTAGGGAACATACTGCACAATGGAATTTTGAAGCATTGACAAGATATGCATAAATTCCTGTAATGGTTTATGTGATTGTGTTTCATAGACCTCAAAAGTGGTAAAGTTTATTTCTGAGCAAGTTTGCTTCTCCTTCCTCGTAATTGGCAAGTTACTATTTTTCTTTGGAATCAGAGGTCTTCAGAAACTGGTATACTAACCAAGTAGAAGTCCTTTATGTAACTCCTCCTTTCCCTCACCCCTGCTCTTCTTGGTTGGGTGGGTGTTTTTTTTTTTGGTTTTTTTTTTTGTTTGTTTGTTTTTGGTTTTTTTTGTTTTGTTTTGTTTTTTTTTTGAGTTTCAACTGTTCTATGTGAATATTTGAAGTGATAGCTTCAAGATTTAATATTCTATTCCATATTGGCTAGTTGAGGCTATAGCTATGTAAATACTTAATAGTGTGTGTCAAGCTATAGTATTAGAGGTGTATATTTTTTCCTAGTAGCTAAGAATTGCCACTTGTCTTCACTTACTACTCTGAGAACTTCTAAAAATGTAATTTTGTTTCAGTTGAAACTACTCAAATTTAGAGTAAAGGACTAAACTACAGGTTTAAATTGAGTAGTATGTGCAACATAGTGCAAAATGCTAATCAAGATAGGAATCTAAGGATAGATTCCTTTTCTATTGTAGCCTGTATCTTTCAAAGCCAAGTTGAAAGTGTAACAGAACAAAATATCGTGTTCATAGCTCTAGTAGAAATTTTAACATAAATTTTAATTTCGGATTTGACAACTGCCGTCTTTTGATGTTAATTTTAAATTGTACAAAACTCTCCTCTAGATCAATCAGTGTCATTTTTCTTTTTGCTAGCTCTTTCTTAGAGTAAATTGAATTTATTTATAATTAAGGGAAAACTTGGCTGGGAATTTTAATTAGAAGTCTTAACTGAAGAAGTGATTTCATGATAAACCTGTGCAATGCTAAGGTTGGCATGCTGAAGTTGTCAACTTCAGCATCATTTATAGTGAAAGCATTTTTGTGGTGTTTGGAATAAAGTGCATCTTTCCTACTTCATTTTTAAATGTCAATACCAATGTCTGTAAACAGTTTGCTGTGCAGTGCTGCAGTTGCAGTAAATCCCTTTGTCTGTCAAGGCTGAGGATAGTTATCAGTCTCACGAAAATATTTGAATTTGACCCACTTAAAAAGTCCAGGATAAGTCTGATTTCTGCTATAAAATGTGTGCAATGAACAGCTAATGAATTGTAAACCTTTAATGTGTGTCCTTTTTTCCCCTTGCTCCAGCATCACCCAAATATCAGCCCAAAGCACTTCCAACTCATACTGCTTAAATGTAAAACACTGTATAGTTTGAATTAGAAGGTTTGATTCATAATTTGGAGTTGGAGTAAAACTTCATTCACCATTTCCACTAGCAGTGCAATGAAGGCAAGTCCAAAGATGAAAATCTAGGTTTATGGAAAACCTCTAAATTTAACAATTTGCTTCCCCTCCTTCTCTGTTTACCTTCCTACCTCCTGTCTGAGTTGTGTGAGCTGAAGTAGGTTAAAAACTAATGAAATTTGGATGTTTCTTTAATATCAAATAAGGAGGCAACTTAGAATAGGTGAGTTCAAATGGTCTGAAACAACACAAAAGTAGAGGGATATTTCCAATCCTGCAGAGGTAAAAATCAGTCTTCAATTTGGGTTGTCTTTCTGAGAATACTATTTTGAAGCTTGTTCATTTACGAATAAAACCTAGAAGTTTGGAGAGCTGAATATTCTGTGAAAAGAGTATATAATTTCTGATGTGTACACATGCAATACTAAAGAAAATGAAGTCTAAAGTACCAAAACCAGCAAATGGATAAAAGATGGAGGGGGAATGGAACTGTTGCATTCTGATGTAAAATAGAATATTGATGTAGTGAGGCTGGACTGTGCCTTGCTTCCTGTGACTCTGTCCTCTGCTCCCAGCTCTCAGTGAATGAGATGAAGTTCATGGTTGACTTCTCAATTTTTCCTTTGAAAAAAACTTGGAAGCACCTCCCTGATATGAAAATCATTTGGTGAGGTTTGTGAAGGGAGAACTGCAATTCCTTAGGTTTGGTTTAAATTTTTTCTCTTTTCTGGGCAAGAGCACAAGACTGGAAAGAAGCTTTAAAATGCCATTTAATATTCCAAGGTAAGAGAGGACATTTTTGAGAAATTTACTGCAGAGTGTTGGTGTGCTTATGAATTAGGATGGAGGCTAGATTTAAGTAAATTTTTTCCAGTCTAGAGGTTTTCTAGTTATTAGGAAAATAGAGAAGAACAAAGTGTTTGCATGTTTCTGGCTTTAAGATTGGAGGATGGGATTGAGTGCCATACTGCCTTTGATTGTTACAGTATGACCTGTAAAAGAGACTATTCACTGTTTGGACTGAAGTCTGCATTTGCTCAAACAATCTAAATCTTTCACCTTTCCATGTCCATGCAAAGAGAAGTGGAACCTAACTTCCATTAGACTTCCTCCAGTGGGTAGTTACATAGTGGAGAGGGCTGGGAAAGGGACTACCTGCCTGTGCAAGTTGGGAAAATATCCTACAGTTTCAGTAACACAGAATTGTAGAAATACTGTGAATGTGCAAGAGAAATAATGTTATCTCCTGCTTTTGCTGTAGAAGTCAAGCAGTAATAGGCTTAAACCCTGGGGTGGTTATCTGACCTGTAAAAGATTATATAGCATTGTAAACTGTCAAGTTTTTTGTCTTCAGAGTGCCAAAATGCTTGTGTTCTGTTCTTATTTTATACTTCCTCATCATAAAATCCAATTTTTAGTTGGAATATGTTTTACTTTCCTGACAATGTTTTAATTTCATGACAACAGTAAGCCTGAAGCTGTGGTCTGTAGCCACCACCAGTTTTCCAGGGTCAGGGATACAGAAAAATTCCAGGTGGCAGCATTGGCTCAGAATAGTTGAAGAACTGTGGTCCAGCAGTGACTCTACTGCATTGTAAAAGGGCAAACAAATGAACAGTGCTGTAGAACTTGAGTTTATTGTTAGAGCAGTGTTTTGTGAATCATAGTAAGTTAATCTTTGTTTCTGAAGCAATGATTATTACAACTATTTAGTTATTCAATATAAACATTTATTCAGTGAAGGAAATATTTCTAGCAATAAACTTGCTGCAATGTGCAACATTGTACCTCTTGTCATACCAAAATAATTTGTACTTTATAATATCTAGTACAGCTACAGAGAATACCATATCAGTATTTAATATTTTAATACCTCTCGTATCTTCATTAAAACCAAACCTTGTATTAATACTTGTATATAAGATATATCCATTTCATTCATGTAAATTGTATATCCATTTCATTCTGTCTTCAACTGTAGGTTCTGGGTCACCAAACAATTCTGATGATGAACAAAAAATGAATAATTTTATAGAAAAGGGTATAGTATTTTTCTTTTCTCTAGTCTTATTTTTATTTCAGTTCACCTTTTGATGCACTTAGATTGATTTTTTTTTTTTTGTTAAAATATTATTTACAGTGAAGACCACAAGCAGAAAGTTTTCCAAGATGGTAACCAATGATATAGGTAGGAACTAGAAAAACTCTCCTCTTTCTAATCCAGTGCCTTACTCTATGCAACACTAACTCAGCAGAGAAAAAAACAAAAACAAAAAAAAGGCAAAATAAGTCAAATTTCAATGCATTGTTATTAATTTTTCATTCTCTGTGCTAATTGGTAATGCTATGGGCTGCTTCTGTACTAAATACACTGGGCACAATAATTTTAAAAAAAATCAAAGGTGTTGGTGATTGAGATTCTCTGGTTCTACAGTTGCACTGCTCTGTTTTTCTGGATGAGTGAAATTCTAATACATAGTAAGAGTTCAGTCTATGCAAGGCACAACGTTATTCCACTACTTTTGCAAAAGTCTTTGAGAACATGTGGCTGATACAATTTCTTTTTTATATGTTGTATTAATAGCCATATAGTCAGATTTCTATATGACTGTGATCAAGAAAGAGGTAATATCGTGGTTTCATTTATTCTTCTGGAAGAGGACTTGGTTGTATATATAATTATACCCCATGACTGTTCCAGAACTTCATTTACTTTTCTGCATCCAAGTGATACAATACCTTACCAGCTCTAAAGTTGTGTCTGAACAATTTGGCAATGAAATTGCCTTGGGATATGTTGTATCCAGGTAGATTGAACCCTTTTATGATTGGAATGGAAATAACACTGCTTCTGACAACTGGGTCTTTAAATAAATGAAGGTGAGAGGCTGTATGATTTAATTTTGGGAAAGGGACTCTTCTTTCTTAATTGGGACATGGTTACTTTCATTGCAGAATCGCTTTGTTAATAGTTTGGTTTGTTTTCATTTAGCAAATTAATATATCATTGTAGGATGATTTAATTTTATCTGTTCAGTCAGTTTAGGTTGAAATGGCTTTATATAGTAAAACTGTGTGCTAAAATGCTATTTCATAGGTTGTGTAGAACCATATATTAAGACTAGGGAGGAAGAGATTTATTTTCCTCCAATCGCCCTTGAATTTTTCTGTTTGTCAGTTTAACTTTTATCCTAAATCATTAATCTTGTTCATTGCAATTCAGTAATTAAGAATCATTCAAAATTCAGTGAGACACATACGAGTATGATGAAGTTGTCCTTGGAATCTGAGGTACACAGTGAGGAAGAGCCAGAATATGCCCTTTGTGCAGTACTTTGAACGCTTTTTGCAGTGATATCAGAAATAGCAGGGAAGATGAGTTCTGAGGCAGCAGAAGCCTGAATACAATTCAGGAAAGCAAATGGCTGTCAATAATATATTATGTGAATTCATCTGTAATTAAAAGAAAAATTAGTATCTTTTACATGAGCATTAATATGTTCCCCTAAAGGAAACTTATGATAACTGGAACCTAATGTTCTGGTCTTCTAATGAGGAAAACAATCTTGTGCATGTTATATCAACATCTGTTGAGGTAATGTTTCCCTTTTGTCTATTCTGAACATAAGATACACTGTCTTGTACAAAACACATGGGAAGTTTGTCTGTGACCTCTTTTTTTATCCCCACTTCTTTTCAAAGAGTTATGTTAGAACATTAATAAAATATGCTAATGACAATTCTATAGAGCTATTCACGTCTGTTTCAGCTTGAAGCCTTTCAACTGAAAACATTGTGAATGTTTTTTACAGCTAAAGAAAGGAAAGCATTTATTTACAAGTAATGCATTCTTCAGGCTGTAAGTTATACTGTGATTTCTGTAACTTGGACAGTTTATTGGAAGTTTAGCGATAATTATTTCTTTTGCATTCTCTTCACTTTGAATGGTTTGATGCTGTGCACTGAACATGGTTGTTTCCCTGCTATGTTTTCTTTAGCTTATCTGGCATGTTCACTCTAGCTTTTTTGGAACTTACATTCTAAATTCTTTCACATAAATAAGACACCTGTTCTGGGTTAACAGTTGCATGGTTTTGCATTTCATTAAGCTGAGTTGGCAGCCAAACGTGAACGTACAATAAGTTTTGTAATATGTGTCACTGTCCTTAACATCACCGTGTTGTATGAAATGAACTGTTTACCATCAACTGTGTTCTCATGGATGAGTTTGATGTATATAGCATGGTCACAGCACTCTGCACTAGCAATCAGTGCAATCAGTTCAAGTTCTTTCTATTCTTTGTCAGTGTGTGAAATACCTGTTATATGTGTTGCAAAACAGAATAAGAGTCATTCACGTTGAGAACTTCAGTTGCTGTTAATATCACTCCTTTGTTTGTCACATGGGAACAGGGAGCAAGGGAATACTGCTAACAAAGTATTAAGTAATTTCATTTCAGTGGTAGCACTGTAAAGTGGAAATGTAACACACACAGAAATATGAGACGTAATTTCTACAGATTTCTATAATTAGTGATAGTATCAAACAAGGACTCTCTGATTTGTTAGAGGATGAAAAACCACCTAAAAACTGAAACAATAGCCTAAGTAAAACAGTATGCAAATGCTTCCTGTACCAACATTTTGATCAGTTGGTCTGGGTTTGTTTTTTTTTTTTTTCCCTAAAAACTCAAGTGTGAATGCTCTGTGCTAAGGAATGGATAGTAAGTCAAGTTAAGATCTATTGTGAGTATGTTTCTTTTGGATTATGTTTCCCTTTTATTTGCAGAGATGAACTTTGAAAAAGTTACAATTACCTGGGCAATATTGAGATACTTGATTTAAATAACTACTTCTAGAAATTTTAGAAAGTATTGTGGCCATTACTGAAAGCAACCCATTCTCTTAGGAATGTTAAATACAAATAATATGCTGTGAAGTGCATGTTGAAGTGTACTAACTGTAGATGAATTTACAGAAAAAATTGGTAGGAAGTACTTAGTTTCTAAGGCTGTGTCATTTTTATAGAGAGACATTGGGCTCCAACTTCAGAGAAAGCAAAGTCTTAAGCTGTTGTACTTTTGTTAGTTAATTATTTGGCATGAAGAGATATAGATGGTGAAATATTATAGATATAAATCACATTGGGAGTTAAGTGGTACTGTAATGGCTGTTTCTGGAAAAAGTTTTAGTAAAGGTGCCTGCAGAATGTGGTAGATTTTAAGATCTTTATAACTATTCTAGTAGCCTACATGTCTAATACTTCTCAGGAAAATTGCTCTTATTTATTTTCTGCAGTTTATAAATTTTAAAACAACTGCAAACAGTACTAGTAGACAGAGCTAAGCAGGGTAGACTTAATTCCAGATTTCTATGATCCCTGCTGCTAGTACTGACATAAGGTTTTTTCACATTTGTTACATTCTAAGTGTACACTTAAGGTTTTCAAACATTGCTGAAATATTGACTTGTTAGTGCTTTTTCATGGAATCAACTTTTAGAATGTTCATTTAAGTTCTCATTTGCTCTAATGTCAGACTAGGACTGTTTCTTCTGAAGTGTTTTTAATACTTTGGTCTAATTTTGGATTTATCCAACTAGATGTTTTCTTACACTCTCTCATAAAGTGGTTTTATTATTCCTATATGAAATTTAGAACTTTCAACATTTGGTAATTGGTAATATAAATATTTCACTTCTGTATAGTTGTCAAATAAGAATAATTTGGGAACTTTGGTATGTTTAACAAATTCTAAGCTGCTTAGTTATTTCTCATGTAATGTTGTATGAAATAGGCTTCATAAACTGTTCTCTTTGTTGTCAAAACTCCAAGACACTTTTTAATCTTTAGAATTTTATTTTAAAAGTTTTAGACTGTTTTCTTAAAAAGAGAACTGAGAAGAAGTCACTCTATAGCTTTTGAACTGATCTGCTATACAATTTAAAGTATCAACTCAGGATAACCCACTGCAAATAAAATGTAGCTATTACTTTTAAGCCACAGCATCCTATTGATATTTCAGTCATGTCTCAGCCTTCAGGTTTTCTTCATTGAATTGAAGGTTGCGCCTGCCATACTGACATATAACAGGCTATGCCAAGGCAACCTTTCATAATTTAACACCTGCCCTCCCAAGCCTGACCTGCAAGAAATTTCCAAGAACCCTTGGTTTTGGACACTTCTCTAATATGATACTTAATCATATATAATATCAGAAAGAATGTGTGTGCCTGTGTATTACTCAAGGTTTTCTAATTTAGAGGAATATTAAATGTAGGTGTAAATTCAGGCAAGATAGTCGCTGGTGCCTTGAGCAGCAGTGTGCCAGGAGGAGCAAAACAGCTCCCTGAACTGTCTTTGTCTCACACCAGCTGCAGAAGGATAGTTTGGCTGTAAATGCTGCAGCAACCATGATCCCCAGGAGAGGTCTGGAACCCTGATATGACAGCTACTACTTGAGGTCAGCCATAGACAACAGGTGCAGTCAGCATCACCCTTGCCCTGTTGTACAACTGGAGTGAAAAGCCTGACATTGAATGCTCTCTCTCTAGGTCTCTCCTATATTTTCCATTTTTCTGATTTATATATTTTGCTTTGTAGAAGGTGTTTATAGCATGTTGCTAGTTCTCATCTGTGGTATAGCAAAAGTGAATTTACCAAAACTATTCTAAGCCATAAGTGAGGTGTGAATACAACAAGGTGTTTTTTACACAGAGCAACGTTAGTTTAAAAACAGCTAATCTGGCAAAATATTACTATTTTCTTACTGTATGTTGAGGCAGTTTTTTTCTTTAAACACAAGATGGCACCATTGCTATTGAAATTGCATTTGAATTATTGGAGGGGTTCGCACATTAATATATATTTTGAAATGTTGGGGTATTTTTGCATAGTACACTAATTCACGATTTCCAGCAACAGTATCCTTGTTAACAATTAATGTATCCTCTTCTCCTATTAGACATAGTTCAGCATATGCTGAAAATTGTCTGACAAACTCGGTTTATCTTGTCAACCTAGTTCATGCAGCTGGCCTTTCACAAAGGAACAAAAAGCTAAAACTGTGGATCCATGCTCAGGATCCAACACACTTGCCTGTGCTTGTTATTAATTGCTATATTATCTGTTACCTAGTATCTTCTTACTGTAGTCAGTTTTCTCCAAATTGTTAAAATTGTGACAAATGTTTCTACTTGAAACTGCTCTGGTCTTCAGTTACTAAGTTAATTAATCATTGCTGGTATTCACACATGGTAAAAGCTGTTAAAAGCCAAAAATAGCTCTGATTATTTTCAATGTACAAACTCGAGGTTTTGTTATATCTCAGCTATTATGATTTAAATGTCTAACATAGAACATGTCTAACATAGAAAACATCTCTTATAAGGAATGACCATCTTGTAATTCACTGTTCCAGAAGAGAATGATCTTTTTGCAAGCTGATTTAAGTTCAAGCTGACAGCAAAAAATGGGCTCCTGGTCACTAGTGCTGTTTTGTATCATGATTTTCTGTTTGTATATCTGAGCTCTGGTCTGAAACATGAGATGATCTTGTTTGGAAACAACCCTTGGTAGAAACCTCATTTAGATGAATTTTGGCCTCAGCATTAAGTTAGGTATGTGCCAGTGTTAATGCAAGCATGAGGGTAGAAAACATGTAGTCAGACTGCCCTTTTCCATTTCAGCCTGAACTAAAATAAGTGATTAGTGTTTCCATCTGAGAGTAAGTAATTTCAATTTAATTTGAACATACTTTTAATGTTGACACATGAAGGAAATTAGAAGATTATTTCTGGAGTCTCTTCTCAATTTTTTATAATGTATGACAGGAATAAAACTGTTCAACTATTCAGATAACTTGCATGTGCAATATTGATTATCGTAATTGATGATACAGTGAAGTATTTCACTTTTTGAAGGAGTGGAAGTAGCTTTAAATCACATGCTGTTCTTCAGCAGAAAGAAGAAAATGTAGAAAATAGAATGACTTCTGTTAAAGTGATAATTAGAATTAGTTAACTCTATTTTTTAACAGAGAAAGGCAGCAAGATTCAGGCTGCTTTATGAGTGGTATCCATTGCAAGGTACTCCTAGAATTATGAGGCTATTCTCAACATCTGCTTTAGGAAAAGAAGTATTACCCTTGCAAGATGGTGAAGAATTAAGTGGTATATCAAAACTCAAGCATGTGTCTGGGAAATAAATTCAGAGGGTAGTCCTGGTCTAGTAGTTAAGCTACACCAAAATAATTCCTTCTCCTGTACTTGTTGAAAGAAAGATGGCAGGGAGGATGTGTGCCTACTAGTTTACTTGTTTTGTTTCTTATAGCAGCACTTTTTAGTATTGTACTGCAGTTGAAATGAACTGCAAGATTTCGGTTCGGATGAAAAGAATTTCTAAGTTAGGGATGAGTTCAAGTGCTGTTTTTCACTTGAGCAGTATTATCAGAAGTAGACTGGGGGTTTTTTTGGGTTGATTTTTTGTTTTTGTTTTTTTTATTGTGTTGCAGGTATTTGTATGCTGCTGGTTTTAGGATCATACTTCTAATGTTGCAGATTGCATCTCCAATTACTAGCTTTTTACACATGTGCATTAACGTTTTAGCACATCCAAGGTCATCTTTTTTTCTATTTTAAGTGTCTCAGATTTGATCAGGAAGTAGTGCGTAAGAAAGGGGGACAGTACCTTAATTTTATGTAAACGTAAGTGCACGTCTTTGCAATGGCCAAGAGTCTGTATTCTGTTCTCTCACCTGAGATAAAACTTGGGGTTGAACCAAAGCCAAATTCATCCAATCTATCTATTTCTGCCTGAAGTCTGAGGAGAAATCAAGCTCAGCAAAAGTCATAAAATGATGCATTTAGGGATTATGCTGTCTGCACCCTTCACTTGTGGAAGTGAGACTCTGCCTTAGTGGAAATCCTGTAAAGTACTGCAGTTAATGTAATAAACAATTATATATTAAATATTGGGAAAGAAGCAAATAAAGGCCAGCAGAATTATGTTTATTCTTTTTTAAAAAAAAGATATACTTCACTTTTCAGCAAAGATGTCCAGGAAGCTAAGTTTGCCAACTGAGTTAAAGCCTGATTTAGGTAAGTTTACATAGTTGATTTTATTCTTACTGAAACTGAATGCAAGTACTAATAGAGTCCTAAATTTTGTAAGCTATCATGACTTTATGTTGTATTTATCTGAAGTATAGAACTAAAATTTTAATTCCACTCTTTTTGGGGACTCTCAGGCACAAAATGTTATTGCTGTCATCTTAAGGTAAGCCTACAATTCCTGTATATGGCTTATCACACTTTCGTCATAATTTTTAGGCATCTGTCACTCACTTTATCAGTAGTGTTGTGATAACAAAAGCGTGAATAAGCAGACAACATAAGGAAAACTGCTGCCATGTGATGAATTTTAAATTGAAAAATGAAATATCTTAACAGAGTCTGTTGAGGTCCTCTCAACAAATAGTTGAACATCATTTTATAAATGTTAATTGTCTTGTGACCACTCTCTCTAAATTAAAGTAACATACAGCTGTTTGGATGGATGACCAGTCTGAGAATTTAATTTTTCTTGAAAAAGCACAGTACTTTTTATATAAGAAGCAGTTCAGTTCTGAAGTCTGTAGCACTAAAGGTCATTGTGTTGCATAACAAAATCAGCATACAAATGAATAGAATTTTTTTTTTTTTTTAATACTTTGACAGCCAGCTTGTAGATTAGATCCAGCTCCCCTGCCTTGTTCTCTAAAGATGATGGGGGGAGAGCTGTAGACCTACAGCAGTAGATGCAGCTGCTTTCTGCCTGACACAGCTCACTCCCCTTTCTGCAGCAGAATTGCTACCACAAGCCCAGCAGAAGACAGACCAGGATCAGACTGGCAGCTGTAGCACTGTGTATTTGGCAGCTGCTGCTGCTATTGACAGGGAAAGTCCATGGCGCTGGGATGTTCTGAAACTGAGCTGGACCACCCTGATTTACAGTTACAGCTTGCCGCACTCAGCAAAATATGAAGTTGGAAACAACCCTCAGAGATCCTTTATCTATTGCTATGGCAAGGATACAGATATTTGACAATTTAACTCTGATCTATTCATGAGCCTCCAGAAAAATAACCAGACAGTTTCAGTATTTTATAGTCTAATTAGAAAAATTTTCTGTTATTTAATCAAGCTTCCTTGCTTCCATATTAACTTTTTCTTGTTCTTTTCATGATAAACAGGGAGAATAAGTACTCCCTATCTTTATTAGCCATTTTATGCTGTTGAAATCTGTCATCGTATCTCTAATTTCATTTTTGCAGTTTGGTGGGCGGTTTTTTGTTTGCTTTCTTTTTTTTTTCCTTTTACAGATTCTGCTCCTTCATCATTAGGTTATGTTGTCTAAGCCTAGGATGGCTTCTTTTAATCTCCTCTGGAACTGGAAGTTTTCTTTCTCTTTCTAAACTCAGTGCCCAGAACTAGAGAGATTTAACCGTGCCTTTTTGGCACAGAAAAACAGAACAACGTGACTTCTCTTTTCAATAAGTCTCTGTTCTTCCTTTCCATGTTTACTAATGGTTTTGGCATAGGGTGAATTTTTTCAGACTTTGCAAGCTAGAACATATTTGTACTTAAATTCATTCGTAATTTTGCTGTTTTACTCACAATTCTTTGATGCCAATAACTACTTTGAAGTGTTACTTTTTTCTAATGAAGACTGGAGAAAAGTGAATGCTGAAGTTTTGTTAGCATTTTCCAATGCTAAAAGAGTTGAAGCATTTTCTACATCACTTAATATTTGCTGTTCTTTCTACTGAAATGATGGAAGGGTTTTTTTGTCACATCACTTCTGATATACTCATAAAATAGTCTGTACATTCTGAATTGTAATAGCCTGTGACTGGTTTTGATTTGCACATGTGTAAATATCTGCACTTAGATGCCTCATTTTGTTCTTCTAGGTTTTCAGGTCCATAAATAACTTCCTTAAGCAATTATAATATTTTCTTTAATTTTACTTCTATCTTTTCTCCCAGTGGGGTAGCTTTTGCATAGTGTTCTTCAAAGATTGTTGGCTTGCTTGTGGTTTTGGGTTTTTTTGTCACTTAAGTGGCTATATCTACTGGCTGTAGCAGACAGCTGAAACACCTGTCTCCCAAGTTCATTACCATTTTCATTTTCTCTCATTTCTTTCCATGACTTCTTGAAACCTACTCTTCCATGATCTTGTTCTTTCAGATTAGTTTTCTGTCTTTAGATCTTTAATCTACCCCTTTTCCTTCCTGGATAGATAAAAAGAAATCTGAAGTGTGTTTCTGTATTTATTCTCTACTTTCTAAAACAGAAGCTGTCTTGAACATATGCTAGTCAGCCTTATACCGTTGCTTTTCAATGTTCTAATCCAATGATTAAGCTACTATCACCACTAGGTCCTATTCTTTGGTTTAGTTGCTCAAAAGAGCCTCATCTTTCCATCTTTCTGGTGAAGTGGTGTGTAGTGATTCATCACACTGTTGTTTCTTCCTCTTCATCTGAATCTAATCCATTAATAAACCATTGACTTCTTCCTTGACTTCAGGATATATGAGATGCATTAAAAAGTTAAACTGTTTACCCTCAGTTTTCTCTTCTGAATGGTTCACTCTCAAAAATGCCTGTATTATCTGGCAAGTTTGTTCTTGTCCATTCCAATGCTTCTGGAATTTGTACATGCTCTTCAAATGTTCAACCAGCTAGAACTGACAAATGTGCATTTAATGTTATGCCTATTGCAGTTACTGGATGATTATATTCAGACTGATTAATCCATGTTAAAATTGACAAAAAGCCATTTAATTAATAAATATTCAAGCCTGAAAAAACAAGCATCATAAGAGTTGGTGGTCATTAGAAGAATTATAAAACCAAATATTTGTTTTCATTGTTCTACTCTGGATTTAATTTTATTTAAATGCAAAAACTTAGGATGTTAACATCTGAGTGGTTAATTTCTTCCTATAATCCATGTTTTACATTTGACAGCTAAAATTCAACAGTACAATAATTTTTTTCTATCCTTGTTGGAATGAGACAAATATATCCTGAGAAGATTCACTGTTTGTGTTAAGTAGATATATGTAATTAGTCACATGAAATCTATTATGTATGCTTTCCAAATGCACGTTAGATGTTCTATGTAGAAAGTTTTGCTATAATTTAATGAAGCTAACATAGTAACACTTCCAAAAATTTTGTGGTTGAACGTTGCTCTTTAGGCTCATAATCCTGCTTTAAAGATGCCAATTCCATATACCATATACAAAGATCCAAATCAATAACTGAATTTTTTTAAGAGTCATTATGTAAGTTGCATCCAACTTTTACTGGTAAGGGCTATCTTGTGCTAAAATTTTGCAATTATGAATTAAGAAAGTAAAGCATTAATTTGTGAATGCACAGATAATTCAGTGTATGGACATATTAAGTGGTGCCACACCAACAGACAGCACACAGCTAGAGTGGAGCAGCACATTTACTGCTTTGAACTTTTGCTAACATTAAAATTCATTTATTTGCTAAGCAGTGAGCAAAACATCCTGAAAAGTTTTTAGTGCCATTACTGACACTGTGCCACAGCATTCAAAGTGGAAATCTTCAGCTTTGCATACCAGTTCTATGTGGCATTTCGTAACATTTGTTGTTTCTTTTACTAAAAGTTTGGCATCTGTAAATAGCCTGTTAAATCTCCTCCACACACTTTCCTAAAGTGGGACAATATTATTGTGGGTCATTACAAGTTCCATGTTATCATGCTGTCTGGGTGTCACTGCAGTTACTAAAGTAAAATACCTGTATCTTCATAAGATTAGTAAACCATGTTCCATAGAAGCCAGTATTTTTTAATCTGATCAGTGAACTAATTGGCAGAGAGGTTTGTAACTCGATTTTTTTTTTTTTTTTTTTTTTTTTTTTTTATTGAAGGTGTTCTGTTTCATGACTGTTATTCTCTGGCCCTAGAAGACAGAAATATGCATAAAATTTTTCATGATAATTACATAATAGTGATCTCTGCAACAAAGATTGATATGCTCAGATACAGAGTTAAAAATTGGGCCAAAAGGAAACATGACTAAGAAAGAATACAGGGGTAGTAATCAATACCATGATAGTTAGTATACAGGTGATGCTAAAGAAGAAAAAACCAAAAGAATTCTCTTAATCCCTGCCTTTTTGCCATTCTTTTTAATTAATACTGATTTATTTTCAGATGTCAAAGACAACTCTTTCAGTCGATCCCGGAGTTCTAGCGTAACTAGCATTGATAAAGAATCACGCGAGGCAATTTCAGCTCTTCACTTTTGTGAGACTTTCACAAGAAAGGCTGATACATCACCTTCCCCGTGCCTGTGGGTTGGGACCACGCTGGGTACAGTGCTTGTCATTGTACTGAACTTACCCCCAGGAGGAGAGCAAAGACTTCTTCAGCCTGTAATTGTTTCTCCTAGTGGTATGTACAAAGCACACAGGCTAAAGTATATTTAGCTTTTTCATATTTTTGTAAGAAACTGTTTTTTTTTTTCAATTGTGGATTAATTAAAAATATGTATTCAATTGATCTAGCTGCTAAGTTTAACAATCTAGACTGGTTACTTTCTTACCAAAGTTTTGAGTTGGAAAAGTTGAAGGTACAAACTCATAAAATATAAAAATACCACATTAGTGTATACTTGCTGAGAAAACTATGTTTGCAGTTGGTAAACAAAGATGGAAGACATCAGTAATATCAAATGCTCAGTTTATACTTTTTTTAAGTTGTGAGGTGAAAACCCTTCAGTTTTTCTGCATTAAGAGAATGGAATGCAAATTAAGGCTGCATGCTGAACAACCAGCTTGAAATATTAGTGACAAAATATTCCTATGCATTGCTGTGAAAGGTCTCGTATCTTTGCTGACAGCAACTGAATTGGTTGTAATTATGTATTAATGGTTTGTTGGATATGCTGTTAGGCATAGATTTAGCTTTCCTGCTACCACTGTCTCCTGCAGAACACTCTGCTCTAGTCCATTTTGCTCGCACAGATGGTATCAGACTTACAAATTGCAATGCTATTTGATTGTAATAATGGTTAGAGTGGTGTAACATCTAGACCATATATGTGATTTGTGCCCAAATTGAGTAAGGTAGTGGTAGCAGTATTCAGACTTGGTAACATTTGATTGTAAAGGCAAGGCTGCAGGCTAGATAGCGTGTTTCATCACTGGATTTGCAGCATAATCCTTAAAAGATACTGCCATGTGAATAGCATTTTTTGGTACTTAGCAAATGTTTGTGTTGTTACTTGCATGTGAATAAATTAAAATAAAATAAGAAAGGTATTAGCTTAAGATCTGGACTACAAAGACGGTGATTTGAACAGTAAGGAGGGAAAACTTTCCTTTTTCATTTTATACTAGAGAAGTGGATTCAAATGTGAATTGCAGGAGAGCAATAAAAAGGCACACATTGCTTGTTTCTGAACCAGTTGAAGGAAAAGGTGGTGCTCACCTTTGAGTAATAATGTTTATTGTCGATATTAAGCACACTCAGGAGAGAATGAAAGCAGTTGCATTTGTGACACTGAACTTGAATACAATGTGTATGCCAGCCTGACTCTCTTACTAAATGTATACATTTCCCTGGAATTTAATGGAATAATATGCATACACTTAACCCTTAAACACTGGTCTAACATTTTGTAAATACATATGTCCTTCCTTGATTTTTAGATAAATGTCCAAAGGTTTTGGTATATGGTTTCCTACAGATGCAAGCCAAAGGTCTTGCTTTCGTTTCATGCTGCTAGCTTCTTAAAGGAGTATTTTGTGGCTTGAAAGGCAATTTGGGAGAACTGTTCTAGAAATGTGCTTAATTACTTTTTCTTAGGAACCATCCTGAGGCTAAAAGGGGCAATCTTGAGAATGGCTTTCTTGGATACCACAGGATCTTTGGTTCCACCAGCACATGAACCCTGGAGAGAACAAAATGTTCCTGAAGATAAAGATGAAAAAGAAAAAGCAAAAAAACGACGACCTGTCTCAGTGTCCCCTTCTTCCTCTCAGGAAATCAGTGAAAACCAATATGCAGTGATATGTTCAGAAAAGCAAGCAAAGGTTATCTCACTGCCATCCCAGAACTGTATTTATAAGCAAAATATAACAGAGACTTCTTTTGTTCTTCGTGGAGATATAGTGTCATTGAATAACAGTATCTGCCTTGCATGTTTCTGTGCCAATGGACATATTATGACTTTTAGGTAAGACCTGTTTGATAGTAAATTAAACATAAAAAGTAGTAGTCTTCTGCTACACAAAGAGATTCCTTTTCCATAAGAAAATGAATTTATAAACAAAAAGGAAAATCTGCATTCACTCAGGTTTGATGACTCTAACACTTGGGCCTGGATAATTCTGAATACGTGTTCCTATTAGTTATATCTCTAACATATGAAAAAGTTTGCCACTTTAGCTCAAGCTACCCTGGTTTAACACATAGTTTCAAATGTGTGACATAGGTCCATGAGTTGTCTAAAAGATGGATTTACTTCCTGTTGGAGAAAACTGCCTTGAGTCATAACTTTAGCTTGTACCTGACCACAGCTCTGCCTATTTTTGTGCAGCTGTTTCCGTCACACTCATGCCTCAAGCTTACTGTTGTGTAGCTTGCTCATGTCTTAAAGACCTTAAATTCAGGCTAACAAGATTAATTGCTAGTAGTTGTATAGGAATAAGTCATCTAAGATAAAGGGTTTAAGTTATGAGTTTAAACGTGTAGTAGTTTTTGAATATACTTACTTGTCACTTATGTAATTTTCTTGAGGTTTTTTTTCTTAAATGTTTCTAAATGCTATTTTATTCTGAACAGCAGAGTGTATACATTTATATGCTTGCACCTGCAGTTTAATCATGGCTTAATGCTAAGATGAATGTGGAACACAGCATTATAAAATTATGCCAGTAAAATTACTAAAAGGTTATCTTTAAGGTTACCAAAAGAAACTCTCAGCTTGGGAAATAGTTCTTTAGCAAGTTGTTATACAGGAGCTTTAGTTTTACTCCTACTCCAATTAAAAAGTAAGTTTGGATTAAATGTGTGTAACTCATTGATGTATATCCCAACATATATTCTAAACATTGCCACAAAATGCTGTTCACCCTGCAGGGCAAACACTGTTGTTTTTCCTGATTAAAACTAAGCTTAGTAATGTTCAGGTACCATATATTGAAACAAATCCTGCCTTATTCAGGATTTATATTATTTTCTAAGGAACTCTGTCTGCATGGGTGCTAAATTACAAATACTGAATTCTTACATTGTGTAGGGAAGTTGGACTCCCAAGGATTAACTCTGTTTCATAAGGATGAGTTGCTGTTGGGAAGTGGATTTAACATGCAGTTTGTGGAAAGCTGTCAGAGCACTGGATCATACCCAAAATGCCCAATACTTATCTACTGGTATAAATTTAGATAGTACTTAGTAACAAACAAATCTGTAACAATGAAAATGCTATCATGGGTGTCACACTTGTCCTATCCGATCTACTGTTTTTGTGTTTTGAAGCTGAAATGATGTTTTATGCTTCCATTGATCTGAAGGAAAACACTTCCCTTTATTAACTCTCACTTACAAATATTCTTATTTTAGATACATGCATGGCAGAAGTGTAATTGCCAGGTATCATGCAAAAAATCCCACCCAAAACAAAACCCAAAACAAACAAAAAAAAGGCAACCCGACACTTAATGCTGTGGTTACTACATCTTTCTTTGATTTTGACTTCACTTTGCCCCTTTGCTCCTTTTTCTAGTTTCTAGAAATAATCTTATGCAGAAGCTATTTAATGTATTGTTGGGACATTTGCAGCTAACAACTGGTGTAAGTTTTTTTACAAAAACTTCACAGGGGATGTTTCAGAGGCAGCAGTTTATTTTGGCTTCTGCTTGGCAAGAAATCAGATGTTGTGTCACTTCTTACTTGCATTTATTATGTTGAGGGAGAGGAATGTTTGGTAGCAGGAACATTGTTATAGCCCAAGAATGCTGTATCTGTTCTTCAGTAGGTTGATGCAGTAAGTACTGCAGTTACACGTGCAGAATCAGAAAATGCAAGGTAAGCAAACTTTGCTATAAGAAAGGTTTCTCTTAAATATGCAGTCAGACAAAAAAGGTGGACATAATTCATGAGATTGTTTAAAGCTACTGAATTCTGCTTTCCTTTGACAGCACACTCCTGCATATTCTCAAGTGTTCTTGAGGAGAAATCTTTTAGACTTGTATTTTTAGTCAAGACCAAGTTATTCACCTGAGAGAAGAGACAGGATGTTTAATTGTAAACTCTTGGTAGCTACTTATTGAAATACTTCACTGGTAATTATTAAGTAATGCCTAATTCATTAAATAGCAAATTTGTAATTTACATGCACGGAGTATTACTTAAATAATGCTTTTAAAATACATCTGTGATGCAGACACTTAAATTTCACTTTTGAGGTCCTACCTTGAAAAGTCTCATCTTTTGAGGTTCTCTAATTGCACTAGATGATGCCCTGTTTATACAGTACTCATGCAGATGGTAAAGAGGAAAAATAATGTATTTTAGTTTAAAATTGAGCCATTTGATCAATAATAGACATTCCTGCTGTATTTAATGGAGTTTAACATTCTTTTCCTTAAGTTTGCCAAGTTTAAGGCCACTGTTGGATGTATATTACTTGCCACTCACCAATATGCGGATAGCCAGAACATTCTGCTTCACCAACAATGGACAAGCACTCTATCTTGTCTCACCAACTGAAATACAGAGGCTCACCTACAGCCAAGAAACTTGTGAAAATCTTCAGGTATGAATTTTTTTAAAAAAATTACTTTTTTCTTGGATATATTCTGAGACTCTTGGTTCTAGAATCACAATGCTTACAGTAATGAAGTTTGTCATAAAGCCAACCACTTTGGCTTTTGTGATTTGATTTTTTTTTTCCCCCCTTCACTTTAGAGTCTGGTTGATAATGAATCACTTCTGCCCTTAAATTTTTCTGTTTCATCCATGCTCTTGCACTTGAATCAGTTTCTTACTTAATTTCCTATTAATCAAAAGGAAATTTCTTTTTGTAACATGCAGTTAAAATTCCCTTGTTCAATTGATGCTGGTGGAGGTGTGTGCTGACACAAGCAGGGAATGCTAACTCAGGATACTTGAAGGGAGCTATTATGTTTCAGGGTTATTAACAGGTTGAAAAGATTCTCAGTCATGCTTGATCTTGGTAGTTGTATAGAATAGTGAAATACCAGAGATGCAGGCTGATTGCTTTGGTGCTGCTGCATGGATATGCATATTTGTAGATACAGTTTCAATAGAACAAAATCAGGAGTCTTGCCCAGGTTGTTGAGGGTCAAATATAGCTTTACTTGAATGCATTTCTTTGCTTCTGAATTCCATGAGCTATAAGGTTGCAGACATCTGAACATAAGGTTTGGTCAAATTTCTTAATACTTCTTTCTCATATTTCCTAAGTTGCCTTGCAAAGGGCGATGCCCATTAAAGTATATTCATTTTGAAATTCAAATCGATTAAATAAATCCTGAAAGTCAAAAGAGCATTCCATTAATTTTAATAATGTATGCCTTGTTATGTCTGTTCTTCATTGCAAAGGAAATGTTAGGTGAGCTCTTCACTCCTGTAGAAACACCAGAAGCACCAAACAGAGGGTTCTTTAAAGGTCTGTTTGGAGGTGGGGCACAGTCACTTGACAGAGAAGAACTCTGTAAGTTTTTATTCCTTGTTATTTTTCAAGTCAAAGGCAGCCAGTGATCCTTGATAAATGTGTTACCTGTCTTAATAGAACATTGCATATATAAAGAGGAAAGTAAAACAGGCAATTACAAATACTTTTTTGTAGCTCTTTCTTGTTGTACACCTTACCAACAAGATCACAAAACTTGTTTTTTTTGTAGGCTCTTTTACCTCATTTACTCAGGAGCAGGTTGTAAGACAAGAAGTGGGAAAACTAATCTTATTTTTATTCATCTTTATGAATTGTGTAGTACTGACCGTGATCTTGTTTGTGTTGGTAAACTGAAGGGGAATGTTTTTGGAGAATACTGTTCTGGACAGTGAGAAAATTAAGACTCCACTCTACTTCAGTTTTGCCAGATTTTCGTCATTCAACTTGTTCAGAAATGCTTAGGAACGAGGGCAAGGACAGAACTCTAGGGTGGTTCAATTCAGTCCCCTGTTTATATGACAATAAGATACAGATTTTGCAAAGTCTTCATTGTTTTATCATTTTCTCATTGTTTTTTGATCACAGGTTTGTTTTGGTTTGGGTTTTTTTCACTGTGGTGGCATTCAGCACTTAAATATATTTAAGGAAAATAACTTCTACTTATTCAGACATTTCCTAGATACAACAGCGTATTATGCAAGTTTATTTATAAGAACTGTTTCCTAATTGACATGAAATACATTTGTTAAAATGGACCAGGTGCCCTGGCAGTTCTTTCTTTTTTATTGTTTCTTTACATCTCTACAATAAAAATTAAATCATTGCTTCTTCCTCTACATTTTTAGCACATATCAGACATTTAGAGGTCACTTTCTGTGTTAAAGATCTGTTTTGTATTTATAGATATGTAATACTTTGAAAGGTTGATCAAGTATTCTAATAGAGAAACTTGTGTGCACAAAATATAGTTGAATTAGAATGACTGGGCCAGGGGAAAATACAATATAACTTTAGAAGCTGTCTCTTTACATCATTTCAAGTTTCCACCATTATGTTTTGGCTTGGATCTTAAAAAGGAAAATAAAATTTAAGGGAAGAAAAAAAGCTTAATGAATTGTAGCCTGAAAGTGAGTTCAATGATAATTCAAAAGATGTCTGAGAATGTCTTTAAAGTAGCCATATTTACCATGAGGGTTGCAGCAGAATCTGTAAAAAGTGAAATGATTTCTTTTTTTTATTTTGGGGAAATCACAGAAGGATGTTTACAGTATTAGTTTAAATGTAAATCATTGTTAATAGAAGCATAAAACCAAATGAGAATCTTGAAATACTGCATCAAAATATATTTAACAAGTTAATATTATTTTCCCTAGGGATGAAAAAAGAAAATATTTAAACTGTATTTCATTGTTTCAAAAAAAATACATTTTTGTAGTATATACAATTCAGCATGAGACTGGCACATCCATTAAGGGTCTAGATTGAACTAGGTAGCTGATGTCCCATCACGAGCAAAGGCATTGCAGTCAGTGCCATCACTGGAGTCTGGAGCTGTTCAGCTGACTGTTCATGGGTGTTTGCTATAGGATGAGCTGGTTTGTTTTTGTAGCCATTATGTCTTTTTATGATTACTTTTTTCTTTTGCAAGATTTTTACAATAGTGAGAGCACAGACACCTAATCTTCAGGTCTGCATCTAAAATTGAACTTTCATCAAAGGAAACTTCTGGTGGAGTCATGCTGACTGGCTTACACACCAGCAAAGCACTTCCAGTACTGACCACAGCTTGTATTTTCAAAATTATCCTGCTTTGTCTGTTGAACTCATAACACGTTTCATGTGAAATAAGCTACATTGTTAAAAACAAATTCACCAGCATCATTCTATTGATGACCATGGTGCTAGCACTGCTGAGAATTTTAACTTCACACTTGAGCTGTGAAGAGGTTACAGTTTTATAACCTGCCTGGGAACTTGGAAATATGTTTGAAAAATCTCAGTTTTATTAAACATTAATATCTAATAACACTGAGTACTGACTGTTGCTCATAGTCCTACATACTACAATTAGGTGTTTGGTCCCCATGCAGAGAAATTACATGTCTGTATAAACTAGTTTCATTGATATTTATGTAATAATGATAGAAAACCTTACTATTCTGTTTTTGCTGCTTTGCAAATCCCTCCAGTTGGAGAATCAGCATCTGGGAAGGCATCAAGGAGTCTTGCCCAGCATATTCCGGGACCTGGGGGTATTGAAGGTGTCAAAGGAGCAGCGTCTGGTGTAGTTGGTGAACTTGCACGAGCCCGGTTGGCACTAGATGAGAGAGGACAGAAACTAGGAGAACTGGAAGAAAAAACTGCAGCTATGCTTTACAGTGCTGATTCTTTCTCAAAACACGCTCATGAGGTAAGTATGTTAAAGTGAATATTAAACAGATTGTCAAATAAATGCGAGTTCTGCAAGTAACTGAGTTCTGCAAAGGCATGTTAGAGGTATGCAAGGGGAATGCAGTATCATTGATAAAGGAGACTTCAGTTTTATCTATCAATTGTTACTCCTAATAATTAAGTATTAATGTAAACAACTTTGTCTTGTGGCATGTTGGTCTAGAGCATGCAGTTTCCTGGAGTGGCATGTAAGCTTCTGAAACTGTAACTCAATTCCCATTCTGAAAAAAATCACTTATTTTTGCTGAACTAATAAGAGTAATGCTCTGTCAGAGTCCTACTGTCCTTAAGAAAGATCCAGTTGTATGCAAACCTATGAACGCAAGTTAGTTTTTTTTTCTTCAGTAACTACATAGAATGGCTGTTCTCATCCATTTTCATGTGGATTTCTTTCCATCCCCTGAACTCCTGTGCAACCTTCCTATCTCCCAAAAATTGTCTTTTTCTGAGGCCAGATCACCAATAGAGATGCTACCATTAGAAAATTTGTCATACTAAACCCTCGCTGTTCAGCAATGATGTTGCTGTAGCTTTGAGAAGCCTTGCTAAAATCCCTCTTTCTCATGCTGCTTTGTAAGCATGTAATTTGTTTGAGTCATTGTATGTTTTAGTACATTATAGAAACAGTAATTAGAAATTGTTTTTTGTTTTTTTTAGATGATGTTGAAGTACAAAGACAAGAAGTGGTACCAGTTCTGATGACGCTCATCAATTACATCTGTTTAATTTTGTCCTGATGGGAAAAAATCTTGGTTTTTTCATTAATTTTGGCAGGACCACTGAAATTCAAAGGAGTATTCACCATTGGATACTGTTGTTTCCTAGCACAAATGACACACTGTTTTACCTCAGTCATGGCTTTAACTGAGGAGCTTTATATCTAAGAAACACACACACAAAACAAACTTGAGTGTTTCTTAGCTGTTGGTTAACAGAGAGTTGGAACTGAGAAGGTAACTAGAAGATGTGGAAAAGAGAGTAAAGGGAAAACGTAGTGTGAGGTGGTCAGGGGCAATGCAGGGTCAATCCTGTGTTAATATTTCATATGCCAAAAGTTTTTGTGCTATTGTAATTGCTGCCAGTGTTATACCCTCCTTTGAGGAGAGGCAATAAATCAGGGGTCCAAGAGCAGGAATCAAGTTGTTTGTCTTGCTGGACAGTAGCTGACTTACACTTAACCTCTCTAGGACTCACTATATTTACCATTATCGTTGAAGAAGAGTTGAAGTTTGCTGTCACTTCTTTCATCGGAGAAACTGGAAGCTTGGGAAATTCCTTGTTGAAAACTGTATACATAATTGACCTGTGCATAGTCTTTTCTTGGACCCCTGATCTAGTATTCTTGTATTCACATCATATTCTGTGAAGTGCAAAACAAAAGAATACATAATTTTTGCATTAAAAAAGTCAAGTGAATAATATGGCTGGAATGTGTCATGCTGGGAGTTTTCATTTGTGTTATGGCCGTGCAATGTGAAATGTGGTAACATCTTCATTGTGGTAAGAATACTTCAAGTTCTATTCAGTTAAATACTATTTTTTTGCCAAAAATAGTTATAGGTTCAGGATGTGTAACATTTAGAATTGGCTGTGGGTTCCATTCATGCTGTGAGTTTTTATAAATGTTTAACAGAATGTATCTTTACAGCCATTAATTAAAATAGCTGAGATAGTTTTGCTCAAAACTTGAGTTCTGATGCCCCTTTAGTCCTTTACTATGAAATCAGATCACCTTGGACTCAGGTTTTCAAAGTTTTACACACCATGGAGGTGCTGATGCATGAATAATGGCAAGCAAGCATCTAATACTTAATAGTTGTCAATATGTGGTTTAGCAAATCTCTAAGTTCTGCTAGTAGAGCTATTTTACAAGTACCTGTCTCAGCCCCACCCAGCACTAAAGGAAGATGGCCTGAAGTTTTGATTTATTCTCTAAAGCTATGTTGTCAATGTAAGCAGTGGTAAAGTGTGCACAGAAACTTTAGGAATTGGTAAAATAATTTCAGTTTGGATGAGGTAAATAATACAGCTGAGCTAACTTGTTAATGGCTACTACACTAAAGCTACACATGTAGTGGGAATGACTCAGAGCTCTTTCTAAAAGAGAAGATTTCTTAAAATAAATGCTTGCACTTCAAAAATTTATTTAGACATTTTCCCTCAGAGAAGGAATAGTTACTGTCTGGTTTTGTTTTATAAAAGGGAGTGCTTAGAAGCTGATAGGTCTGCATTGTCTGAAATTAATCATTTGGGTTTGCTTCTTCCAAGCATTGTGTTTTGTTTGCTTTTTTCACAAACTTTCTGAAGTTCCCAAAGTAAAACCTTGGTTATATTTGTATTGTGAAGTGATGTAGTAAGTAAACAGATAAGGCAACCTTACAAAACACCTAAAGGATGCAAAATATTGAAGTTACTGATGGTTTTTAATTCACTTTTCAAATGAGAGGCAAATATGTTTGGGCTTCGTAGCACAAAGTGATAAATTTTCTCACTTGATAGTAACATTTAATTTAAAAAGGCAAGTGAATTCTGCTGCCAGTATGAGGGCGTGCCGTACCAGATCCACTGTTCAAAGGACTTAACAAATGAGAACATGACAATTCAAACAAGCAACATTGATTTCTCAATGACTCTCTCCCATACTTACTAAGGTAATGTTAACTCCAGTTACTTAACTCAGCTTGCCATGTAATATTTGCCTCTGCATGTTAATTTATTTTTTAGTGTCTAATAAATGCATATTTAAATTAACACCATTTTGTTAAAAACCCACATAGAAGAAAACTGGGTAAACTACTATCCATACCATGTCCTAAACCAAAGCACCCTAGCTGACACTTGTCCCCTTCCTTATTTCATAAATTGAGATGACTGATTATTATTTGACCAGGTGAAGATAAACTGTATTTCAAGGCAGCAGAATCCTGGGAAATTAATCTGGCCAGGCTCTGGTGGAGAGGATGGTAAAATTACTCTTCAATAAATCATGGTATCCTTCAACGGAAGATGACCTTGGCTTGAAAGGAAAGTGTACTTAACTTTCTCATCAAGACGCATTTGACAACCACCAGCAAGCAAAAAAATAAGAGTCAGTGAGAGACTATCTGCCCGTACAAGAAGAGTAGTGGCTTGTTTGGTATTAGAGAATCCATCGCAGTTGAATCTCTTTTGTTGCTTATGTTCAGAGCATACTTCTAGATATGAAGACTAATTAAATGATTGCTCATGAGATAAACATACAAATGGTTCTCAGTCAATAAAAGGGGCTATGTATAATTTTAGTCTAAAACGTTCCTTTTTCCTTCCGTGTGGAAGGAAGTTTATCATAGACACATCATCACATCTTATTCTGCTATTGGTGGTGCACCTTTTGTACAGCAAAGTATATTGAAATCCTTGTGGGGAACCACCCCTGCGTTTTTTGCTAGCATTTTAGTTGTGTGAAACTTTTTAAGTGTCTGGAAAACTGTAAGATACAAATGAGCTTTTTTTTTTTTTTTTCTTTTCCTTTTCCTGGATGAAAGTAAGAAACTGCTGCTACCTATCTGTTTATATGTAGTGTGTTTCATTAGGAACTATAAACTGAAGAAGCTTTTCTTCACCTTAGTCCTGCCAAATTTTAACTTTAGAATCCTGGTATGTGTAAATGTGCGTGTATTCCAAATCAGTCTGAAAGTGTCACACCACAGGCATCTCCAGTGATTTGTTCTGCAGCAAACAGTCAGTTCTAAAACATAGTAATATATAGCTGTGTTCCTTGTCTGTCTTTATGCAAGGTTTTTGTGCCTGAGGTGGTACTTGCATGGCAGGTGATTTTGGAAAGCTACAGCCAAAGGAGAATTTTTGGAACCAGGTCCAATTTATTTTTTTTTCTTTTTTTTCTTTTCTTTTTTTTTTTTTTTTTAGTTTATTATTTTTTTTTTTTTGTTGGTTTGGGTTTTTGTTGAGGGAATGGGCTGCATGGGATATTTTGCTTGGATATTCTTTGTTTGGTTTTGGTTGTTGCTTAATTAACAGCACTGATCTTACCTGAACATTTAAACTTGAATTTTTCCTGCACTTTAATTCAGTCATGGTATTTTATTCCTTAATTTTGTTTCTATATTTGTGCAGTTCAGGTTCATTATTTGTATATAAACACACATGTTCAATAAAGACTTTAGAACAGATTACTTTCAGGCACTTTTGCTAATCATGTGATTTATTTAGAATGTGTGTTTTCTTAGCAAAATATGTAAATACAATATAGAATCTAATGAAGGGCACGTATCCTGTGTCAGCATTCAATTTATAAATTACTGCAACACTTTCACATTTGTTACTAGATAATACAAAAAAAATCTGTTATATTTATAAATACTGCTTAAGAATATACTTTTAGTTTTAAATAATTTTTATATGTACACTTCTATCTTTAATTTTAAAAAGACTTACGTTCAAGTTTTAAGTCAAAGTACTTAAAGGATGTATATTATCCATAGAAGTTGTTTTAAGCTTATGAATACATTCATATCTCATATCGAGATGGTAGAATTACTAAGCAATGAAAACAAATTGCCCATTTTGCTTTGCAGAAAATAATCAGTTATTTTTGTCTCCCATTTTGACCATTCTTAAACAATTCCCTAAGTATGGAGTGGGAAGATGGAAAACTAGCCTAGTCTAATTGTTTTCTCAATAGCTGTAGTCTGTGGCTGACTGGTGTTTTATGGTTTGTTTGGGGTTTTTTTTCTGGTACATACAAGAGAGTTTTTTCAGCTCTATTTCTCAAACTTTTAAAATTCTCTAAAATTGAATTGAGGTTTGCCCAATGAATATTTTCTTTGAGTAATCTGTGTATCTTGATTATACATCAGCTCTTTACATGTAAATCAGGGTTGGTCTTTTTTGTGGTTTTTTTTTTGTTTGTTTGTTTTTTTGGTTTTTTTTTTTTTTTTCCTGTATCCCAAATATGCATTGGAGAATTTAACAGTCAGTGGGTGAAGTGCCCTCTACTTTCTCATCCTGGTTTGACATCCCTGGGGCAGGCACTGACTGCAGCTGAAGCCCAGTGCAGGAGGGAAGGAGTGCAACACCTTGCCTCCCTCTTCAAGTAGAAGGCTAACTTGTCAAGTTGAATCTTTTATCTTCCTTGCTCGTTTCCTGGATAATTTATGTATATATTTTTGGGTGGATGTTGATAGCTTTACTACTACCACAAAATCTTCAAATACTTTGTAGACAAATTAATGATGTTTGAGGGCAGGAAGTAAGTAAAACAGAAAAAACACCCAACTGTAGTGTAGGTGAATCAGCTAAACCAATTTTACTTCAGTGATCATCAAAAAGCTAAATTAAACTGCACCAATTTCTTCTTAAGCCCACTATAAAAATGTGCTATATATCTACTTTATTACTGTTTCGAGCCAGATGAGTGTACTGTGTTTTGGGGTTCTTTTACACCATATAAAGTTTAGATTTAAAGATGTGGGCATTCATTTTTAGCAAGGAGTGGCAGGCAGGAGAAAGAAGAGAAATGAGGCAGAAACACTGAACAATCAAATGAAAGGTGTCAATCAGTATTTCTTTAATATTTCCATGTACGCCTAGAAATGTTTGCGCTAACCTACAGCTGTAGGTTATTTTGATACTTGTATTTCTTTTTGTTAGTACCTAAGTTACATATTACCAGGCAAATAAACTAAGAAGTTAAACTGTTTCAGTTGAAAACATGTAAGGAGTTGTATGTGGATTACCACTACCATTCAGTAATAGGTGATGCAAAGAGAGAGGGGGGTGGGAACATGTTTTAAATATTCCCTTTTAAAACAGAATTGTAAATAAGCAGTACTGTGTTATTTTAGACCTGAGCTCTGCTATCTGTAGTGGTTAGAACTAGGAAAACATGCTGCTTTCTAGTTATGCTGCTTTTTCATTGTACCAGCACCAAGGAGGAAAAAAAAAAAAATACATCCGTAAATTTTTCTAACATTGCCCACTCATGGGTAAGCATGCTTGATGTGTAGCAGTTCTTGTTTATGTATATGTTAGTGTGTACATGTGTGTTTTCTTTTTCCTTTATGTTCATTGCAACTTATTCTTCAGTTAAGTCTTGCTGAGCCCCACTAGCTCTTCTGAGGATGATTACTGGAATATGCATTTTTAGGTAGGGTTGCAAATCCATCTGTCTACAAATATAGTTTCATATGAACCGCAAACTGTACTGTTACAAACACAACTGTGTTAGATTGCATAGAGTTATTTTACTTACATGTACTTGGACTGAAATATGTCATCATAATGAAGTAAAAAAATTAAGTATGGAATATTTTTGTAAATAAAAATACCTGTGCAGCTGGTATTTTAAATTTAAAATGTATTATACATTAATGTTTCAGAAAAAAATGTTCATATATGTGTATATGAATGTGTCATTATGCTGAAGGGCTCTTGATTGGGCAAAATAAACTATTCAAATCTCTCCTCAAGTGAGTGGAGCTTACTCCTTTTCTTCCTAACCAGTACTTTTCCTGCTGTGGGAGCAGCAGGAAGATGCGAGATGTGCTTTATAACGAGCAAAGCGGTGTGTGTCTGAAGCACCAGCAGATAGGCTGACTGTGAGTAGCCCTGAAGGAGCACAAAAGGTGAAATGGTTCAGCTACAGTGGTGTTCCCAAGCACATCTCAAAATGTTCTGAAATACGCGTACTGATGGTGAAGATGTGAAGTCCTGTTATCCTTTTAAGCTACCAGAAAAGTTAAGGTCATTCATTGTACAGACTCAGTAAAGCAAAGTATTTTCTGTAGCTGCATTTTGACAGTGTTTGTTAAGAATCTGGAGTGTATGGGGACAAGAGAAGAAGCTGATATTTTTAATTTGCCATATTTATGGCACAGCAGATGTATTATTTTCTTTGATAAAGGCTGAACTTTGCCAGTTTCTGGCTTGCAGTCTATTAAATTTTCTGTCTTTTGCTGTTGGGTGGTGGGGGAACACAAACAACCCACCTTTGTAAATATGCTCTCCATGATCCAAAAATAATGAATCCAAAGAAAGGCTGGGGCAGTTGGCGAGAATTGTGAAATGGTGAGATTTTTGGAATCTCATTATGTCCAATAGCAAAATATTTCAATGGTAGTTGTTTTAGCATGTGAGGATGCGGTTTCATCTGTGGGAAAGACTTCTGTGTTCCTGTTCTGTTTTTTCTTTAATATCTTATAGTTAAATATTATGACCTTGAAGCTCTGCAGCAAATGGAGCTGTAAATAGGATAATGCATTGGAATGAAAAGCTTATCTTATTTTCAGTTAAATTGAACTGAAGATATCTGGAGCTGTCACACTGCCTCCTGTTTCTCGCTAGCTCTGGTAGTCTCTAATAACAGTAAAAATGCTACAGTAAAAGTAGCTCCCTTCCTATGGGGGCTGTGGGGCTGCACAGAACATCAGTGAACTGATGAGGGGAGGGGAGTGCCAAAGTGAAGTTGCAAAATGAAGCACTTTGATTTAGTGAAAGTCAGGATTTGATGAGACCTATATTAAAACTTGGTTCCTTTGCACATCATGTGTTCCAACAGTTTGGGTGCCAATGTACTGTAAATGAAATGCATCTGAGAGCTACAGACACATGATTATAGGTCTGTCAGTATTTTTCTTACCCAGATTTTTTAATTGGGAATTTTCATCCAGGCAGGGTCACTGAACCAGCTCCTTCTTGTTGCCCATTGGCCTGTGGGTACTCAGTGGTATCCCTGATCTTGTCTACTCCCTCCTCCTACCCTGGTGCACCTAGACTGCTCCCTTCGCCGTCGGGTGGCCAAGCAAGAGGCCTCTCTCTTACGAGAAAATGTTGCAGGCTTGCTGGAGGCATCCCAGTCTGGCCTAAGGAAACAGGGTGTTTTCCCCCACAGTCCTGCACTGAGAAAAACCAGTGGGAGCAGAATGTCGGCAAGCACCAGTTTCTCACCTTCTAGTTTGCAAGCTGATTTTTCACAATGTGTAATTAATGCTTCCTCAGTAAGGACTTGGAGGCTTGCATATGTAACTCAGAGTTGTGCTCAGTAGATGTAACAGTTTTCCATATTTTTCAGCCACAAGAGACAACCTGGGCTAAGGCTTGTGCATAGGTTGCTCAGAAAGAGGGAGTTGTAGCCACTCCTACCACCCTATGTGAGACCTGGGGAGAGCTCCTTTAGCCTCAAACACTCCTTTAGAGCTATTTGATTCCAGCACTCCTCAGAGGACTAAAAAAGCTGCAGTCAAGATAAAAATGGAAAGGCTGATTTTTTTTTTGGAGCAGGTAACTGCATTTTTGTATCTTTCTGCAGTCACAGTGTGAGCAGGACTTCATAGAGAGTTGATTGTTTGAAGGGGTTTGTAATCAAAATGTCAGACTGTGCTTATGTTGTGATAAGTTTACCAACTCCTCTGCCTAATTAAGCAGACATAATGAGAAATCTTATACAACTGTGATTTCTGTGGTGCAACGCGCTCCTGGGAAGAATAATGTGGAATGAAGTCTCCTGTGTCAGAGCAAACAGAAAACAATTTCAAGCTGGTATCCCCTAATTCTCTTGTGCACCTGCAAGTCTCTTAGCACTGCTTGAGTTAAGTACCTTTTATCTGAATGTTACTGTTACCTACCGGCTATGGTGCTTTTTCTTCCAGGATCTCGAAGGACACAGTGCAGCAGTCCGGGCCCTCGTGAGACTGCTTTTCCTTACAGTTGCTGTCTTCAGACTGAGTATGCACATCTGTTGTTCAAGCTGTATCTCAGAACCTAGTACTAATTTATATAAGGAAGGACTGGTTTTTGGACTGGGTTTTGTTGGGTTTTTTTAAGCTGTCTCCTATGAACAGATTAGAAAAAGGATTAATTAAGGTCATATCAGGTTTTCTTTTTAATATGCTCAAACTCAAGTGAACCTAGCTGTGAACTTAGAGGCCCTTTGCCTCCCATTTTGTGTTTAAGCACAGCAGTTTCTGGTTGGGTTTTAGAGTTTTTAGTTTCCTGAAAGAAATCTGTGAAGTGCCTGGGAAGATAGAAAATAATCCTTTACTGTTTCAGTTAAACCCCTTTAGGAAAAAAAAAATTACGCATTTTTCAATTTGTAATTTGTTGCCAAAGCAGAATCCATGGAATTTGAATTGATCTCTAGAGCTTTCCCCCAGTTGTAAAATGCCAGTAGTTGGTTTGGCTCTATGTCTAACATGCAACTTCTTGATCTTGTTAGGATTCTTTCAGAAGCAACTGCTTCCTCTCCAGTAGTCTAGTTTATGCTGCATGAACCAGCTTTTGGCAAGTAGTTTGTGGGCTGTAGTCACCAATGCAAACTCTCTCTAGGTTAAGAAAACTGAAAAACATCTAAATATTGCTGGGCCTATGAGGCTCTGACATCATTATTGCAACTACTTGAAAGTATTTAGCAGATTATGCCCTAAGAGGCAGTTGAAAATCTCCTGTGCCTTCTGTAGGGCACAGTGCAACACCTTGAAACTTGCAGCATGTTGGACCTGAGGAGCATTGCATCCAAGGCCTTTCACTATCTCAGGAATGGGGATGGCTGAACTGGATTCATGGCTTACTGAGGGCTTTAACAAGCAAAGAATAGATGTGGCCTTTCAAAATATAAACAGTGACAGGGTTTGGCTATGTACCACATCTTGGAGAGCAAATTTCAAGCCTGAAAACCCTGCTGCTTGTGATTTAACCTGGGGAAAAGGCAAAGCAGATGTGAATAATGGTCATTTACTGTCATCCCACATCAGACTGATAGCAAGCAATAACCTAACATTTCTCCTGTAGCTGTTAAAAGGAATTTCTTTATATTTGCACTGTAAGCTATAAGGTTGTCATTTGCTCTCAGTCAGAGGGGGAGTTTCATATATTGCTGTGCTGTTGAGTTACTGTTGTTGGTCTACTACCTTATTATTACAGGGAGTGTAAAAACCTTGAAAAAAAACATAAATCTGAGCCTGTGGCTCCCTAATTTCCAGCCTGGTAAAAGAACATCCATCATACCTCAGAGAGGCAAGGAGGCAGAAACAAGAAAGAGAGGTTTGACTCATCTGGTTGGCATACCACTGATTCTCTGCTTGCTATGTTTTTGCAGCTATTGTGGCAAAGAAAGGCTTTTAAGAATGCATTTAAAATGAGAAAAAGTGGCTTTTGGGGCATTTACAGGGAGGAGTTCCCTGGCATACACAGCATGGAAAAAGTGAAGCTGGACTGCTTGAAAAATGTAACCAGAATTGCCAGTGTTTGGCATAATTGACCAGTGAGAGACCTGGCATCCCCCTAAAGACGCAGGGACAGGGTGCTGAGAAGGCAGTGAACATGGAGACAAGCTACTTGCATTTGCTGCTCTCAAGAAGAGGGAAGCAAAGGGAAGGCAGCACAGGCAGAGGTGACAAGCAGGACAGCAGGCTTTGAAATTACTTCTGTGGCTGTGTTGTGTAGATGACATTTGTCAGAATGCAAAGCAAAGTATTTAAATGAGCACTGGTGTGAAGCTTTGTCATGGGGACATATACAACAGGATCTTCTTTAGAAGAGGTGCTCAAAAATGGGTCCGTGAAGTAGCAGGCAGTACCTGGAGAGAGAACTTCTGAATGATGCGTGAAGAGACATCTGCTTTACCAAAGGACCTGTGTTATCCCAGGCATCACTTCACATATGGACCCCATCAGATATGGGCCATGTGTTTCCAAACACAGTCACACCTGGAACAACCCTGTGGCTTATGACTGACCCCAAATTTTTCTGGCAGCCAGGGTGAGGAGAGCACTGACCAGGGCTTTTCTGCTGGTGGCAAGGAAACTGAGAGCTGGAGTCTGACACTGCTGTCTCCTCTCCAACATCTAGACCAGGATCTCTGTCCTCCTCAAAATTTTATCAGTGGGTTTCTTTTCCTCCACAGTTGGTGGGAGATGATTCAAGTACCCCTTGTGTGGTCCTCCTGGCTGTTCTGATCCTGACACCAGAGCCCTTGTCCCCAAGGTTTCCAAGGTGGCTATGACCTGAATGTAAAAATACAGACTTTGATTTTCTTTAACAGAAAAAACCCACCACCACCTTCTACTGTTCTGGGCCAAATTAACTGGCAGTGTTGCTCCATGTAACCAAGGCTCAGGATATGCAGCTTTCTTTGGTGAACTGATAAGTGGTCACATCTGTCTGAAGAGGATTGCAGATGTAAACACCCTCTGGTGCAAAGAAATTATTAGTCTTCAAGTGCTCTTCCTTTTGGCTTCACCAGAGCTGTTCTGCAGGTTTATCTTGCCTTGTGACACTTGCTGCCTGCAGGTACTGCACATGACACAGGAGCAGATGTTTTCATTCATTCCCAGAGTTTTCAGTGAAGTATCACATTTTGGCTGAAGACTCATGAGACAGAGCTTTATGGTCATGTCAAATTTCTGAGCTTCAATGCCAGATCTCTGTGAGTGGGATCTGCAGCACACTCATGGGCTCAGCACTGAATGTGCCCTGTAATAATAAGATGTTATGATCCAGTTATTAAAATTATTAGAAATACCTCTGCCCAAACTAAGGTACAAGTGAGATCAGATGCCAAAGTCAATAGTATGGGTTTTATTTAATGGGAAATGTGAGTCAGGAAAAGAGAGAGAAAAAGACATGAGAAAAGGAGGGAGGAGGGGAAGAAAGAGTGACAGAGAGAGATTAAATTAGAAAATTTATCACCACTCCGTGTAACCTGGCAGCGTCTCATCGGTCCAGTTCTTCTGATCTTGTTGATGAGGGTCCCACAAAACACAGAATCCAATGAATTAATGTATGTTCAGATGTCAGGCACCTTCCCTGGAGGGGATGAAGCTTTGCAGTCTCTTGTGACAGGATCTGGATTTGTTTCCTCACTTGAATCACATGCAGTCCCCTGGTGGTAGAACACCTGAGGAATGAGTCTGGGGGACACTTTACGGTTCTTTGGTGGTTTATGACCCTTCTCAGCTGCCTCTCACGTGAATGTCCCATGTGTATGTGATCCTCCCGGGCTGGTGGGGGGTTACTCTTTTGGTTTGGTGTGGAGAGATTTTGCTATCAGGTACCCATAATCCTTCTTCCCCACCACCCAGTGAGCCCGGCTAGGGCTAATGCTTAAGACAGAGACATTCTTTCCTGAACCTTGTTTACCTCTCCTCAGACTTGAGATGATTAAACAATCAAGTTGCCAGTCACAGTTCAAATTCCTGTCAGGAGGCATTGGGAGGGGGGTGCTTCCATTGTCAGACAGGCATTTGCTTCCTTGCAGTTTGGCAAAAGTCTTTCCATGATTTTAACAATGTTTAAGACATTAATAACATTCAGTCCATCACACCATCCCCTGGCTTAAACATTGTAACAACTGTTTCTTTTTCAGGGACCTTAGTCCACCAGTTGTCCACCACGGTGATACATACTTGGCAGACAGGGGATAAAAGACAGAAATAGCAGAAATAATAATGCAAGTAGTTACACAGTGTACAATAGCTATCTAAATTATTAAGAATGTAAAAGTAATTGCAATCATTAATATGTTATTAGCTGTTGCCCTGCTCTGCGAGTCCCAAGGAGTGGAGTACGGACATCAGTCAGGAACTGGAGTTCGTCAACTGATGCTGTTGCATTATGAACAGTAATACAACATTCAGTTTCAGTAAGATTTAACATTCCACATACACTTTATTCTTTTAACAATAACATGTTTAATGCTAAACTATTTTGTAAAGTATTTTTAGCACTTGTTGGACTTGCAAGTTAAACTTTCTGAATGTTTAGCAGGTTTAATTACTGAGGGATCTTTAAAGCTATTTTTTGCTGTATAATAATCACATATATTACCAATCTATTCTCAGCTTTGTCCAGGAGAACTTAGTTTCCACTGTGTCTTTCTTGCTGATGAATAATGAAAGACACAATTTGGGTAAATGGATGGGAGCACTATCTTGCACTTTTAGATTAGCCTGCTGAATTAGGAGCATCTCTAAACTAAAGGAAGTGATGCAGTACAGCTGCTTGTCTTTCAAGTCCAAGTAATTTTTAATGTACAAAGTCTTCTTCATACAAATACAAAACAAAACCGTGGAAATACTGTTAGTGGAGTTATAAGTAAAACTAATTCACCTACAAATTATCCCAGGTTGCTTTTTTCTGGTTTGGTTTTTTTTTTTTTTGTTTGTTTTGGGTTTTTTTTGTTTTGTTTTGTTTTGTTTTTTTCCTCTTCTGGGCAAATTACCTTCATCATATCCTTTTGCAATAACTGCTACAGTAAGTTGCATCCACAACTGAGAAGTATGTGTGGTGCAGGATGTACTACAGTTACTATATAAATTAGCATAGATAAAGAATTGACATAAAGTTAAAACTAGTTTAGGACACCTGATAGGAAACTTAGTTGTACATAATGCAAGTATTTCAAAAGATGGTTACAGGTCTTGAGAGCTGGTAAAAGGTTTTCTTGTATTTTATCCATGTCCCATTTGCAGTTTATAGCTGCAGCCCCCTCTGGTTTAGGAAGGGGGACTCAATAATTTTTCATGTAATATTTTCTTTTCTTTTATTTTGTTAAGATGATTGAGTTCACTCACCACTACCTGAAAAATTTAGCCAAACTGTCATAATAAATCTAAAGTTTTCTGAGGAAGAACTGGGAAGATTAATACATATTTTTATGATTTCAAATATGTATAAATTCTTCTACTAACTTACAAGTTAAATTTCATTTCATTTTTTAATTTTCAATTTGTTGAAACAAAATTATATATCTATAAAAGTTTTTTCTGAGCCATTCTTTTTTTCTTTTTAGTAAAAAGACAAGATTAATTTAGAAAATTTAGACTAACAATACATAACATGGTTTATTTTATATAGCCCTGCTAATACGTTCTTCTCAACAAATCGCTCTCAATGAAAATGCAAAGAAGTGACAAGAATTAATAAACTGATAATGGTGCAATTAGAAGTTTTGTTGGTTCAACACAGTTCTATCTTATTTGTTGGCAAGTTCCTATAAAAAGATAAGTGAAAATTTGGCCCAATACAGACTGATTATTAAAGGGATGGCTGTTATAATGCTACTAAAGCAGTAACTTGATTTTGAAATGCTACATTCCCCGAAGTGATAGATGCTAAGGGAAAAACAGTTATGACATCTTGACTGCTTTTTGTGAGTCTTCTCCGGTAGATCTGTTGGCAGCTTCCTCAGTCCGAACTGGTTTCTTGGATCTTCAGTGGCGAGGTGCTGGCATTCTTAGGACACAACACAAACTTCCCTGACAAGTTACTCCTTAGTGAGTCAAGTTGTTTAACTGTGTGAACCTGGTATTTCTCAGGTGGAGTTTTAACTTCTATGTCATGAACTTCTTGCTGCACTGCTATTGTTGTTTGCCCCATCTTTTCAGGGAGGTCTCTTCTGATTAATTTAATGTTCGGAGGGAGTGAGACTGCTTGTAAAAATTTGATAAGCGTTGCCACTTGGGCTGGGTTTCTTTTAGGGTATTTAGGAGGCTTTTGCTTCTTGCTTTGGAGCCATGAATTAACTTTCTCAATTTGATAGATAACAGCCAGGAGACACTGGGAGGGGGATGCTTCAGTGGTCATGGACAGGCAGTTTCTCCCTTGCAGTTTGACAAAAGTCTTCCTCTGATTTTGACAATGTTTAAAACATTAATAACATTCAGTCCATCATATAAGCCCTGTGGTTCTCAGGCACCAGATGGCCATCCATGGGAGGAGTACAAATAATATTGCAAATTACTAAGAGCCATTGTCTTCTCATCATTATCACCTATTCTTCTCCAGAGTGAAATAAATACTCTTCCTGCTCCATAGTTTTAATTCAAAGCTGTGCTGGTATATCATAGGGCATCAAGAATGACTGAAATTGCAGACTCCTCCTGTGTGGGAAGATTTACTGTGTAGAGAACTGGGAGTTGTATCTCTTCCTAACAGCATTATCCTTTAGTCCTCTGCACATGGGAGTAATACAGTAACTAGTATGCACTGTAGTAAAACCTCCCATAAAAAGTTTTGGTATAACTAAAATACAGGTCTCCAGAAACTTTCACTTTGATTGAGTGGCTTAAAAGATTCACACACTTGGCTAATTTTTATTTAAACTCTTTCTACCTCCATGTGAGCTGCAGGAAAACTTTCCCCAAAGCCATCCCCTGTTTTTGGTTTGGTATTTTGTTTTTTCTTTTGGTTTTGTTGGTTTTTTGTGGGTGTTTGGTTTTTTGTGTCTGTTTGGTTGGTTGGGTTTTTTTGGGTTTTGTTGTTGTTGGGGTGTTTTGGTTGGTTGGTTGGTTGGTTTGGGGTTTTTTTGCATTAGCATGGCAGCTCCTTTCTTGCTGTGCTAGGGAAATATATGCCACTGGAGGTTTACCTTGTGGAAGACGAAAGCTTCTCCAAGATTTTTCTCTTCATGAGTAGCCACCCTTTTCCCATCAGGTTGGTGGAGAGGATGGTGTTATGCTGTGAGGAGGAGAAATGAGAGGCAGCAGGATGGGATGTGTCGGGTTTGGGGTTTTGCAGGGTTGTTGCTGTGCCCTGTTCCAGGTGAGGTGACCCCTAGGACAGGACAGGATGCAAACAGGGGAGTGAGGGGCAGGTGTACAGAGGAGGGGAGTAGTTGGAGAGTCTTGGGCTCAGGGAGAGCATTTTGAGTGTAGGAGGGGGCTGGGCAGGTTCCAGGCAGGGTATAGCTGTATTTTGGACAGGTGAGGGATGGAGAGAAGAAAAACCTGTGGATGGTGGTGTTGTGGGCAGATGGTAAGTTCAAGGTGGAGAAGGTAGGCCAAGGATGGAAGGAAGAGAAAGCTCTGTATGGAGAGAGTCACTGTTCTGACAGCACAGCAGAGATACTTTGCCTATAAGGACCCAGTGTCCTGTTTAGCAAACACAGGACATCCCTGAAGACCTATGAGAAGTCATGCTCTTAGTTTACAATTTAAACTTGTCCTCTAACCAGCAGAGTACAACAGAGGGACTAGCTATGCATGCAGCCTTTTACCTCTCCTGAGGTTTGAGAAAATCCCCCAAGGACAGGAACAGTGGCACCAGCATGTGGGTCTCCCAAAATCTGATTGAACTTGGGAATGCTGCAGCCTGGATAATCCTTCTCACCTCTAACTTGTGTTTGCTAGGATGATCTTGTTTCTCAGAGGATGTTTTACACAGATGTGTGATTTCTGCCTGCTTGGTGGGGCCAAGAGGCAGAGCAAGGGGAAAAATTTACCCCAAAATACATAATGAAGGCAACAGTGTGGATTTTTTACATAGGTCTGACTGTAATGAAGTGAACCTTGAGTCATTTAGCAATTATTATTGTTAATCAATAATAAGCACTTCATGAATTAAGGTACTCAGCTCCTATACAAGATAAAGCTGTATCAGATAGCAACCTTTACCATATTGCAAAAACACTGATACAACCACCCCAGTCTTTCCTTGAACTGAACAAATCAGCTTTTGTCAAAAGCACAAAGAGACACTAGGCTCCTGGTCTGGGTTCAGATACATCAGCCCTGTGGTTTCTCAGGCATTTTTTAAAATAAAAACAAAATGCTTTTACTTAGCGTAGGCTGCTATTATAAAATGTCATTGTGTGTAGATTACAGATTTTGCTAGAGTCTAACAGTCAATCTTTTCCATATGAGTACATGCTTTTGGCTGGGAAAACTATTAGCTGAATATAATGGCTTTTTTTTATACGCCAAAAACTAAGTATGGAAGGCACAGCCAACTGAAACAAGAAACACTGTGTTATTTGGTTTTTGTAAAGCTGCTCTTATTTCTGACAGTGGTTTTGCTGAAGACAGTGGTTTTGCTGAAGAGATGCAATCTTTCTTAAATAGATGATAAATAATGGCTAAAAACTGAATTGGAAGCAGAATAAATAGAGACAATTAATTCAACTGAAAAAGGCTAATTTTCATTCTGATTACCCATGCTAGCACACAATCATCACTAGCCATTACTAGACTGTAGGATAAGGAAAAAATCATAGAATTCAATTGATAAAATAAATAGTACCATACACATGCTGTTCACTTCAATCCATCAGTAATTATTCTCCACCATGCTACACAAAAATATTCTCTTCCAGTTTGAACACAGTTTCAGAACTCTAATTAGCAATTTCAAGACATATATGTGAACAATGTGGGTGATGTTCCATCCTCAGTTCTTCAATGTTGTGGGTGTCTTTCTGCCCTTACCTTCCAAATAAGTATTTGGAAACTTTTCTCAGTTGGCCAGTATGTTCATGGGTCCCCTCTATATTCTGGAATATTTCACTGAGGTTATTCCTCAAATTTCAAACAAATTGCTGCTTCCCCTCATCCAGTTAATTTCGCAAGCTAGACCACAGTTAATTAATTTTTTGTCATCCTACCGTGCTGGACACTTTTCATTCCTACTACCAGATGCCAAATGAAGTTCCCTGTAAGTGGCAGCTGTCATGCAAAATTGGATCTGGAGGAAAGTCAGTGCTGTGCTCTGCTGGGAGGACCCAGAGGTATGTGCATGCAGCTTTTGATACCTACGTTGGTTTCACATTGCAATACTGATGGAAATTGAAACCTATTGCAAGAATGCCTTTTAAACAAAATTCCTCAATTGTATTGGTGGGGTCTTCATTTTCTGTTTTAAAGCATCACTGTCTAAAAGCTTTATGTTACTGTAATACTGATCTTCCCCATCCTGACTCATTTCTGCCCAATCCAAAAACTATCCAGACCTCAGCATTTCTGCCATGGAGTATGGGTGTTATGGTAGAAATACGACTGCTTGTCTTATTCTATACGTTGATGACTAGGGAATGAATCAGAATTTGAAGGGGATTGCTTCTAGGGGGATGTGAGACAACAGAAATTGTAAATTGAAGTTGGAGTTCAAAAATAATTTGCTCAGCATGGGTGGCTACGCTGTATGAGCACATAAAACTCATTTTCCTGAGAAACTGGCTTAAAGACCCTCAGTACAGTTGGATCAAACAGTATTGAGAAATCAATTCAAGAAATTATATAAACAACTGTACCTTAAAAACCAGAATTTTAAGTATTAATTTCTAACGCAGCAATATACTCCTAAAATATTCTGTTACATGGCTGAAAACTTTTTTAAGCCTGCCTTTCAGCTTATCTCTCATCTTTATAGACTCTGGAAAGGCATAGTAGTCTCTAGGCAATTAATATTATTTGTTTACTCAAGGAGCTCCCTGAAATCACAAAGCAGCATTACTGTATGTTATTAAAAGATAAAAAATGTATTACTGTCAGGTGAAGGGTCAATGTCAAAATCCTGTTATATCTGGCAACTTCAGATTTAAAGCTGAGGCTGAAGCAGCCTCGAGGATGCTCAATTGAAAGTGTCATATTCAGAAAAAATATCTCATGATACCACAATATTTCCTATGTCTGGGTCCATCTAGTGCTGTCATGAGAGAAATATCAATTTAACATGCAACTGTTTGTCAATTTTCCTCTCTGGATACTTGCAATAAATTACAAATTGTACAACAACAACAACAAAAAAATTAGAAAAAGACCATCTTTACAGTGTGTGTGCCCAGGCATGGGGAGAGAAGAGCCAGGCTGGGTTGAACAGGCTTTTTGAAGTCTTTGTCTCTTTCTGATTACAAGAGGTGGTTCTGCACTGAAAGAAGACTTTTAAAATGGCATTGGTACATACTGTATCTCAAGGGGAAGCGGCAATAATAGTAATTTCTCTCAAACAACTAAGCAGATATGACTGGATATTGTAAGAAGCTATTCAGTTGGAAATTAGAAATCATTTTTACATAAGTGCATTCCAGAAGAAATAATCTCTAAGTTTTTACTCCAGGACTCAATCGAGTCATGTGTACGTGTCTTTCTCAGTTTTACATGGATACGCTCTTCTTAAGGGTTATTTATTTTGTGGAGACCTTGATTATAACCTGCATTCTTGCCCTGGAAAATTTTTAAAAATACATAGAAGGTCTACTTGAGGTATTTATAGTCACAGCAATGTGATGGAGATAAAGTAGCACAACTGTAGCTCTTTATTCAGAAACTGAACCAAAATGTCTATGGAACTGGGGTGGGGGGAGGGAGGGGCAATGAGCAGAGCACTGTGTTAGGACCATAAGGCAATCTGTTCTTTCAGCTAAATTGTAGGAATCTATCACACTGCAATGAGATTCACTGAGGCAATTTATGTAACTTTGTTTGATACACATCTCAAAACAGTAATGTTAACAATAAACCACAGAGAAAACAATTTACCCTGTTTCTGGCAATTGTTCTTTCAGTATGCCAATGACCCATTTAACCAGCCACGTGCATTAGGAAAATCCCGCATTTCAGACAAGAATAAGGGGAAGAATAACACTGTTTAAATGGGTTCATTCTAAATCTAATAGCCAGTTGAAAAACCTATAAAGTTTTTATCAAGTGTATAGATTCACCTAAAGAGAAAATATTCTTCCTTATTTTTCCACTACAGAAGAAGATGAGATCCTTAAGTCCAAGGCCTTTTCCACAAAGGGCTTGAATTTCTATTACAAACCTTAGCTACTGGAAACTGCCTTTGTATTGAAATCTTTTCTGACAGCAGAGGATCAGCTATTTTAAATGCCTAATTTATTATTGCTCACATGCAAACAATTTCTCTCTTCCAGAATGAACAACTGCAAATAATTACTTATGCATTCCTGACAGAAGAGGCACATAAATATTTCCCCCCACGTAGCGAGGCCATTGACCCATCAGGTACATCTCTGGCAGTTGTTCTAAAGAGAAAAAAAAATTATGTCTTTCAGCATCTTGGATATGGTACTGTGTAACATCAGCAGCCTGTGATAAACGCTATTCTCAAATGACTTTGCTGAAACAGGACTTTACTGCCTTTCCATATGAGCAGTACTCATCAACGTATTTCTGCCATGAGCAGCTACTACAGACATTAACAAAACACATTTTGTTCCCTGGGATAGCCAGAGCCCAGTGGAGTTTGTATCATGTCTCATCCTTGCTTCACTCTACTCAGATATTTCATTTGGGTTGCAGATCCCATTTACTAAAAGACCATGTTCTCACAGAGCTGCTTATGTTTTCATTTCAAAGCATCCCTACACAACCCCAGCCTCAATTCCACGGTTTTATGCATTATGGCAGAGTTTTTTGGCTGGTAGAAGACATACAGGGTGTAGATTCATTAATGTCATCTGCAAAGTAGCAGCTTGTTAGTTTCAGTTCTTTTGGTACATACGAAAAAAGTTTTAGATTTTTCCCTTCAAGTGCAGATGTGACAGAGTGTGATTATTTCAAACTCTTCAAATTCTACCATAAACAATTATGAAGACAAGAAAAGTGTGCCCATCAATCCAAGTGTGGTCTACATAACATTTGGACATACAGAAATGATTCTGGAGTTTGCCTGTTAGCACTCTTCTATACACCAGTAAAACAACTAGTCACTGCTAAAGAAAACAGAGAGCAGCACAAGCTTAGGGTCTGGCTTCATCTTATGCTGGAATCTGATGTCATAAAGCAGTTAGGACCAGATCCTCAAAGATATTTAGCTCTCTGAAATTCGTGGAAATGAGGTCATGCTTACCTGTAAAGCTTTGATTTGCAGGGAATATTCAGAAGCACTTAAACACCAAATCTTCACAGTTTTCACAGAAAGTGTGAACCTGGGGGACTAAGCATTGCTTTTGGGTCCCTATCCACATGCTTGGGTATCTACGTACCACTAAGATTGCTGGTTATGGAGCTGTGATCCCGTTCAATCACAACAGGTAAATGGTATCACAGGTGATAACTACTTGAACAATTTCCCTGACACACCAACTAGCAGCAGCAGCCCTCTCATGCTAGAGATGTCTTGTTTTATTTGATTGCTTAGGATCATTCATAATCCCATGGCATTTTTCACAAAAGTCCTCAGCCTGCAATTTAATTGCAAGCTTAAGCTGCAGCACCAGTACAGCTGCTATTTGAAATGGTAGATGACTCACTGGGAGCCAGGCAGCAATGGAGCCAGCTTCGTGACATGAGATGGTTTGATAAGGCTGAGGTGCTTCCTTTTCCTCCCTGGGGCAGAAGGCCAGGCATGGAGGAGTGGAGTGGAGCAGAATGGCTGGGCCCCATTCAGATGGGGATGGCAGGGCCACTGCCAGCTCAGCCTGACTCCTCCCCCATCAACCAAGGGCAACACAGCCTGTGCCACACCTGTCTGGTTTTCCTACCTGTTGTGGTATAATTACTGCCATTACAAGCAAAGAAAAAAAACAATTAAAATGGCAATGAATTGATCAAAGTCCCTTGCTGAAAAGCAAAAACAGAATCAAGACCTTTTTTCAGAGACAGATTCCAACAGTGATGCTTTATAGCCTCCACTTCATTTGTTTCTTTGGATTTGAGGCACTATATTAAGTCTTCATGTCAACCAAAGCAATTGTTTGTGACCCTGGGAAAGTGACTGTACAGGCATTTTATGTTTTCATTAATGCTTTCCCTGTGTTTCAGAGCACAATGTCTATGGCATGGTGGCATAAATGCTGTACTCTGTGCTGGAGCCTACACCCCTGGGAGGGCCAACCCTGAAAAATGCAGTTTCCCCCAGGGTAAGGAAAGTTTGTCAGCCCATGGTGGTGTGTGGGCTCTCATACAGCTGCTTTGCCCTTCATATTTATAAGCCAAGAGTTGAGTGTGTTGGTTGAATTAGAAGTTTTTTCCTTTGAGTTGCCTTCCAAGTAGTGTGGTGGTCATACTGTTTCCTCATGCTTTCCATCTGATGAGTTACTTCAGATTTCTGCAAAACAGAGACAGGCAGCCAATTCACTTCACTCACAGTTCTTGTCACAATCATCAGAGAAGTCTTTTGTGTCAGGCTGAAGGGTTTGCAGTACTTCTTATCAATTTGTGTTGCTATGACCTGGTTGCCATACCCAAGTTTGTGTACTATATATTTTACTTATAATTACTCATTAAGGTCTTAGGAGTATACATTTGTAGCTTGGACTTTCACAAGTAGAACTAATGGTAACTAAAATTTAACAGTTTATAATTAATTGAAAACCAAGGAAGGAAAAACCCATGTTGATAGAGCAACTGTATCTGCTGTCCATTTTCCATCAAACTTCCCCTAAAATCTGTTAATCCAGGATAAGAGCTTGGAGGTTTTCTAGTTGCCATTTTCTTTTTCTCTGCTTTTAAAAATTTCTCGGAAATTTAGTAAATGTTGTCATAATGACAAGTGGAAAATAAATCCACTTCAGGCCACAGAGATATGTGGGCAGATGGGTCAGAACAGCTTATTCTGAAGAAAATCCTTCGAGAGAAAAGAAATGAGTTAAAACAAAGAAGTGATTTCCCACTTACCTCCCCCCCCCACCCCTCCCCGCTTTCAAATCTTGAAGAGAAATACAGAGAACTGTGATAGTTGCATTTCAGATGTTAAATTTTGCTAATCTTTTATCTTTTATTCCTGTAAGATTTATATGTTTTATGCTAACCTGAAACATGGCAAACAGGTCAGAACAGGTTGCATTCCTATTTTGAAAAGTGAAAATGTAAGCCATAGTTTTCATCTATATACATGTTGTAGGAGCAACCATAGTTGCAAGACAGACCTTTTCTCCTTGCCCCTGTTTCCAAACTCCAGCCAGTGCCCATCTTCACTACTCCTCCCGAGCCTGCCCCAGTGCCCTGCCTGGCCTCTGGGGACTGCTGGGGACTGCAGACCCCTGCCAGAGCAGTGGTTTGTCCCCATCACACCTGTCCTGCTACTCCTTTTGCCCTGCAGCACCTCACACCTTTCAGCCATGCCCTCATCTCTTCTTTGTGCTAGGACAAGCCTAAGAGGTCCAGATAGGATCCTAGTAATCTGCTCCCTCTCTGCTCTCATACCCTGTCACTCTTTTATAGTGTCTGCTAACCTGACTTTCTTCAGACTCTGCCATATTCAGGATTTGTCTCCCATTCCATAGTCATGTTGGTGTCCCAGCCTGAGCTAATCCTCCTGAACTAATAATTTTCTGCCTGAATATAAACAAGCCTAGATAAGCATTTGCTGAATTGAATATACAAGGTTTACCAAATTATTTCATTTTCACTAATTTCCACAGCGTTCCCTACCTACAAAGATCAAGAAGAAGGATTAAACCTCACTTTGAAGACCAGACACCCTCATTTCACCAGAGCCTGCTGCCAGGTATAAGAACGCTCTGTTCCCCCCTTCACCCCACAGCTTTGCACAGCCCTAGTGAGGGGTCTAAGCTGACCCCCATGGGAAAATCTGCTTTTTGTCCAACTTTAACAATTGCTCCATACAGCTATATCTTTTCAGTCACCAAGCTGTAAAATTGCTTTTGTTATTTATGTTATTAGAATACCTTGAATGCAGCCTCAGCAGTGCTTTCTGTGCTAGATGGTTAAGATTTTTTTCTTTTTGCCTTTGTCTTGCAATTCATTGTTTGAGGTCCTTAAACAGATAATTAAAATCCCAGCACCTTCCAGAGCAACTGTGTGTGAAAAAGTTGCATTTTGCTCTTTCTCCAGAGAAGAGGTAAAAGAAGTGACCTATGTATCTATCCCTAAATATGGCAAATGTTTTGGTCATCTCAGTGCCACTTTGTAGTGAGCTACAAACCTCAGACTCCTGAAACAACTGACAGAGAAACAAAACAAAACTTGAGCACTCCCCCAGTGCCACTATGCATTGCTGAGCACCCATTATTCTGATCTAGCTACAATTCCCAATTCCAAGGTCTGTTGGACTCTTCAAACACAAATTGCAATTTGTTCATGAAAGATGAATCAAATCTTTCCTTCGAGTTGTTGTTAGATACAGAATTGCTGAAGACAGCAGGACTGGGGTGATATTGTTTTGATAACCTGTGTCCTTTGGTCAGTAATGATTTTCTTGTTGCAAACATTTTACATTCATATATCAAGCTTTCAATTTAAAACAGCATTTATCATACAGCAGCCTGAATTCAATAGGAAAATTGCTGCTGCCTTTTCAGCTGTCAGTTGGATTGCAAGAGCATCACCCTCTTTTCTACCAAACTCTCCCATGAGACTCTTTCAAAGCCTGAAGAGTATCTTAAGAATTTTGATGGACAAGTAAAGCAGTAATGCCATTTCTTTCCATATCACGTATTTACCAAACATCATAGAGTCCTATCTTACTAGAGTAAGCATTTTATAGTTTCTATCACAAATGATGAGTCTCTTCAGAGAAAAATATACAAAACATTTACTTTCCACTATTGAATTTCCCCTTCCTGACAGCAGGATATCCACACAAATGAATTTTTTCATTCATTGCTTAAGAATCTTTTGACAGTTCAAGCTTCTCCATTGTGTTCCACCAAGAAGCAAACATACCTGGAGGCCAGGGTTGGAGGTTAGGATTTTTAAAACCCCCAGTGAGGTTTGCAAAGTGAATTGAAAGCCCAATTTTTTTGGTCTTTAGAACACTAAAATGTGTGTCTGCAAGGGTACTTATTGGTTTGTACTGCATGGTTAGAATCCATTAGTGTCTTCTAGTTTGTTTGGTTTGGGTTTTTTTCAAACAACACACAGAACTTCTCAGATACCTCTAAGTCTATGCACTTAACCTTCCCATAGGGATTCAGAATTTTTTTTAGTCTCGGTCATGAATGGTCTTAAAAATATAAAACAGACTCTGCCCATCCTCTGGGTATTGTCTTTTCTTTTAGACATTGAGATTGGGGTCAGTAAACTACCTGAATATTACCTGTTCTTTCAAAAATCCAGCAAAGCTTAGTGCAGGGAATTTTAGAGTCCTTGGATCAAAGGACAGACCTAAGCTAGAAGAAAGTCAGTGCTGGGCTGTTAGAGTTAATAGCAAACTGCTAATGGTGGCACTGGCACAAAGTCTGGCCATACCTGGCTTTAAGGTAGGTGATTGGATGTGTAAAGTCTTTAAGAAGCCACTAGGCTGAGAAAGGCAAGGAGAGAGGAAAATAAATGCATTGGAAACTATATTCAATGATGGGTATAATGACAATTTGTTTTGATATTTTGCCTGCCTTTTTGTCCAACCACTAAACTGTCCCAAAGTTGTGTCTCACATGGCCTTCAATTTTTCAGGTTAGGAGGTGATGTGTTCTTGTGAATGCCCTTGGTACAAAAGTTTCTCTCCTAAACCTCAGTGCTTTCTCTCCTGTAAGCATTTAAGGGGCTTTTCATATGCTTTTTGAAGTTTGGTGACCTTGTGCCACTCACAGTCTTCAAAGCAATATGAGTTGATAGACAGTGAAAGGGACATACTTTGGGGCTGTGATTTAATTTTGGAGATCTGGTATTACTGTGGCAAGTTAAACACAGACAGCAATGCTGAAGTCTCCCTACTCTTGCCTCCCTCCTCATAAAGAAACAGCTGTGACTTCAGAAACACCCAGCACCAGATATTAATTCAAGTTTGAGGAGTTTCATTTCAAATCATTACGTGAGCAGGGTACTGTCTACATTTCTGAGCTTCATCCATTTAATTTCTTCATTCTCAACACTAATCCACATGAATACCAGATGACACGTGGACCTTGCAGTAGTATTGTTGCTCCAGTTGTTTCTATTTAATTAGTCATGGAAACCCACCCTGGAGTAAAGTTTTTTCCACATTTCCCATCTTCTCAGCTTGAACTAGCTCTGTGTCATTTCACCTCTAGAATTAACAACATTTCTACAGGAAAAAAAAAAAATCAAACCCAAAACAAAACAGAAAACCAAAGAACTGCCCTAACTTATCTTGGAAAACAAAGACTAGTTGATGGAGAAGGGCAAGCCACCAGTGACATACATGACCTTTCTCTGCTCCAAAAGAAATACTTATGGTGTTGATATCCAGAGACTTCATTTGCACTGGCACTGAAGAAAAAGAAAACCTCTAAAGTCTATGAAAATACACCTGGCAATTCAGTGATTATTTTTTAATCTTTTTTTTTTTTCTGTGCCAATAGTTATGGTTGCCAGCATATATTGCAATAGAAATAGTCTGAGATTGTAGGTGAAGGGGTGGAATTTCACAAGAGACAATGACTTTGTTAAGTTGTGGTCACTGTTATGAAAGCCACTTTTCCATGGCTTTGGAGACTCTGGGCACTCTGGCCCTTCTTCCTCTTGCTGCCTTTCAAAATATAGAATTACATTTAAATCTCTGTTGGGTTTGATTCTCGTTGTTTTGGGCTTTTTTATTGTTGTTTTTTGTTGCCTTTTTTTTTTTTTATCAACTGCATAGACTGAAGTGTATGTCACTGCTACTGGTATTCTAATTCTCTGGACAGGAAACTTTGAAGGAGCTTGGGTACACAACCTTTTAAGGCTCAACTTTGACCTTACAGTGTTTCTATCTACTGCTAGGGCTCACTTAAACACAGCCCCTAGCTGCAACGTCCACTCTCCTGTTGGCAGTAGAGTCCTGCCATGAAGTCAGAGTGCTTAAAAGACTTTAAAAGAAACAGCAGATTTTGTTAGTAGATATAACAAATGTCCCACAAAAACAAAACCAAAAAACCCAGCCAAGATATATCTCTGCTTTGTCACTATCCAGGGAATGTAACAGCTCTTAAGACCCCTCTTCCTTGTGCCCATGTAAACTTCCCAGCCACAGAGAATAAATGCCTTACAAAGACTGCAGTGAATTCAAGTTAAAATTTGCTTTGTGCAAATAGGGATGTATTCCCTAAAATAAGTGAAATTATATACATTTGTACTTTTGAAGAAATGATTGTTTTTTCTGTTACCTAGTTATGGATAGGTAGCACCAAGGTGTTCTGTCACATTCACAAAATTCCAGAGTGAAGATATCTTTCTTGTAGCTCAATGTTTTGTTCCTTTTAGCCACTCACGCAAGAACCTGTTCTTCATTGTTCTTCATTTGCTGTTCTTCATTGTACCCAATATGAGCTTATAAGCCTGTTTTCCAAATCTGTGATTTACCTCTGACCAAGCTAACTCTGGCTTAGCATCTTGCAGAGAGTAGGGGGTGGTTGACTGTCATCACAGCTTTTTAAATGCAAATATGCAAATGACCTTCAGTTTGTCCTCCTTCAAGTGCCTCTAAGCATAGCATGAATTTCCCCCAATATTTAGACTGCTAATACCACCACTTTCTCCAAATCTCTAATTAGTATTTGCTTCTGTGTTGGTGCCTGCTGGAATTAATTGATATTTTTTAGATGCTGAAGGGCAGGAACATATGGTGCCACCTTGTGTGCTGTGCTGATCTGTATGAAACCCTGCTGCTGTGATTGCTGAGTCAGTTCTTTCCTTTTCTCAGCAATAGCAGTAGCTTCAAGATTGACAAGCAGTGAAGGTGAAAGCATTTACCTCACCATCTGAGCAATGTGGCTACAGTTGTATTAGAAAATAGTAATAGAAAGATTGAATAGAAAGATAGAAATATATTTGTAGAGAGAAATACTCAGTGTTAAATATTTGGCTTTCAGACTATAACAGCTAGGAAGTTTGCTTTGGACTAGATTGATTCTGGTCCCCTGGGCTGAACTCCATTATGCAGGTGAAGTACATTGATGTGTTGCTGGAGCACAGATTTTTGTTTGTTTTTGACCAGAAGGTAACCAGATTCTGTGCTCCAAGGCTGCTTTTTGATGCCCACCAAGCATTTGCTAATCTCTACCAAGTTTATCAAGTGGTAAGCAGTTGGGAGATAATAACCTTATATGTGCCAAATTTGTTGTCTATAGCAGCAATGTCCCATGTGTGACCTAATATCCAGTTAACTTTCCTACAGGTGTCCAAATTGTGAAGTTTTATTTCATTCCCTGGCTTTAAAGTGGTTTGAAGTAACCATTTCCTTTGTTCAGAAAACACGGGTATGATGAGAAGGGTGTCTGTAGATACAGTGCAGATGTAAACAAAACTGTGTGGCTTTCTAAGTCTGGCCTTATCTTACAAAAACCTTTCCAGCAACCTTTGTGGACTCTTTCCCTCATAGGCCACATATAGGTCTCCATATGATACACATGGACATTGTGCTGTAAGAAGTTGCCTGTGGTGGGCTGTGATGCACCCAGACATTTCTGTACTGATGGCCAAAGGACACAGGGTTTGGTGACTTTAGTGCTCTAGTTTGCAGTGGTTGTAACTTGGACTTTGCTTCAAGCAGCAATACAAGAACAATAAGGACAATCCAAACACAAAAAGGCAGCCTACCTGAAGCCCATGAAGTAAAACAGACACAGCACAGCTGAACATACTGCCCTTGTTTTGGCAGGGAGACCTTTGGTATGGAGCCCATAGCTGAGGGTCTGGTCATACATGACTCACTGGGGCTGGGGCCTGGGCTCCATGTAAGCCTGTGTGAGGCTGAGATTCCAAACACCCTTGTGAGTTTCTCCATGGTTGGAGCAGCTCCTGGGGACCGTGAGCAAGCCCTGCCCAACAACTTTGGCTATGACTTACTGGGGCCTCTCCGAGGGAGCATGTCCCCATGCTGCACAGGGGTCCAGATCTGGGAATATTTTGTCCTGATTTCTGTGTTTTGAAGAGAAGGAAGAGGGTACAGTGGCTGTGTGTAGAAAGCAAACATTGTCTGACACTGTATTGTGGGCAGTGAGGTGTGAAGAGAAAAGCCACAGACCTCAGAGGCAGAAAGAGGTTTCCAGAACCACTGAGCCATTTTTATTCCTGCCCCATGACAGCTAAACAAAGTGTGAGCTGCTCAAGCTACTGATCTTCATGTCTGGCAGGGGCCAGGTGCCACTTCTGCACTGCACAAACCCATACTGTGAGAAAATTTCTCTTTTATTAAATTTAGAAAAACAACAGAGTCTCTGAAGCAAAGGAAAAAAATAACAAGTAGGAAAATTTTACTTACAACACGTGTTGGGTGCCTTGGCCAGGTAGATCCAAAAGCACACCCTTGAGTTTAAAATTCCCTCTTTTAAGGTCTCCCAAATCCCACCCCATTTATGTAACAGAAGAGGCGTCCCCTTCTCCTTGGTTGGCTGTGCCGTGCTGGGGGTGGGGCCCTGGGCATTATGGCGGCCTCCAGGACCAGCCATGTGGCGCAAGGGGTTTCCTTACCCATATTCATGTACGTTTTCCCTGATCCCGTCCGCATGAGTCCCTGATGCCAGCTCCAGATTGGATCAGGCGTCTTACAACTCTGCAATACGCCTTATAGTTTAGTAAAAAATCATAATAATACTAAAAAAACCCGAAAAAGTAAATCCCTGAGTTAGTGTTCCCTGTTTAATTCATTTGCTTGTAATAAAACTGCCTGTTTATTTCTCATACTAAGACTCCAGAGATTTCAAGAACAAGACTCCTTGGACTGCAAAACACCTTCCTGCTGGTATAGTACCACAGCTCCATAACCCCTTGAGCTGGCTCGGCTCTGAGTGCATGCTCTGCATAATTCTAACTTCAAGGGCAGGAAGGGTATGGGTCTTTTGACTTTTCAGCTCAGACTTACTTGATGAAATCAGGCAGTTTATTTTTGTTTTCCTCTGAAAATACCTCTATGTTAGCAGAAAAACAAAGGATTCATAGTCTTTTTCTATCCTATGAAGTTTTTTTCAGGTTTGCAGACTCTCAGAGTCAAACGAATACCAGAGAGCTGTTACCACCAAGGGTGTAAAGCCAGACACTGGTATTCCAGTGTCAGAGGAGCATGATAACCCATCAGTACTGCACACCCACCAGACAGCAGGAAGACCAGGGACAGTATTTCTTGAGACAGCTGTGGGCAAGTGTTGCCAAATATCTCAGACTACTTCTTTCTGCACAGACACAGTGAGCTAAATATTACAGCAAATTTAAAAGTCTTTTTGCCGCTTAGTTCCCTCAGTGCATCATTTTACATAGTCCTGTGGAGCATTAAATCCAATTCTCTATATAGCTGCATGCAAAATAGTAAGCATCATCAACTGCCTGAAAGTTGATATTACAAGGAGATCCCCGTATATAGTATGTTCACATAAAATACTCATCCTCCCCAGTATATATACTTCTCATAAATCAGTACATTAAAAATAACAACATCTTATGTTACTGTCAGATATAATGAACCATACTAGACTCATCCAACCCTGCTTAGTCACCACACATATCCCATTTGAAAAAATGGTATGAGTAATTCTGACTGGAAATCAGAAAAAATGAGTAATGAAGGCCAACAGTAAAAATGAGGCCAATGTTCCCTGTCACTCTGGGTAGAATAGGTGCAATGACACCAAGGGAGTTTTGCCTTTTTATGCCACTGGAGGCTCATGCAAAGGCATAGCGGAAGCTATCACGAAATCCCGTTAATAATCCTGAAGCAGGACAGATATTTTGCCATTGCTACCAGACCTGTTTGTAACAACTTACTGATTAAAGGCTTCACACCATATAAGCACGTGCCTTGAGCCATTCACGCGGAACAAATGTTTAACATTTTGTTCCTTCAGAGAAGCAAGTGACCAGCCCTGATATTGCTCCAAGCTCCTGATATATGCTGGGTGACCCTGACCTCAGGGAAGAGTTCCCCTCCACAGCTATATCCACTGGCATGGATGAACCAGATCTGCAGCCAGCAGTGATGGGCACAACAGAAGCACTGGTCTATTCAGCCACTGATCCAGGCTTGCCTGCTGAAGCTGATGCCAGAGCCATTGCCTCCAGCTTACATGCACTGTTAATATATGCTCAGGTTACATGTATCAAAAAAAACCCCTGGGAAATAATTACAAGCGTTATTCAATGTGCATTAGTGGCACACAACATTCAAGAATCTGTATTCTAGGTTTGGCAATGAAATCAACATCCTGGCCCTACTGAGGATACCACAGATCTGCCACTGGTCTCCAGCTGATTGGAAGAGCTGGAAAATCATTCAAAGAAGAAAAAATTACTTAGTGTCATGCTGGGATATCACTATGTCAAAAGCCTGGCTATAATCACTTTCAAGGGACATTTTTGATAGCCTTGGGGTGTAGCCTGTTGCCATTCTCCCATGTGCTGGTATGCCAGGAGAAGTAGTGCCCTGCTGAATGAACGAGAGATGAAGGATGGGAAATGGTTGAACATCCTTGTAAAATAACCTTTATATATAAGTACACACACATGATGCACAGAAACTAATGGGGTGGAGGGCTGAGGGGTTTGTTGGTTTTTTTTAATTGCAGAGTTTTCCTGAGTGCTTAAAGCTCAAAACAGAAAAATACTCATTTTGCATACTCCTAAACTCCATGCACTTCCCACATGCAGCAGTCCAATGTGGACTTTTCTGACTTACAGAAGTCCCCGTTGTGCAGAAACCCAGTTCAAGGTCCACGTGTCACCTCTGTCCCATCTAAGCTTTCAGCTACGGCTAGTGTGGATCAGAAAGTGTGACAAGGGCTCCCAGTCACCTGGAGGAGTGAGATTTACCTGCAACCACCTCTGCAGTTCATCTTTATCTGAGAGATGTGAATCAAACTGTCTACAAAGCTCACGAATTTTCCCTGTGCTTCCTCATACCTCATGCACTAGACGTGCAAGAGGTGTATGGCACTTGCATCATGCAGGCTCTTGCCACATCAACCCCCTTCTATTCAGAGCCCCAGCTGCAGTAAAACCCCTGCCACTCCCGCAACACCTCCCGAATGCACTCATGGTCATGGGACACCCTGTGCCTGAGCCATCCTGGCCTGAACAGTCACCTCCAGAAAGGTTCACCTATATAGGGGAACAACCTCTGAGTCCATCAGATGTCCTCCATCCAAGAGAAGAGCAGTCAAGAAAACAACTGGGAGGTGGTAGGTACACACAGACACATCTCTCATCACACTTTCCCTTGCAAGTATGTTAGCTCTCTAGCTCAGCAGACTTTCTCTAAGACAGGTCTCTAGAGAAGCATGAATGGGACTGGCTGCATTTGTAGGCAGAGGCTCCGCATGCATTTACCTTTCGATGAGGATCTGGCCCCTTTCTATTTATCCATGTCAAGGTCTCTGTTTCCACACAGGGCATTTCTACACCAGTGCTTCAGTCACCCTCTTCATGCCAGCATCTAGTAAGCACGAGGAAGCATATCAGAATAAGACAAGGAGGAAATAAAAGGAAGCAACCTATGGAAGAAGAGAAAAAAGAAAAACCTTCTGAATTCAAAACACTTTTTCCTGCACTGTCTCATGATATATAGGCCACAAAACACAACCTAACCAAACAGGGAGATCTATTCAAGGCTTCCACTTTGGATCAACCTTCTTGGAAAATCCCCAGTAGCTGCAGACAAACCTCACCCCTGGAAATCCCCTGCTCCCTGTGGCTTAGTCCCTTTGTCTACGGACAAAACCCCAGCCATGCACTTTACTCTTCTACCGCGGGACCAATCTTGTGCGAACAATGTTCAGAAAGGAGGCAGAGGTTATTTTTGGCCACTCTGATAAGGAAAGAAGTACAGGCTGAGGAAGAAAGGGAAGAAGGGTGAAGTTTAGATTGAAGAGGCAGGAAATGGGAGTATCACATGGATCAGACATAGGTCTTCCCCACATTCCCAGCCTTTTCAGCCCAATCCAGGGAAAGGGGACATATCCTGACCACAGGGACCATAAGTGCTCCACTATGGAGAGGTGGCCTTAATCAGCACAGTGCTGGCAGGATTGTTCCCTCATCCCACTGGGCTGGCTGGAGGGAGCAGCCCAGCAGACCTCCAAGGCCTGAGGTGACCAAGTCCCTGCTGGGTGACCTGGAAGCCACCAAGTGAGAGCCACGGTCATTCAGGGACTGCAGCAGCTTTAAAAAGTACCAGCAAGCCTCAGAGATAGCTGCAGTTCCTGACAAATGCCCCTTTCTGCTGTGCCAAGATCTGCTTGGCACAAAGAAAGAGCCTGGCACAATTAACTGAGGGCTTCCCTTCAATGAAATCAATGCTGGCAGCCACAACAAGCATGTCTGAGGGCAGACACGTGTCTGGCATCACACAGCACTAATGTGTTGGCCTTCAGCAGTGAGGGGAGCCGCCACCTTCCCACACAAAGGGTTAAAGCAATGTGATCTCATGCATTGAGGGGAGGCCCAGCATGGTGCCAAAACACAGATCCCTGCTACCAGCCTGAAGCTGCCCCACATGAGGGACCCAACTCCTCCTTGACCAAGTCACTACAGAAGTGGTCGTGCAGGAAGATATCCATCACAGCTCCTAATGGGACATAAGGAGATGCAATTTCCACTTAGGACAACATTCATTGCAACTCATCTGCCAAAACTGGAGGAGCAGTGAGAGTTTTGTGGTCCAGCACAAGGAGCTAGACCACCAGCTCTTCTCATGCTACCTCATCATAAATGGAAACTGAAAAATCATGAAATATCCCAAGAACAGCTACCCTGCAGCTGTTCTCAGTCACATATACAGACCCAAGCACTCACACACGGCTGAAGTCAGGCTGAGTCTCCCTCCAAATCCTGGGGAGAGGGATGGAGCAAGAAGCCAAACTGCCAAGACCTTCCCAGTGATCTTGCTGTGTGGTGAAGTAAATACAATCACCTTGTGGACTGTATGATGCTGCCACAGTTTGTACTTTTTCTGTCACCTTTCAAGTTCTTTCTAAGCCTTGGCTCCTTGAGCTGTTTAATACTTTGACAACAGAGGCTGCTGCAATCATTTCCACTTTCTAGAGGGAGAAAAGGAGACAAAAATGGGAAGCATAAGTATGTGACAGTGGAAATGGGTCTCAGCAGACCCAAGTTAGACCTTAGACTTGCCTTAGCATCAAGTTCAGCCTTCCTGTTTTCCCTGGTGTTTCCTACAGGTCTGAGCTTGGATCCTTAAAGGTAAGTGAAAATGAAAGGATGTTGTGGTCCTGTAACTTGACCAGAAAGAGGAAGCCAACACTCGACAAAGTTTTTATTAAATAAGCTCTAGGTCAGACTAAATTCTGCATCGTGTAGGTCCTTGAATAGCACCATTCTCTTCTACAGAACTGTAACAGGCATAAAATAATACTGATGATTTTCCATGACTGACGGTGAGGAAACATTAAGATTAAGCAGTAATCATTTCTTGGTCACTGAACAACTAATTAGGATGCAGGTAAAAGAGCTAAGCTCTTACCAAGGCAGTGCACAGGCAGGTGGATGCACGTGCATCCAGCTCTGCACTAGTGGGTATGTCCCCAGGGGCGTGACTCTGACACCACTCTCACAATACCACTGATATTGGTGATTCAGGAGGGATCTCTGGAGGGTTACCTGGTGCAGCCACCTGCTCGCAGCAGGGCTCGCCTCACAGATGCAGCTGACCTTGAAGCCAGACCCCACCACTCAGCTTTTCCACAGAGTTTTAGTAATTACAGAGGGGAAGAGGGTGGGAAGTGGGAAGCAATTCCCAATCCAGCTGTCAAGCTGCAGGAATTTCCAGGTAGTCTGCTCACCACCCTGGAAAAGGATGTGATGAAACATTCGTGCTGTACCAGCCATTTCCTGCTGAGCTGCTGCATGTGCAGGCAGCTCTGCATAAAAACCACCACCGCGGCATTGCAAATCTGGGTCAGCATCCTGATGCACTCCGTGGAAATGAATGTTCCTTCCCTCTCTCTGCCCTGGCTCTGGCCAGGGTTATGCATGGCATCATCTTTTCTTTGTATCCCCTCATTTGACAAGTGTTTCCATCCACTAGCCTCCACCCACACAACACACCCACCCACCATTTGTTGGATGCGTTCCGCAATTCATTTCAAGCCCCCAGCAGCCGGAGAGCGGACATTTTGAGCGGGTGAAATGCAAAGGAAAATTCACATGGAACAACATGCCTTGCAGCTGGCATCTCAAGTGAACAAAATCAGGGCGTGCTCCAGATTTGCTGCAACTGCCTTGAGAAAGGTTTTTGAAAAGCCACCGTCATGCAAGCACTTCTGCTGTGCTGCATTCATTAAAGTCTCCTCCTAATCTCCAGTGAATATTTGCCCAAGGCCGTCATCCCATGTCTTAAAATTAACATGAGACTAGAAGTCTCTGATAAAAGAAGACGCGAGACAGTGGCAGCAAGAGATATCAAAGGTCAGAGCCGAAATACATTGCAGGTCCAAACAGATACAGCCTGCTCTTTTTTAGCCTCTTCCCATCGGTGCGCCACACTTCCCCCTAAATATTACAGACAGAAAATATGTGCAGGCTACATTGTCCGTGGGGCAAGGTCCAGTGCAGAGTGGAGGCTCAGCTGCACCTGCACCACCCCTGAAACAGCCTTGGAAAGGATGTGCCAGGGCATCCTGATGGACACCAGGAACCTGCAGAGGCATCCCTGCTTCCTTTCCCAGGGTTGAGAGTCTCGTGGCTTCATTGCAGTGAAGATTTTTTTCAAGTAAGTGTTTTCCTCACTCTGTCTGACAAAGATCTGATGGATTCACTTGTATCTAAATCATCTCACAGTCAACAAAGGGCTTGAAATCTTTCTTCCAAACTTTCAGTGGGCTCACAGATTAATTTTCAGCTCACAGTCCTTTCCATCACTTGTCTCTCTACTCTGCAGCAGAAACATAGGCAACCACCTCCCTGCCATTAAGAGCTGCATCCTGCCCAAGCGGGAAATTAAAACGGCCATCCCTTTGATCCTAATGGGCTAATTAAGGCTAGATAGGAACAGGAAAGAAAAGCAATTCAGGGGAAAATTGTATCTCATTCCCTACTGCCCAAGAGAAAGTATTCTCCAAAGTCACCACTTCAGGTAAAAAAAAAATTAAAAAAAAATAAGAGGCATTGAACAGACCTTCAGTTAAATCAAAGTAGCAATAACGAGTACAAGTCCAGAGAACTTTCCTCCTTAGCAAGGTACTAGCAGACAGATACCAAAGGCTGTACACAAAATGTGATTTTTTTTTTTTTTATTCCCCTTGGGTTCATGGAGCTGGCCTGCACCACAGTCAACAGCGTCATTCCCAGTTTCTCCATCTCATGAAAGTGAGTCCCAAAGAATCTGACTCGAGGTAAGCTCCCAAGCAAAAACAATTCTTTAAATTGATTAGGGACAGCCTAATCTAGAGTTTGGTGAAATTATTCTTTCCAAATGAAAACATTTCTAGTGTTAAATGAACTAAAACATTCTTTTAAGGACTATGTTGTTCTGTAGAAAACCGCACCAGAGAAAAAGTAAACCAAAGCCTGCACCAGACTTCTGCACAGCCTGCAAAGCCGCATTTCCTAAGAAAAATGCTACCATGAAAAAAATTTAAAACTTTAAAACTGCAAAAAATGTTAACAGTTACTGACCACATTTAATTCAAAAGAATCGTATCTGATAATTCTGAGTCATCAAAACTGTACAAAAAATCCAGCAACAGCAGGCGTTTTGCAAGGTTATCATTATTCTGCCCTTTAAATAAGCCTTATTAGCAGGAAGAATCTAGGTGGCACTGTGATAGCCCACTACATGGGAGTTAATCAAAAGGAGCTAATTTCAGATCCAAATTTCCTGAAACCTTTTGTGGACTTGCTGGAAATTCTCATACAGTCATTTTAAAAGGTCTTTTTTTAAGGAGCTGATTGTCAGTTTAACTCATGTTTGAGATAATTATTTGCCCAGCTTAGGAGAACAGCCAACTTGCACGTCCCAGAGGGCTAGTGAAGCAGAGGGCTCTCACACAAGAAAAGTCCAGATGAGACTTCTGAATCAAAGACTCTTGCCTTAATATAATTTCCTTCTTTATTTGGGAGCTGCTAAAAGAAAATCAATAGCTACATAGCCCTTTCTTTTGTTTTAGATCAGGTAAGGAAGAAACATTGTTCTTAGCACAAAAATCCATCCAAGCAGAACGTTTGAAACAATCCTAAGTACTAAAACTGTTTTTATTAACAAGTTGCAGTGATTCATTCTTTCCTTGTGCCTGTTGGATGACATTAGCAAGACAGTAGCTCATGGCACAGCAGCAATTTAAACACCGTGGATGATCTGAAATATTTCTATTTTTAAGAAAGCTGAGATCCAATCTGCTCCAGTGTTTTCACCTTCACCATGGCAGAAGCAGTTAATGAAGAAGAACTGAGGACACAAACCATACCTGCCTCAACACCAGTTGATGCTCCTCTGCTGCCTGCTGTGGGATTCCAGCTGAGCCCCAAGGCTTATCCAGCTTTGCCCTGCCATGGGAGCAGTCCCATCCAAAAAAGCACCCAGATGAGGCTCTGCTTCCCCCAGGGTCACATGCAGCATGAAGGAAGAGTGAGAAGGCAAAATGGACACATAGAAATAGGGAAAAAACCTAAGCATTTTTTAAAAGCCCCAGAGTGGGATCAAGGCCCCAGCATAGGGAATCAGGTGCAGGTCTTGCTCAGGGGTGTCAGTAGTACTCAGGGCACAAGGATGGCTACAGAAGGCTCATGTTGCACCAGGCAGGAGAAATGCTCCCTTCTCTCTTGCAAGCAACCAACACCTTCTGTGGGAGCCCCGCTGTGTTACTTACAAAAAAAAAATTAAAAAGGGTTGTAAGTTAATGAGTGAAGAAAATTCTTCTAAGCTCTCTGGTCTGGAAATTTAATTTTTCAGACATTCATACCTGGCACAGGTCAGAGCAAGAAATGATGTGGTCTCAGGGACACATTCAACTGCAGTGTTTCCAAGTCTGTGTCATGATAAACCTGAGAAGTCCAATTTTTTCCTACTAGATAGAAACTGTTCTAAAATAAATAAATTAAAAAAATGCAGAAATACCTCACCTCTACAATGTTATGACAATATAAAGTGCTGCATCCTGTGATAGGTTTTAATATTAGCATTCTCTTCAACTTAAATAGACCAAGTGAAAAGTAAATAGGAGCACTGTTGGTTGAAACAAAATGCCTTCCTCTTGTCACATCAATCCAGTCTGGCACCAATTGGAACAAACCAAGGATGTCAAAGCAGCTATGCATCCATCCCCTCCCGCTACCTCCTGAGTGCTGATGTGATCCCACAACATGTTTTGATTTTGACAGACTCCATTTTCTGATGCAAATGTGGTTTGGAGAAAAGCTTTGAGCTATCTCTGGGGAGGATGGCTCCAAAGCCTTCGTGACGAGGCACATGTGTACACACGCTGAGCACTCTTCTGTCAAAAAAACAGGTACAAATTCAGTGCAAGGAGGGACAGAAGACATTTTGCCAGGGGTGCAACAACCCCCTCCTTGCTTTTTATATCCCTGTGTAACAATTTCATACTCAGATTGCTATGGCTATTTTTTTTTCCCCCTTAGCTGTGCTATGGGCTGTGTGGATTCTACCGCAATGTACACATTAAACAGTCATTGGCAGTATTCTATAACCACCCAGGAATGCACTGGTTGTCACATGGGGCTTTGCTCAATACAGCTGTTCTCTGGCCCAGCTGAACAATAAACATTTGAAGTATGGCAAATGTTCTTTGAGGGGGAAGGTTTGTTATTAATGTAAATACAAAAGGACTCTTGAAATGGCCTAGCAACTTCAGTTTCACTTGAGGAGTGCCCAAAGTTATGAAGCTGGAGAATACAGAAGTTGAAAACCAAGATGTTATTTCCCTGTTATTCAAGCAGTGAGAATTCATTTAAAAATATCTGTATGACCTCAGGGGAGTCACAACCACAGAACCCAGAAGATTAAAGAAAATAAGCTTAAAATACCTTCCTCACAGAGTCATGCATTTCTTTCCTGATTGTAAGAAGTGATGGGCAAACCTCAGAAGGTCCAGAGATCTGGATACATCTCCAGAGCAGCTGATGCCTTCTTAAAATCCCCCTCAGGGGAGATTTCTGCTCCTTTATTGGGAACAAGAAAGTCAGTAAAGTTTGAGCTCATGCCTTTGCACTTCCAACCCAAGTCCTTCACTACCTGCTTGCCCACGCTGGTTCTTACTAACACAAATAATCAGGGCTCCAAATCCAATACCATTAGCAACAATATTGGCCAAACCACAGAAGAGGTCAGAAGCTGTGAAGAGCCCACAGTAAGTTGTTCAGATGGCATTTTCTGTGGCAGAGAGTCTTGGGAGAGGTTAAAACCGTAGAGAATCACAAAATAAAGGAAAGTGCAAGCAGTAGGCTTTCTAGGAGGAGGAGTTTTCCCCAGCAGAGATATTGCTCCCATCATGCCAGACTACCAATGGCTGATTGCATTTGCATAGCAACCAGTCAGCAACTAGGGTGTGTTTTTTTAAAATTTATATTTGTTCTGAATTACATGTTTTCTAGTGTCAGCTTTAGAGGTAGATAAAACCTAGCTGCAGCAACAGCTTTTAAAACAGCTATCATCTGTGCTTCAGTCAACAGAAACCTTTAATTAAAGCATTGAGTTACACGGGTTTTGGTTACCATATAACTAGCAACATCTTCAAATATTTGGATTGTAAACAATCTTCATAACTTGGAGACAGGCATCATCTTTCCTGCTTCGCGTCAAAGGCTTTGCAGGCATTTTCTAGGGGTCTGGAATAGGGAACGACAGAAGGAAGTCGTGATAAGGCACTGCAGCTCAGTAATAAGGTAGTACAGGAAAAATACAGTGTATATGTAATGGTTTGTGATCTCTTATTTTCCATGGTTTGGGGAAAAACTTCAGGATCTCTGCACTTATCCCAGACCTTGATTTGATAGTACACTAAGACATGAAGCTCACTACTGTCCTGGCTGAAAGTACAAAAAGATGCTGATTTTACAGTACTTACTAGCCAGCTGCTTTCAACAGTATAGAGCTATTTATTTATAAGTGATATTGTAAGCATCCTATTTCATCTTGCTCTTCAGATTCAGGAGAAAAGACCTGCACATTAAAAAGAGCATTGGATATCAGAAGTATTTATTGAGAAAAAGGACAACTAAAGAGATTCCTATTAGCTAAGTGAAAAACACTAAATGTGCTAAATCAGTAGGTATTCTAATTATTATGCAATAAGTATCTGCTCAAACTAAATAGGCTGAGCCTGCTAAAACACTGCACAGGCCAGATGTAAAATGGTATTCAGACGACCTACTAAGTAACTTTAAAGTTTTATTTGTATCAAAGCAGTAGAATTTTGTATATCTGTACCTTTTTGTAAGTATTCACATTAGTCATAAAGTCTGTTGTCTATAATCCAACACTGAAATACGTGTCAAACAGGATCCCTCACAGAAGAACACATAAGAGAAGGAGCAGATGATGCTAGACATAGGGCTATCTTTAGAAATCCTGCCCTCATCCAAAATTATGAAACTACGAAACTACATTTACCTATTCCTAAAGGCACTTTAAGGTCTCTGGGTTTAGGTTTCATTTTAATAAAGCATTTCAGAAGAGGTAAAGCATTTAAGTGTAATGCTGTGACCCAAAACAGAACCTTTACCTGCCACCAAGCCCTGAAGGAACCCATGTTCCTGAGATCCCTATAGGACCCCAAGTTTATCAGGTTCACCAGAAAGTTTTTGCATGACAGATGCGCTAGAGGAACCTGATAATATCCACCCCAAGCTTCAGCTATAAACTAGATGTCCTCTCCATCTTCTGCTTTCCTTGAAAGATGAGTCCAGCAGGCCCACTCCTATGGTCACCAACTCTCAAAAATGAAACTTTAGGGATGCCAGCTCCTCCCCTAGCCTTTGTGTATTCACCGCATTTTTGTAGCAGCTGGCCTGGAAGGGGAGATTCAGCTCCTTCCTCAGCCTATCTGACACCTCCTAATGGGGCACTTAATTGCCAAATGCAGTCCAGATTAGGAAAAGAGCTGCTGAAGAAGCAAAACAGAGACAAGAACAATGCTTACCTCTCCCCTTGGGGCTCTGTCACCATGCAGTAAAAAAATCCACCATTCACAGGACCGGACAGAAAGAGGGAGAGAACAAGCGTGGAGGGGACATGAGCCTGGAATCTGGTCAGGACAGACTGGTCCCTGCTTCTGAGCTTGTGTTTGGGTTTTAATCAATGAGCACTCAATGTTAAGTGTATAAACAGCCACTGAAGGAGCTCCGATCTGGGCCAATGCCTAAGAGAATGCTATTAAAATGCAACAGGCATTGTCTCATTAAGAATCACGCAGCACAAAGTGTCCCATTTTGCAGAGCTAGGCATGAGATACATTGCCTTGTCTTGGAAGACTTTTAAAGGATTATGGTATGTTCCAAAGCCATTCACCTCAATGGGGAGGTTTTCAGTGACTCACCAAAGTTGGATCAGGTCATGATGGCAATAGATCTTGCTATACACAGAGACACAACCCCAATTCTGGAGTGCCCAGCAGGCTGCCATGCACACATTTCTGCATTAGGCCACAGTACAGGCAAATACCATGAATATTGTTATTCTTCCAGTACCCCTCAGCCACACGACCACTGCACTTCCAGCATCACCCTTAGGCACTTACCATTTACTTGCTTGTGTGATCCCTACAACAGATATACTTTTGTTTGGGCTTTTGGGATTTTTTTGTGGGCTGCACTTTTAAATCCTTAATCACTGCTTTGGTTAAAGAAGCAAGAATGTATTGTGTGTTCAAAGCAGTGTAGATATAGCTAGGAAGGCCCCCTCCCCTAATTAAAACCACCCATTTGCTCTTTGTGTACAGAGAAACATAACACAGCAGGAAACAACTGTCATATCAAATACCCCTTGATGGTAATTGTGGTTAAATACCATCTTTTTAATGGTAACATACTTATGCAGGTTTGGCAACAGATGTAAAAATAAGTAATCACTTTTGCTGGAGGGCTACCAAAATGGCAGGTTTCCCAAGTCAATCAGTTCTCCCAGGGACTGGGAATGTAGAAAGCAATTTAGTGCTGCAAGGAATATGACAATCTATTTATAATGGCACAGTATGCAAGGCTGAGAGGAGAAACTGCAGCTGTTGTATAAGGATTATAAGTGACTGATTGTTTCTAACAAAATGTATTGCTATATCAGAAGGAAGTACAAGTTTAGCTGTCTGGCTGATTTTCTTTCCCTTGTACAGGTGTGGTGCCAGCTTGAATGAAATCAGGCGCTAAGACTAAAAATGTTCTTCTGTGATCTCCCCCTAGACATTCCTGGGTAGCCTTTGTCAACTCTCTTGGGGACCTATTGCATCAGAATTCATCCAGCCTTTGTTAAAATGAAGAGAAAGGTTAGCCCAGATTCAGAAGACCCCACAGGAGCATCATGAAGGATAGAGAGCATCCCTAAGTGTTAAGTAATAGTCCTCCCTCTTTAGTTCCTGAAAAAGCTTTGCATCCTGTTTCATATTTACTTCTTTTCCAGCTGCTGTATGTATTTCTATGGGCTGTTCAGTAACAGTCAGAACTGCTTGCCAGTGCAGAAAAGCAAATGATTCCTGCATTCGATGTACAGCACATTGCACATACCAGATGTTTTAATGATTATTATGTTTAGGATCAAGGACACAAAAATTAGCAAACAGTGAAATTATCAGAGCACCCAAAGCCACTCACTTTGGAGAACCCATGATTCAGCAGCTGGCTGACTGACTCCCAGGAGACATATGTAAGACCATGCTGTGCTTCCCACCCTGGTTTGAAAGGGCCCAAGGACTACAGCAGCAGTGGCAGGATGGGACTTCCCTAGCAACATATTCAAGGTTCTACATCCTTTGTAAAGACTGAAGCAGAAAACAGACTTAGCAAAACATGCTTTTATCAAGTAGGATGCTAGGCATGATGTTGCTATTAAAGTAATCAAGGGGACTTTTTGCTCATTGATGTGGCTAACCATAGTGCAGAGTGTAGTCTGTCTCCTAAATCTGTGCTCACTCTTTCCCTGGAAGAAGATAATCCAGGCCTGATGACATCTTTCATACACCCTTATCTATTACATAGTCAGCTGAAATCTGGGAGACAGAGAGGAGTCTGATGAGAAATCTCTTGCATGTAAATAGCTGTATTTTACATCCTTTATATCCTTGGACTGTGCATTTTCCATGGCTGTTTGCTAGAAAGAACCCTAGTCCTCAGTTTATGCCTCCCACTACCCCAACTTCCTCAAAGCCAAATACCAGCAGACATTTGGGAACCTGTAGGTCTCTTGATTATGAAGACACAGGACTGATACAGGCACCCAGACAATTAACTTGTCCCCTGCTGCTTTGCCTTTCCACATCACCTCAAGCTCATTTTCTGGCACACAAAGGTCTGATGCACACACCCAGGCTATGACCAGAGGGGTTACTTCCATGGGTTGCTTTCAGCTAACATGGTGTATCTTGAACATGGGCCACTTCCACATGGTTTTTCAAATAGCTGGAAGAATTCCCTATTATTTGGCAGGCAAGCTACAGTGCCAGCTAGTGACACCCAGAGATGCCACCACACGAGGTGGGATGTCACTCCAGCATTGAGACAAAACTAAATCAGACTGCAGCATATTATTAGGGAACAGATCAGGCACCTGGCTGCTGCAATCCAGCCACCAGAAGCCCTTCATTTTCACCTGGCTATAGCACAGCAAGTCACCCACACACATACAAACCCTGCACCTGGAGGAGGTGGGAGTGTTTTTCTGTGCTGTTTGTAGAGAGGTTTATTGCTCTCTGCATCATACAGACAGCTGTGGCAATATGACTCTACCTGCTGTCCCAGCCCTGCCCAGTGGCACAGAGGGAAAATCATTTTTTGTTACAGTCTAGATGGGCAGCTGGGGCATAGGAATAAGACAGATCTCTCTATAAATATACACACACACAGAGTTCAAGCAGACTATTCTTTCAGTGTAAAAAGGTACATTTATACAACACCTTTCATCTGGGTTCTTAAACCACTTTGAAATACCAAAAATCACCGGACCCATGCAAGGGCTGAGGCAGTCAAGGGAAACTGGCAGAGAGCTCTTACAATGCCTTGCTTCAGCAGCCTGGTGTAAGAGCAAGAAACCACACAGGTAACCCAAAAACCAGTGTGGGGCTTCAGGGAATTTTTGCTTTTAGAAGGCTTTTTAGTTTTTCAAAAAGTTTCCATTCGCATCTTTCAACACTTTCTCTCTTAAAACATCAATTAAAAGATAACTTAAATGATTTTCAGAGACAAAACCCGAATTCTGGTACATTCTGGAAACCTTAAGTCAGCTCCACAGCTCTGTTGCATGCACTGTTCCTCTCCAACCATTATTAAGATATGCCAGCATGCACATTAGATGGTCTGAATATATCAAGTAGCAATAACAAGAAACCAATGCAAATATTCTTCACTCTTTAACACTGAAAAATTGAAATAGTGTTTTAAAATTGAAACTAATTTATATCATTCAGAGGTACCTTTACCCCTTCAGATTAGTGCAATTAGGCCTTACCACAATTAAATTAGACCTAATAGGTCTTCAGTAACTAAATAAAAGACTTCGATATTACCTACCCTTTGGCCTCATCTAACCCTGAGATTAGCTCAGTTGGTTAGAGCACAGTGCTAATAACACCAAGGTTGTGGGTCCCTTCCAGCTCAGAGTATTCTGTGATTCTGACATTTTATTTGAAACTGTGGGACCTGGGTGTATGACCTATCTGTATGCCAGAAGTGGCAAGGTATGTAGGATTTTTTCTTCTTCCCCCCCTCAACAGCACAGTTTCTATGTGAAAGAAAACCAATCAGGTAAGACACAAGACAGCTGTGGTATGCTCCAGACAGGAGCAGAGCACTTCTGCTCCACTGTTCAGCCACAGTCCCTCCAAGTGGTTGTGCCAAAGCAGAAGCTCAATTTCTCCAGTCCATCAGAATATGTGACATGAAGGTTCAAGAAGGTTCAGAAGCAAGAACATCCAGTACGTGGGGATTGCTGTAAGCAGTCAAGGTGAAACATGCTGGTTCTGGTAGCTAAGAGAGAGACCCCCGGCAATCCTTCCCCAAATTGCAGGCACCTCCACCCTTTCCAAAGGGCAGAAACAAGGCCTTTGCCTGTATCTCAGAGTCCATCCTCCCTGGGAAATTTTGATCTATAAGCTACTATTTTCAGGTACAGGATCAGAACAAAACCATCTGGCACAGAACCCTGTTTCTCCTTGAATCCAAGAGCTTCACCCCCCAAGACATGCCAGTTGCTCCTGAAAAGAGAGGCCATCAGTTACAACCAACCCTTTTTGGGGTGAACAGGTGCAATGGAACTATGGACATTTACAGCAGCAGTGGTTTCAAGTCTTCATTGCAGCTAAAGGTATTGACAGCTACTGTATGTAGTTGTACCCTGCAACTGCACCTCATCAGCAGTTAAAGGCAGGTAGAGAGGGTGAATAGCACTTCATCTTAAGAAAATCAGAAGCACTCTGATGAGGAATGCCCATGCTAAAATTAAGGTGACTTCACTTTAGTAGCTGGATCCTGCACATCTCTCTTCAAATGCAGTCTTTTTATTAGTCACATTTTGATGGTTGCCAAGTATCTAGCTATAAAGAACATTGTACAACTCAGACACGGAAAAAGTTAGTTCTTTGTGGTATCATATTTTAGATGAAAAACCACTTCCTCTCTTGAACAGCAAAGCAAGAAAGCGTAGGCTTCAGTTTTATCAGTTGTTGCATCTGTGCCTTCTTAACAAGCTTAAAGTCTGTGAGCCAAAAATGTATCTTTCCCTCTTTTACATTCATGTAAATTTGAAACATGTATAGCTTCATTGGAGTTTACAATGGTAAAAATGATGAATGCTGGAATTTTGGTGTTTTCTTTCAAGAAGAACGAATTGCTTTCATCTGAGGAGGCTCAGAAGTTATTTCTCAAACTACACCAAAAAACTATATTGATTTTCAATGTGCTGCTGCACATGAATTCAAGGTGGGTCTCAGACGAGTTATCTGTCTCAGAGTTACACAGCTCTGTAGTGACTGGCATCTCTGGGGAAAATGAAGCACTCGCTGCTGCTCACAAACCTTCTGGGTAGTCCCTTCTGGTCACAGCACAGTCTGTTTTGACTATTTAAAGAATGAACCTTTTCTGGCATTTGTTATTACTTCTACTTCTTGTTATTACAACAGAAAATCACAAGTGTCTATTTTAAAGTTATCTTTATGCCCTGAATTTTCACTCAGAGAGTGAAAGAGGTGTACCTTTCTGTGCTTTATCTCACGCTACTAGTTACCCATTCAGGTATCTCCAAGAGGGACATTACTTCTTCAGTGTCTTTCTTCAGCTGAGCTAAGTGTAATTCTCAGTACATTTCTGTGGTCACCCCCAACTTTTTTATCTGCCAGTCTGCTTAGCCAGCTGTCTGGTTTGATATTTCTAGTTTGCACTTAACCAGGTTGGATATTTCCCCTTTGTCTTTCCCCATAGTCATGTGCATCAATCAGAGCTTTTTTTAAAATTCTTTTTGCAGCAGATAGGGAAGAAATCTAGATGAAGCCATGCTTATAAACACCTCCACAGAAGAAATCAACCACACAAGAAGCTCTGGCTATATCAACCTCGAGATGTGGTAATAATTTGAAACAGAACATAGGCCTATAAAGTATTAAAAAAAAAAAAGTAATAACATCCTGTACTTATGTAAGAAAAATGTTGGCCTCTTAGTAGGAGCTACAGTATGGCTAATGATACATCCCTGTGAACTAAAGGGCTGGGTTTTATTATAATCATTTAACCAATGAATAATTTCAGATGTAGAAAAAATCATTTATACAGAAATTAAACACATTTTGGCATCAGAATAGGAAACCTCTGTGACCTTCTTTAAGAACGAGATTTTCACATTTATAAACTGTTAATAACTGGTACAATTCTTAAGGGTATTTAATTCATTGGTTTTAATAAAGTATGAAAATAGCTGATGAACATTTTACCAGAATGTCACTGCTATCACTTTCCCTCTGGCATCTCAGCTTTCCCATGTTCAGAAAACATTTTCAGCGTTCCCATTTGAGTTTTTCAATAACAAACCTCAGATCTCTAGTCAGCCCAGAATATTGTATTACCAGTCTTTCTCAGAAACATCATAATTCACACATTCTGCACCTACTGACTAAGAAGAAGGCAAAGCCATCCATCACTGGAATTGGTCTCCCACACAGCTGCCACTTGTAAGAAAGGGGGATCCAGTGCTTCTTTCCCAGTCTTCAGTCATTCCCATCTCTTGATATCTGGCATGGAACACATTGTTGGATGACACCCTCCAACACCCTTTGCCCTAGAATTTTGCCCTTACAATCCTGATACACCAAAACACTTGGCCTGTTTCTATGATTAGAGAATAGTCTCTCTGCCATGCTGCTGATTTTTCACACTCACAGTTGTATTTTGGAGAAATATTTAGTATGAAGTTATTTTATATAAAAGGTTGAGCTCTGGGGAAAGTTTAAACCATACCCCTCCAGGAATTACTGAGTTTGTTGACTGTGAGAATTAAAAAAAGCTCCTAAATTTTCAAACTTTTTAGAAGCATTTTAAACAAGTACAACTAATTAGAGTCTGATCAAAGCCAAGTGAAGCCCTCTGGAGCAGCTGCATTCCCTATATTTGTGAAAATCAGGCCATTTAGACAGTTATTTAAATATGGAGTGTTGGAACTAAGCCAAAGCCCTTTGAAATCAATGGGACTTTTTAATGACTTCAATGCAATTGGTATCGTAACTTTACAAAATAACTTATTTTATTTAATTCACTGTTGCTGCTGACTGCCACAATATAGATTGAGACATTTTTCAGTTGCAAAATCTACTCTCACAGAATTGTTTAGGTTGAAAGAGACCAAGACCTTGAGATCGTCTAGTCCAACCCCGCTCAGCTTGGGCAGGGCTATCTAAAGCATGTTGCCTGAGATTGTGTCCAGTTGATTTTTGAGTATCTTGAAGGATGGCGACTCCATAATCCCTCTGGGCAACCTGTGCCAGTGTATAACTACCCTCACAGTTGAAAAAAAACCCCAAAACAAAGAACCAAACCAAACATTTACTGCTTTCTCCTTGTCCACCACAGTAGTCTTATCATTGTAGAAGGCAACATGGTTACTTGAGGGTGACTTCATCTTTATAAATCAACCCACGCTGACAATTTCAAATCACCTTCTTGTCCTTTATGTGTTAGGAAATGCCTTCCAGGAAGTTTTTCTCCTTCCCCTTCCCAGGCATCAAGGTGAGGATGACCAGTATGCAGTTCCTCAGATGTCCTTCCTTGTCTTTCTTGTCTGTCCTGTCTATCAATCTTCAGGACCCTCTCCCAGGCACAATGACCATCTGACATAGTCAAAGATAACCAAGAGTGGCCTTGCAATGACATCAACCAGCTCCCTCAGCTCTCATGGGTGCAACATGTCAGACCTCATGGGTGCATGTCCAGTATGCTTAAGTGCTCTCTAGCCTGAGAGTAAAGTCCTCCTTGTTCCAGACTTTTCCTCTAGTCTCAGGAGTCTGGGATTCCCAAAGGTTAATTTTACTGGTCAGGTTTGAATCAAAGATGACACTTGCTGCCCTTTGCTCCTTTTTCTTACTTTTCAGGATGGTCCTTTCTTGAGCTTGGAGGAGGTGATCCTCAATTGTCACTCAGCTCTCCTAGACCCCTTGTCTCTTCAGGGCCATGTCTCATGGAAATCTTCCAAACAGGTCTCTTAGGCTGAAGTCTGCTATCCAGAAATCAAGGGCTAATTTTTGCCCTGCTCCCTCTTCCACCATCTAATAGTTACTGCAGCCAAGGCTGCCTTTGACTTATGGCCCAGACCAGTTCTTCCTTGTCTGTATCAGGCCCAGCAAATCACCCTTCCCTGTTGGCTTCTTGATTACTTGTGTTAGAAAGGTTGTCATCAGAGTACTTCAGAAACTTCCTGGATTGCTTGTGCTCTGCTGTATTATCCTTCTACCAGCTATCAGGTGGGTCCTCCATGAGGACAAGGGCTATGAACATGAGGCCCCTTTCAGTTGTTTGAAGGCCTCATCTATATTAGGGTTTCCTAATAAGGAGGTCCATAGCAGATACCCACTAAAACAGCACCCATATTGGACTGCCTGTTCATCTTGACCCACAACCTCTTGACCCTGGTCCATTCCAAGGCAAAAGTTGTCAAAAACCAATTTACAAGTCCCTATCAGTAAGCGAGGACCATATTTTTGTAGTCATTTCTACTTAAAAGAAAAACTAACCCAAGCTGAAAAAAACTAACACCCCAAAAAAACAAACAGCTAAGTGCACTCTTACCAATTATAAAGGCGCACTGTAGAAGTTCATTGTGACAAATCAACCTTCAGTTTTGGAGTGTCATGCCTGGCAACCCTCAAATGTATGACTTAACACTCAGGGACTGCTTAACTCAAGGTTTTCTACCTGGCCTCTGAGGAAAATGAACTTAACAGGGACTCTGTAGGTCTGAACCAAATCCGACCGAAACATTTCACTTTCGAAGCGGGAGGAGTTTTGGACAGGTACAGACCGTGACTTGATAAATTGGGAAAAAACTTCGGGGGGGGACCCTGTGCTGAGCTGTGCAAGCACAAACGTTGGCAGAGGTGGTGGTTTCACAGCAAGTCCAGCATGTCCTGATGCACCTGTCACTGTTGCACATGGCATGGGGCTGGAGGATCCCTCCACAACACAGTGAGCTGTCACACATCCTCTGAGGCCAACAGGGCAACATGCCTGTGGCTCAGCCCTGGCAGCAACTATACAGAAGTTGTAACAGAAGGGTCTGCAGACAGTCCAGACCACCATGTCAGTCCGTAAGGCAGTTCTGAGGTCAAGCTAGAAAGCTGAGTCCAGGGACCTGGATCGGGCCCCAAATAAAACAGGGCACCTGGTCAGGTGCAACAGCAGTCTACAGAGGTGCTCTCAAGCAAAGGGAGTTGAGGCCTCCAGGGACAGGGAAAAAACCCACAGCCAACCCACCTGGAGAGGTGGAAGGTCAGGGCCAACCACCCTCAGAAGGAGGCAGGCAATGCAGAGACATCTGAATATAGGACAGCCTTTGTATTTGTGAGGCAGCATTTCACAAAATAAAATCATAGAATCATTTAGGTTGGAAAAGACCTTTAACATCACCAAGTTCAACCATAAACCTAACACTGCCAAGTTCACCACTAAGCCACATCCCTAAAAATATGTTTGCCACAAGGGAAAATTGCTATTTTCCTTTAATTTTGGTACAGTGAGATCCCTCTCAGGTCTTATTCTATGCTTCTCAGCATCTCCTTTACTTCACAAGGCTATTTTCTGTTACTCTAATAATAGATCACACTGTAATTCTCATGACTAACACATAATTCTTGATGCAATCCAGGTCCTACCTCTGCTTGTCTGGAGTTCAATCTCAACTGTCTAGCAATTGCTGAAAATGAAACTCAGACAGAAACTAAGCAATGCTTGACTGAGCATAGAAGTTATTATTCAACTCCCTGTTACTATTACATAGGGCTCAATTATCATCTCCTGTCTCTTTCAGAAATCTGAATGATAGATATTACTGAGACCTCACAAGAAACAAGAATCATCCTGTGGCTGAATCCAGTGCTCTTTCCTTAGTTTCTTGTTTCACTCCTGTATGACGGTCCACTATCTTTTACAAATCTTAATTATTTCAAGTCCCAGTTGGCCTATTTCCCTAAATACTGTTGCCTTGGTTAAAGACCCAGTATGGTACCACTACACAGATAATTTCAGACTAAAGGTTTCTACTGCATATTAGTCTAAGGCCTCAATTTGCCCATTTGACTAACATTTTTAAAGACTTAATAGTTGTTTTACTGTGTCATTACCATGATATTTGAGAGGTAAGAGCTCTACTGTTTCTCCAGCCAGGAGGAAGTGTGAGTTGTGCAGTTCAGCATTTACACAAGGACCTTTCAGCAGGTGAAAAAGAAAGGGCAAGTAGAAGACTGTATCACAACTGTATGCTTTTTATAAGGGGATACGTATTATATAAAATCTGTCTATCCGTTTACAGATAATGTATAATATGAAGTATCAATACATACATAAAAATTGCATTGATTCCTCCCTCACCAGCCCTCTTGTTTATGTTAAGATTTCACTGGGACATTTGTATTTTTGGAACCTGCTTTAAGGCATTTCTCTTAAATATGCTGCAAATATGGAAATTGATTGATTGATTGACCTAGTTGTGAGACTAGTGTTAATAAAACTCACTGGCAAGTTATCAAGAGACATAAAACAATGCCATCTCTGTCCTTTCCCCAAGAGGCAGAAGCACTTTTCCTGACTCTTTGCAATAGCTACTTTGGAAACCTCAGGGTCACAGTGGGTAAATCTCCATCACCCCTTACTGTCTATCCTTGACTGTTTGTCTGGTTGCTGTTTAACCAGCAGTGATGGAAGTTGGTGATCAGACTGTGGGGCCTTACCAGCAAAGGCATGTCTGGTGTGTACTGAGGCTACACAAAGGTAAGGTATGATCCCAGTGACATAGGAATGGCCCGTTCCTGCTGTGACACTGACATGAGGCTGCTCAGCACCAGGCTCTGCATCACAGGGACAACAGTGCAACCCCTCGGGTGCTCATATCCCATTCCCAGGGCAGGTGAGAGCTTGGTCCCATCTTCTAACAGCCTTCAAATGAAACAGGACTCAGTCAGGGGATTTTCTGTGATCTTTGCTCTTAGGCAAAGATTTATTATAATTTTCTATTTTCCAGTGTGATATCAATCAGATATTGTAATAGCAAGTCATAAGAAGCTGGAATGGTGCCTCGGACACTTCCTATACTGTTCATGATCCCATTTCATAATTGTCAGATTTTGAGACTAATGAAACCATCTGAGCATTTAAACTAGCTTGTAAACTATCACTGTTACTTCAGATATTTTTCTGCTGAACCCCACTGATCTGTATGAAAAATTGGTATATATTTGTTTCCCAAAAATGGCCTGTCTTGTTATGAAAACACTCAGAGATGATGATACACTGCTGCCAACAGCAGTTTTCTCAATGACTGATCAACACAGACCCGTAAAAACATTTTCTTAACTTTTGGTTGAGCCTCAGCTCTCAGCCAATGGTTTCTATTACAAGGGTTTTCCACTAAATTCAATTTCTGTGTAGATTCAATATTTGCTATAGTCCATGTTTATTTGGCCTATACATCATAACCAAGAAAGCTCTTCATACTATTTTTTGACAAGTGAAGTGTGATGAGTTCTTCAAACTCTCTGGATAGCATTTTCTCTAAACACAAGAACCATTTCTGAGGCATTTTTCTGAATGGTATTTTTCCATACTTTTTCTTCCAATGAGGTCAACAGATACAGACAGACTGTTTCGCTGTTGTGCCCACCAGTGTCATCAGCTAAAACCAGCAGGGATGGGGAACCCCAGTGCATACTACCCCACACCACTTTGATGCTGGTGCCAGCAACAGATGATCAGAGCCTGGAGAGGGATCACATGTCAGCAGGAGAGCACCTGAAGAGCAGCACAGAGGAACTCCAGCCACTCCAGCCAGTACAGTGGCTTCATCAGGGCCCAACTTAAATGTCTCTATATAGATACACACAGAATAAGGAATAAACCTGAGGAATAAGGAATTTGAGATCTGCGCACACCTGCAGGGCTGTGATCGTACCAATATCACCACAGAGACATAGTGGGATGACAGCTCCTGTGACTGGAGTGTTGGAGTGGAAGGACACAGGCTCTTTAGGAAGGACAAGCAGGAGAGACATGAAGGGGATGTTGCCCTCTGTGTTAATGACCAGCTGGAGTGCACATAGCTCCACCTGGGGATGGATGAGCTTGTGGGTGAGGATTAAAGGGAAGGCAGGAACAGGTGAGTGTCTGCTACAGCCACCCAACCAGAAGGACCACATGGATGAGGCCCTCTATAGATAGATAGGAGCAGCCTCATGTTCACAAGTTCTGATCCTCATGGGAGACTTGAACCATCTGTTGGAGAGACAACACAGCAGGGCATAAGCAACCAGAAGGTTTTTCTTGGTGACAACTTCCTTCTGCAAGTCATAGAGGAGCCAGTGAGGAGAGGGGCTATGCTGGACCTCATTCTTGCCAAGAACAAGGAGGGGCTGGCGGGGAATGTGAAGCTCAAAGGCAGCCTTGGCCATGAAAATCTGGAGTTGGAGATCCTTAGGGCAGGAAAAAAGGTGTACAGCAAGCTAGACCCTGTACTTCAGGAGAGCAGACTTTGGCTTCACCAAGGGATCTTCTTGGTAGAGTACCATGGGATAAAATCCAGGATGGAAGAGAGGACCAAGACAGTAGGTTGATATTCAAGGCTCACCTCCTCCAAGCTCAGGAGTGATGCATCCCAACAAAGCAGAAGTCAGACCAAAGCAGCAGGAGGTCTGGGTGGATAAAGAAGTTACTCCTGGACAAACTCAAACTCAAAAAGGAAGCCTTCAGAGAGGAGAAACAAGGACAAGTAACCTAAGAGGAATACAGATAAATTGTCCAAGCTATTGGATTAGGAAAACTAAAGCCCTGATAGAACCAAATCTGGTCAGGGATGTCAAAGGCAACAAGAAAAGCTTCTATAGCTACATCTTCTGTTATAAGAAGAGTAGGGAAAATGAAAGCCCTCTCCAGAAGAACACAGGAGATCTGGTTATCAAGGACATGGAGAAGGCTGAGATACTCAACAACTTTTTTGCCTCAGCCTTCACCAGCAAGTGCTCCAGCCACACCAACCAAGTTGCAGAAGGCAAAGGCAGGGACTGCAAGAATGAAGAGTTGCCCACTGAAGGAGATCTGATTCAAGAACATCTAAGAGACCTGAAGGTACACAAGTCCATGGGATCTGATGAGGTGCATCTGTGGGTCCTGCAGGAACTTGTCATTAAAGTGGCTAAGCCACTATCAATCATACTTGAGAAGTCATGGCAGTCCACTGCTTGACACTGAACTGTAAGTTCACTCTGACTGAAAAAGGGGAAACATAATCCCCATTTTTTAAAAGGGGAAAAAGAGGAGGACCCAGGTAACTACAAGCCAGTCATTCTCACCTCGGTGCCCAAGAAGATCACAAAGCAGATCCTACTGGAAACTGCTAAGGCACATGGAAAATAAGGAAGTGATTAGTGAGAGCCAACAAGGCTTCACTGAGGGCAAATCATGCCTAAGTAATTTGGTGGCCTTCTATTGTGGGGTTACAGCATTGGTGGATAAGGGAAGAGAAACCAAGGTCATCTACCTGGACTTGTGAGACATGGATTTGATGGATGGACCATTCAGTGGAAAAGGAATTGGATGGATGGTCAAACTCAGAGTTGTGATCAACAGCTTGATATCCAAGGGGTCCTTATTGGGACTGGTGTTGCTTAACATCTCTGTTGGCAACATGGACAGTGGGATCAAGTGCTCCTTCAGAAAGTTTGCCAAGACACCAAGCTGTGTGTGCAGTCAACGTGTTGGAAGGAAGGAATGCCACCCAGAGGGATCTTGACAGCTTGAGAGGTGGGCCTGTGTGAACCTTGTGATGTTCAACAAGGCCAAGTACAAGGTCCTGCACCAGGGTCAGGCTAATCCCAAGCACAAACACAGGCAGGATAGGGAATGGATTGAAAGCAGGCCTGAGGAGAAGGGCTTAGGGGTGTTGGTTGATGAGAAACTCAACACAACTCAGCAATGTGCTCTTGCAGCCCAGAAAGCCAACCAATTCCCAGACTGCATCAAAGCAGATGTGACCAGCAGGTCAAGGGAGGTGATTCTCCCCCTCTACTCTGCTCTTGTGAGACCCCACCTGGAGTGCCACATCCAGCTCTGGGGTCATCAACTAAAGAAAGATGTAGAGCTACTGCAGTGAGTCCAGAGAAGGGTGACAAAGAAGCTCAGAGGGCTGGACCACCTCTCCTATGAAGACAGGCTGAGAGTTGGGTTGCTCAGCCTGGAGAAGAGAAGGCTTCAGGGAGATCTTATAGTACCTTCCATTACCTAAAAGGGCCTACAAGAAAGTGGAAAGGGTCTTAAAAGGGGAGGTAGTGATAGGACAAGGGGGAATGGCTTTAAATTGAAGGAGAGTAGGTTTAGATTAGATGTTAAAAAGAAACTCTTTACTGTGAGGGTGGTGAGGCACAGGCTGGCCAGAGAAGTTGTGGATGTCCCACCCCTAGAAGTGTACAAGGACAGGTTGAATGGGGGTTGGAGCAACCTGGTCTAGTAGAAGGTGTCCCTGCCTATGGCAGAGTGGTTGGAACTAGATGATCTTTAAGGTCCCTTCCAACTCAAACCATTCTATGATTATAAATCACGACTGTCCACTCTTTAACCTCCCTGTCTATATATGCACAAGATCTTCATTCGACTTTCTCCACATTATCAGATTGGAGCTAGTGTTCACTTACCCCTAAATCCTTTCAAGAGTTGCTACATTCCACAATATTATTAGTCATTCTGTAAGGTTTGTCTTCATTTTTCTGTATTCGTTACTTTGTAAATGGCTGCAAAAACATACTTCATTTCACTGGGGCACACTAATAGAGTCATTTACACTGCTCAATGTAGCTGAAAAAACCTTAGCATAATTTGCCAGTAATTTATCAGGAAAAAGGTGTTGAACTGGATTTTCCCTTGGAGTTTCTGTAACCCAAATATTTTTGGAAAACAGTTTAATTTCAACAAAGCTGTAATGGAAACCAGGCACAATTTTGTGGAAATGGGAGTCACAGGTCTTCCAGGAGTCTTCATCTCTGCCTTCCTGCATGGGAAATGTAAAAAGTTACTAATTTCATTCCATATCAGAGTGTTCCAACTATAGGAATCTACAAAAAATTTTGAAATCCAAATCCTCTGCAATCACTTTTCTCCAGAGTTCCATCACTTGCCCATCTACCAATCTTTGTGTCATCTGCAGCTTCTCACTAGTAAACTGGAAAAGCCGTTGTTTATAGGGAGAGTAACATAAGGAGTATCCCCAATGTCTTTTTAATCTGTTTTGAATGCAGTTTAGCAGCTGGTGACAAGGAGCTGAGCCAACTCAAGAAGCTCAGTGGACACTGTGGACCATCAGCAAGTGATGATGCTTGTTTCCAGAGTGGGAAATCCTACACTATTTGTTTCTGTTTACCCTTCTAGTTGTGACTTCTCATTAAGATTCCTGAGAGTGATGTCAGTTGTATTGTATTTCAGTGTACTTGGTATGACAATACTCTTACATTCTCCAATATAAATCAGTATATTGTTCAGTGATGCTTTGTGTCAACTATAGCAGTATCTCAAGATTCAGGGAAGAAAACTGAACTCCCAGCAGCTAACTTTTTATTTTCAAATAAAATACTATTCAGAGTCATTCCAAGTTCTCTTAGTTTGAAGACAAACACTGATCAGGCAGGTGTTTTGACACATATAATGGTATCACCTAGGGAATAAAATAAGGATAAAACCATGAATAATGAATCCCCCATCATTGCTTTCAGCAGAAGTGTATTCTGAGGGGTAGAAAAACTGACTTTGCAATTTGCTTTCAGTAGGCATTTTGGAAGCCTTTTTCCTCTCCCTTTCTCTGTTCCCTATTAGCATATTTCCTCTCTTTTACCACTTGATCAACCTGGAGCAGAAAACTTAAACTGCTAAGGAGTACTGATGAGAAACACTCTTTTACTTCTTTTAGACAGACTAATGTGAGCAGGACTCACTAGATAGTGGTTGTTCAGGATGTGAGAGCCCAAACAGACACCCCACGAAGTTAGTTGTCACAAGCAGCAAGGCTACCAATTTGCAAAATAATCCCTCTTCTCCAAATGAAGATGAGGCTCAGGATAACTATGGCTAAGCCATAGCTTTGTCAGAGACCTCCCACATATGCTGCTCTCAGCCAGGGCAGGGTAAAAGGATTCTCAGGGTTATCTGTTTCAGTTACTGGCTTTTGGAGCTTCTGGTGGCCTTTCACTACACATTTATGTATGAGTGAGCAGTGGGGCCTCCAGCACACTTGTGGATCTCACGCATCCTTCAGTTGTGCATAGGCAGCTTTACAAATGTAACCCAAAACCAGCCAAAGTCAAAAAGACTCTAAAAGAATCTCCTTCCAATCAGGCCTGAATAAGGAAGATTAAAGAAACAATTATCTAAGAATCACAAAAAGGTCATGTTACCATTTCCAATCCTGTTGATTTCACATGAAAAATGCGTATCTGTGCACACAGCCTAACCTCCTCTTTGAACTCTGAAGAGTCTTTAACAACCCAAGTTGCATGTAAGTCTTGTCTCTGCTTTAAACCTGAGTTACACATCTCAATTCTGCCCATCTGGGAACTCTGAACCAGTGCTCAAGCCCAGGGACCAAGAGAAGCAGCCAGGACTCAGTCCTGAGCATATGCTTCTTCATACATCTTGTTTGTTCATATAAAACTTTGTCCTGGAAGCCAAACGTATAAGACAACTGCAGCCCTCTGCTCCCCTAAATACCTAAGCCAACATTTTATGCAGCATTCTTCACAGAAGATACCCCAAGCTCTGCACACAGTGGATTGCCACAGCTCCCTGGGACAGCTTATGGACCTTCTTGGTTGAGGAGGAAGAAGCCCCAGAGACATCTGCTGAAGGTGGAAATGTTGCAGAAGGGAGGCCAATATTTGTAAACAGCTTCATTCATCATCCAGGAGATATGAAACAGCAGGACTAATTAAACAGGAGCTATGCCAGTTTCCTCTTGACAAGTGCTTGCAAACAACACTTGTCTCACCCCTTGTCACCTCCCAGACCAGAAAGTAAGAGCACTAGTCCATCACACTCCTTCACATCAGCTGAATCCATGTTCTGCAATAACACTGCCACCTTTCATATATTCCAAGACCATGTTTTTTTTCAATACTCATTTTAATCTCTTCTATTTCCATTGAAAGAGCAGCAGGAGGACTTGTCAGCAACGCACCGTGTGAGAAAGAAGTGGAATGTTAACATGGATAACACTTGCTGTGTGGCTACACTTCACATGAATAAGATGTGAGCTCTGAATGCAAATACTTGGCTCTGGCATCTATGTCAGAGAGCTTAAAACCAGCCACTCAAGGCATGACTGTGCAAAATGATGTCTGTATTTCCACAGATACCCAAGGCTTGTTTCGCAGAGCCAAGAGTGCTAGGAGCTAAAGGGATCAATATCCTCAATAGCTCTAACCTGACAGCTGTGAACCTTGGGAGGGTACAAGGGTTGGGAACATGAGCAGGAGCCAAACTTTGTTCTCATTAAACAGCCTCTCCTGTTGCTGCTGTCAGAAATCAAATGCTGGCCTAGATGGTCCCCACAGGGGACAGCTCCTGCAGCCATATCAGCTAAAGAAACAGAGCTAATTCCCATCCATCTACTGTACCCTCACTCTGGCCTCCTCTTCCACTCTGCTCTAGTTAATGTATGCCTGCACACAAGTAAGAACTCCAAGCCTTCACAAACAGCATAGCCCGTATAAGAGTGCATATCACATCATGCCATGGGACTATCCATCTTAGGGTACCCAGAGGGTGCATTCTCAGGCTAGGTAGCAGCAGATTTCACCTAGAGAACAGTTGACACCAAAAGGTAAACATATCTCAAGTACATCACAAGGAAATACTGGTCCTAGACCCTAGAAGGTGAGCATGACAAAGCACCACCTCCCTGGCGGTGCTTCCACCCAGTGTCAAATACAGCTCTGACATGCTCAGAGCTGTCAGCCAGCCATGCCAGGAAGCAGGAGACCCCACTGTCCGTGCTGGGCTGGCCAGACCACAGTGCCAAAAGGTGAGGCTACCTTTCTACTTGCAAACTGTGAGAAAGGAGAAGGGTCCTTTTAAGGCCAGTGCAAATATTTCTGCATGATAAAATAAAAATATACCTTAGTCTTAACTCAGAAATAGCCCCCAAACCTACACCCACTCTCTTTTAAAACCTGTGGTCCAAGTCTGCAGTGTTGTGTTTAAAATTATATTAGTCTAACCTGGGAAGGGAGAGGAAATCTCTAAATTTATTTTTATCATTATTGCTCAGAAAATTCATCAAGTAGAAAGAAAGGATTCTGAAGGCTTATGACACATGCCATGCACCTCCTAAGGTCTATTGATTTAAGCCATGAGAACCTTACTTCACTTTGACCTCTGAGCCATATTTGCATTTATTGTGCAATACCTGGCAAAGCAGTGCCACGTATGAGGTGTCAGCTACTCAACCCCCTCAGTGACATCATCAGAGCAAATATGAAAAACAAAAAGTCACTCAACCAGTATGGCAGTTGTGTGGTGTGAAAAATATTGTGTGTGACCTAAAGAAAGAACCAGATAAGAGTTAAGGTGGGGGAGAAAGAAGAGAGATTTACAACACCGAAGTCTGGAGAATAGGAGCACTTTGCTGCAAGTTCTTGCAGATGAGTTGCAATGTAATCATGAGACAAACACTGGGAAAGCATTAGTTCAAGAATATTTGTGGATATTTATTCTCCATCAATGTTTTAAAGACTGGATTTGCAAAAGCATTGAAGTGTCCCTTCTCCTCCACTGCTGAAATCCAGAGGGGACTTCTGCTGTTGACGTCAGCAGGAACCACATTAGGCCAAAGCAGATTATTTTCAAAAGTCTCTCTGAAATAGAGTCAACACAGTCAAATAGTACAATTCCTACAGGCCTACTTATATTTACTAGGGAGTCAAACTAAATTTGCTATATGATCCATGAAATCATAAAAAGTAAGCAGCTATATAAAAGAGAATAAGCCTGAGCTCTTAAGTTTAACACACAATTTTACTTCATTATTTTAAAATATGATTGCATTGACATAAACATGTGATCTGCTGTCTTCAAGAGCAGTCACCCTTGCATAAGGCTAGCACTGGAACAACAGTCAAGGAAGCATAAGTGCTGTTCTTTTGTATGGTTTCTGTATCCCCAAAACCTGGTGGGCATCTATCCTTTCCCCTTTCTCCCTGTAACATGAGCAGAAAGGATGGAGGTTTTTTACTTTGTTCATTTGTTTTGAGAGGACAGTTACCTGAGAAGACCTGAGAGGACTTACTTCAGAGGCACATCTGTCCCCAAGAAGACACCGCCTAGTGAAACCTGCTATGCAGTAAGAAACTGCCCAGGAGGAGAGGACAATCTTTGACTCACTGTAGGGTGGGTGCTTTCACAGATATGTTCACACACTCAAAGAGATGTGTAAGATTATAGCCCCTAAATTCACAATATTTTCCATTTCCTTTTTTTATGCAGACGATAAACTGATTTAAACTATTCTTTAAAAAGGCAATGTTGCTGGGAAGGTGACTGAGTGAGATATAGGAGATGAGCTCTCTAGGAGGAGGAGGGCTGTGGGTTTTCCTCGCTGCCATGCCCTGCCACCCACACGCCTGTGTGAGCCCTGCTGGTAGCATGGCTGTGATGGCCATGGAGACCACGAGTGAGTCAGGTGACAGGACTGGCTACAGCAGGGCAAAGAAAATGTTGTACCAAAAGGAGCCTCAAGGTCTTGGCAGCCAAGTCATCACTGATCCAAACAGGGCCACCCCTACAGAGAGAGGTCCCAGGCATTTTACAAGGACACCAACTGTCTTCCTGAGCCTATCAGCCCAGAAACAGAGTAGTGGCTCCATAATCCCTCTCTTGCCTGGCTGGACAGTGTTGGTGTCACCTGCTAGATGAGTGGACCAAGGCCTTCCTTTGAAGCTGCCTGGAAGTTTTTAAGCACCTTCTTCAGCCTCTGAATATCTACTTTATTTTCCCTTTGAGATGAAAGAGCAGTCTTGAAGAGCCAGTCTGGGAGAGAAGGAATGTGGGGAACACATCAGTGACTTCAGCAATGGTTAAGCTCAAGACTGCCTGCTTGATGCAAAGCTCCAGTAAATGAGTGAAAATCGAAGTTATACTCATAGACAGAGTGGGTGCTCAACCCTGTCAACATCTATGTGCTTCTTTTTGTGTCCTTTTTATTAAAGTATTTACATTTTCAGCTTAAGAACAAGAATCTCTTCACAGATGTGCCATTTGTGAGACACATCACAAGTAATTGACTTTCATGCTATAAATACATCATATCTCACTTACCACGCCTGTGATCACAAGCTAAAGAGAGCCTGCAGAGTGGGAAGATGGTCATTTGAATTTGTGAAACTCTTCTAGGATGCCTAACTCTAGCACTAATTTTGGCTCATAACTTTCCCCCGCAGTAATGTACATCCCTGTCAGACTCTTCCTTTAATCCATCCACAGGCACTTTAATGCCCAAGGAGATTCTATGGCCAGTACAGGAGGACTCCCATAAAGTGAAGAACAACCTGGAGTCAGCCTTTAACGCTGAATGACAAACTGGGACCAGTGTAAGAGATCGGAGTTCACCACATCACTTTTCACAATACCACCCTTGCGTACCTTCTCACGGTGGCTTTGACAGATGTGTCACTTACTCACCCAGCTATTTCCAAATGGGACAGGCATGAGTCAAGGAGCAGTTCTTGTCCTGGCCTCACAAAAGACTACAATGAAAGGAGGGGGTATAATTATTGTGGGAAAAGGAGTTATTTTTGTTTGGTTTTGATATTTTTCTTATGTTGTTATGGGCTGCTTTATTTTTAAAGCAACAATCCCCAGGTACAATCCCCAGCATAAACATAGAGTCATAGAATGGTTTGGGTTGGAACAGACCTTAAAGACCATCTAGTTCCAAGGGTTCCAAAAAGGTGTCCAGGCCTAGAGACACCTTTTACCAGACCAGGTTGTTCAAAACCCTGTTCAACCTGGCCTTGAACACTTCAGGGATGGGGCACCCCCAGCTTCTCTGGGCAACCTGTTCCAGTGCCTCACCACACTCACAGTCAAGAATTGCTTCCTAATATCCAATCTTATCCAGTTTAAAGCCATTCCCCCTTGTTCTATCACTACCTGGCCTTGTAAAAAGTTCCTCTCAAGCTTTCTTAGGTAGTGGAAGGTGCTGTAAGGTCTCCTTGGATATTCTCTTCTCTGTACTGAATAACACCAACTCTCTCAGCCTGCTTTCATAGCAAAGCATTAACTTTTGCAAGGGCCTCTCAGGAACAGCATTTACCAAATCCTGCAAACCCTCCACCCATCAAAGGAATCACCCCACTCAACCAGGCTCACTGGCTGGTACAGCAGCTGTGCCTGCAGACACCAGCCCACGTGCACAACTCCTGCAGCCATCAGGGATCCTATTGGCACATCCAACAATGCTCACAGCAAGCAGGGCAGCCTCGAATCCATCCTGTTTAATGCAGAGACATTAATGCCTCACAGCGGCAAAGTGAATGAGCGAAGGGTGGTGCTTAGCAGAGTAGCTTCAAGGGTAGATTTCTGCAGATTTTAAAGCAACGAAGAGCTGTGAGGAAGCTGGATGCTGACAGTCTTCACATACAAGAGACATTTTTTTCTTATTTTATTTTAATTTTGTTTGCTTTGTTTTAGCCAGGCCTGTTCTTGAGCAGGTTTGATGTGGCAATCAGCTCTAATAAAGCACCAGGATTACAGCAGGCTCAGTGGTTTATAACCCAGCCCACTCACAGCTTTTCACACAGCTCACAGTTCCCTTTTCACTGGAGTTTACTTATGGGGACTGCAACTTCTAAGTGGAGAGGTGGGGTTTTTTCACCCCCTTCTCCCTCTGCATGAGTGTCTTCTCATATTTTCATCTGGCTTTAGCCATGTTTTGCATAAGCATGGTTTTATTCAGCCTGCATATGAAAATTCATATGAAAATTCATAAAGTGACTCTATAACCAGTGAAAAATAGTAGGCAGTTGCCCTGCACAGTGCCATAACTCAGTGGTATCAAAGCTGAGCTCAGAAACCAGAATGGACATGCGAGGCCTGGACACATTGCAAGGCCTCTTGTGGGGATTATGGGCTTAAAACCCCATCTCTAACCCACTCCATCTGGGAAACTTGGTGTTAAGGGCTGGAGATTCCTCTGGACCCCAGAGCCTGATTGCCTTCACTTTGTCACCATGAAACAAACCCAGCCACTCGTTTCTATAGATGACACTCATGCTGCCCCAGGAAAGTCCATCTAATGGATGTGGTACACCTGGAGCAGCCAAGCCACCAAAGGACCCTTGTGTCCCTCAAGCTAAAGGCCTGCAGGGCTGCCAGCCCGGCTACAAGCTCCACTGGGCAGCAGCTTACTCAGGGACAGCAGAGTCCTGTCTCTTCTGCACACACACCTGGCTGGGGAACTGCCATGTGAGGGCTGTCTCCAGCACAGTCCTCATCCCTGGAAAGTTCACAAGTAGCATGCTGGATACTCAGAGCATCCAAACCTATTCTCTGCAAAAAAGAGATGTGTCTCTGCCTTGAAAAAACAGTCATGAGGGACTGCTCCCACAGGAAAAGGAGAGGCTGAGGCCAAACACTTCCAGAGGCATCAGTGATTCTTATTACACATCACTGGGCATCAACTATTCTTCAGTATCTGCTAATGTGTTAGGTGTCTCCTGAAGCAGAAGAGGCATGTGTGCTCTGTGCTCCAAATCTCATGCACAGTAGAAAAGAAAAAAGTTGTGAGGTGGAAGAACGGGAGGGAGATGGGTTATGGCAATGACAAAATATGAGCATTTAGCCATATGCCTGGTATCTTTAAACAAAATCTCTTATGTAGTTCGCTATGTATGAACAATGATAGTAAACTGGAAGCATGTAGGAAAAGAAAGCACACGAAAATCACAGCCACCAGGAAAGAAATATGCCATCACCAAACATGATTATGCAGCCAACCAGCATCAGGGTCCATGACTTTGTGTCACTCCAAAGTGCATACCCCCTTCCACCCTCCCGTCCCCTACTTCTCTCCAGAAACTTTTTCTTTGTGCCTGATTGAGGTTTAGAAAGATAGCTTTTCTAAAGAACATATCCAAATGTCTTCCATGTGAGAGACAAAACACAAAAAATGTAGCATAAATAATAAAAAAGTCTTTATCTTAGAAGAGAGGGACAGGTTGCATCTTCTTCTGGCTCACTTGAGTGATGACTATAGAATTAGAAGCAAGAGGAGGCTGTAATCCACCCACTCACTGGTAATTCTGTCCATTTGGGGGGTCCTTGGGGGGTAGCATTAAGCAGCCCCAAGGGAGCTGTGAACAGAGCTTGTTTGTGACATCCTTCAGCAAGTCATTACATGGGCACAGGCCAGTAGTCAGGACATTGCCAGCCCACCCCTGCGGAGGAGACCAGACAGTCTAAATAAAGAACTTATGATGAAGCTTTTTTCTTCTCCCACTACTGATGGTATTAAAAGGACCAGAACAGAACACGATGCAGAGAAGCAAGCAACTGCATCCTAAAATCACATTATTTAATATTCGAAGAAGAAATACATAAGAGGATCCTCCCTGGCAAAGCTGGTTACCCTGCCAGACTTGCTTACAAAATTCTTTAAAAGCTCGTTTCTGTGCTGTGTCTCATGGCTGCCTTTGCCTGCCAAAAGCAAAGTCTAACTTTCCCAGTTTGGCCACTGTTTTGGCTGTGATGCCATTTTTCAAGTGCTCTGCAGCGTGCTACAGTAATTGGACTATTCAGGCTGGGTTCAGTGTTTACCATCACCACAACCTGAAGCGAACATTGCCTCAAAGCATCCGGTGTCCCATCATCTCCACAGCAAAAAGGCCAAACATCACACAGCGGTGTGGGAGCTGTGCCAGGAGCCCCATTCTGGCACTACCTGCTGAGCTCCCTCATTACAGCCAGCAGGACATCAAGTCCCAAAAGAAGGAAGATAACCTGTGACATTCTTCATGCACACCCACCAGAGGATGGGCAACAGCCTCCTGGGTGGCTCATAGGCAAAGATTCATGGATGTGGGCGCTGCTGATTTGGAGGGCTGAAACAATGATTAATTGTACTGAGATAAATGGCTGCAGTATTAGGGCTAAGAAAGAAGGGCAGGATTTGAATGACAGAGTCATAGAATTATTTTGGGTGGAAAAGACCTCTAAGATCATCAGCAAGTCTAACTGAACTCAGCACTGCCAAGTCCACCACTGAGCTATGCCCCTAAGCACCGTATCTACTTGACCTTTAAATACCTCCAGGGATGATGACCCAGCCACTTCCCCAGGCAGTCTGTTCCAATGTTTGACAACACTTTTTGTGAAGAAACTTTTCCCAATATCCAATCTACAACTCCCCTGGCACAACTTGAGACCATTTCCTCTCATCCTATTGCTTGTTACCTGGAAGAAGAGGATGACCCTCACCTGGCTACAACCTACTTTCAGGTAGTTGTAGAGAGGAATAAGGTCCCCTCTGAGCCTCCTTTTGTCCAGGCTAAACACCCCCAGTTCCCTCAGCCAATCCTCATAAGACTTACACTCCAGGCTCTTCCCCATCTCCATTGCCCTTCTCTGGACATGCTCCAGCACCTCAATGTCCTTCCTGTAGTGAGGGGTCCAAAACTGAACACAGTGTTCAAGGTGCAACCTCACCAGAGCCTACTGATTCCTTGAAAAGACAATATTTAAACTCCATCAACTTACTTCTCTGCCTTAAGTACAACAGTGCACTAATTATAAGACAAGATTAGCACAGTTAAATACTTAGAAAAACATTTAGGACTTTTACTCAGACAGACACCTTTCTGAAAGATTACTAGTTTTACTCACCGTATCTGTCTATCATTTTAAAAGGCAACGTTTCCTAATGCCATTTGAAGCGCAGGTAGGAGGCAGCAGCTTTGTTACTCTTTTTTCTTATGCAAATTCAGCCTCTGAGCAAAACCCCATATTTTCATGTGCAGGCAAAACTTCAGCTAATGCACAAGTCAACAGCACTGAAAGGCTCATCAACATAACTCTTACCTGAAAACTTTGGGGGAAAGTTTTTCTGGGTATTTTTAGTATTGTAGTGACACATCCCAGCACAAAGATCAACAGGCACTTGGCTCCTCAGCTGTAGAGGCAAGGAGTTTTTCTTTCATAGCTGACCTGACATTTTGGAAAGGAACTCACTATTTGGCATAGCTGAGAGGCCTGACCTGGATGCTCTGAGCAGTCAGAAGGAAGGCTGCAAGGCTGGTCTGTGCACAGTGACAAGTCAAAGTCAAGCCATAAGACATCCACATCAATTGGCATGCCAGGTGCCTGGACAGAAAATAACCATGGGTCCATCTGGGATTCAGGAGAGAACTGCCATGCAAGACCAAGATGCTTGGCTCATTCCATCACCTCTGAAACACAGCAATGTAATATTTGCTCATTTTTGCCTGAAGAGCATCAAGCAGAAACCTTCTCTGGCCACATATGTGGCCAGCAGCAAACCAAATGGCTAACATGGGTTTGATGTACACCCATTAGAGCAGCTCTATCCCAAATCAACACTTGGGAATAACAAGCACTTCAGTATCAACCAAACCTCAGCCATTTTAATGTGGTTACCGCTTTGAAAGCCACACAGCGAGCAAATTAAACAAGCTAATCCAGACAGCGTCAAACACTGCCAACATACAGCAATAAAGATGATGGCAGGCTTTGCCCTTGGCTTGGCTTTTGCAAGGCAGGCAATGGGCTTTTTATTTTCTCTTCTGCGATAACAGGTATCAAATGTTGTGCAGATGTCAAGTCTAGGGAGGGGGGAAGGAAAGCTCTCCCTCCAAGGTCAGGTAATCCATTGCTCTTTGGGCCTGCAGGGAAAAGGCAGAATCAGTGCAGCCTTGCTCTTCCTATGCTTATTCAATCATATGCTGAAGTAATAGTGACTGTGGTATTGCACAGCTAGAATGTGGAGGTATTTTATGTTCGCAGTTAATGTTGTTAGTATATCAACTGACATGTACCTCAGTTCTCTTTATTATGATTCATGTTCTGTGTTAATTAAACAGCACATGACAAATGCATCATTACTAACAGCAGCTGGAGAGCCAGTAAACCTTGCAGCAGCTTGAGCAGAGGAACCATGCAGTATGACAGCATGCTCCAGGTGTTGAGAGAGGGCTGATGAAGAATGCTGAATTCAGGCAAGGCATAAATGCCTCTTGATAAGTACCAGTAAAGTAGTGACTGCCCCTCAGCAGTGGAAGATTGCTGTGTGCTACATGCCCAGACAGCTGCAGGTAATACCAAACCCTTACCTAGCTCCTTCCCATGTGCCAGACACTTTAGACAAGGGTAGCCTGGCTGAGGCCATTTCCCCCCTCTGCAGTCACAGAGACCCTCTTTCTGTGCTGAACTTTTTGCTTTGCACCAGGATCCTGCTCCAGATTTACCACCCTAAGCTACCAATGCAACCTTCATTTCCAGTCTCAGCCTAACACTCTCCCATCCTCAGTTTTCCCCTCTGGCTCTAGGGCATCATGGTGCAATGAAGCAGCTTGTGCCAATGTACATCATAAGAAGATAAAAGCAGATCTTCAGCATTCTAGAAGGAGGCAAAAGAAAGTCAGTGACACCACATACACTAACTTAGTTTAAACAGCAGCCAAGAGTTAAAACTTATGTGCATATGCTCTAAAGCTATTCTTTCCAGGGGGCAATTGCTCAACAGACTTCCAGAATTCTGTATAGTTATTGCTTTTTCTCTACGCATCATCTCTTTGTCTCTCTAAAAAAATACTGTTGTCAGACTACACAGCGATGAGGAAGGAATGATGATTTGTGATGATTTGGTGGAAGAATTCTTTAAGAATAAGTAGCAGCTGATGCACTTTTAGAGCAAAAGCCTGCATTTTTCCTCATTGTTGTCATAGGTTTATTTATACAGAACAATTCATGTAGAAAACCTCCCCCCAGCACTGGGCAATCCAGGGCACAGCCACACTGAAAGTCACGGTCCATAACTGCAAAGTAAGCCTGTACCAAAAAAAAACAAAAACAAAAACAAAACAACAAACAAAAAACCCACACTAAACAAAAACAAACAAACCAAAAAATAATAACGAAAGACCTTCAGGGATTTTTACACTGTCAAAGACTCCTGGGGAACAGAAGATGCTCCTGAAGCTCAGGTGCTTGCACAGGACAAGGTGGTGGTGCCCCAATGTGTAAAGGGTGTCTCTGGCAAAGGAGGTTAAAGCTTGGAAAAGAGAAAGATTTTGACACCTTATTTAAATAGGAGAAGCTAGAGATTTTGGTTTTGTTGCTGACAAACTATGCAAGCACTTCCATTAGATTTAGAGAGTTGTTTCAAGTGTGAGAGGAATAAGGTCTTCATTTCAGTCTGTCTTAACCTCTGCTGGTTCACATGATCATTTTGACACTCTGATGATTTGCCGAAGCTTTTTTATAATCTTATTTCCTCTCTATGAATACCTACATGGGGCACTTCCACATTTACTATTTGCATGACCTTCAAATGCCAGCCTGGTTTAATAGCACAGATGGAGACGGCAAACCCAACAAGTGCTCCCTGGCACCTGAATCCAAAGAACGTGACTGACTTGTCACTGCCCGTTCCTCGCTATAGTGATTGACCTCAGCAATGTCTCTTTCACCAGGACACATCCCTGTCCCCGAGGAAGCCTTCCAATTACATCAGCTAAACAAGCATAACAGATCCACAAAAACAAAGTAGAAGCCACTGGGATCAGCAGCATATGCTGCTGCATCACTCTCAGCCCTGCTGCAACACACCCCCGAGAGCTCTCCCTGTGCCACTTGCTCTGCAAGTGTCGGGGCAGCCACAGCATTCACCCATCTGCCTGCCCTACCCTGCTGCAGGCTCAGGATACCTACACCCAAGCTGGTGCACTGGGGCCATGCAAAGTGGGGCAGACCCTGGTCATTGTGCTACATGCCACAGTTGTACCTTTAGCCAACTCTAATCCTTAGAGGCATGAGTTTTTCTCACACACACCACACCACCCTGCCCACCTTTCACCAGACCTGTATTTCCTGTGACTGGACAAGGTCTGCCAGCTCCACTCCCACGTATTAACCCCTGCACCTTATCTGAGACTGTGCTTCTCTCAGTAGGGGTACATATCGCCCTTGTCCTGACCTCCCACTCCACCCACTCCCTGACTGCTCACAGCAAACCTCCAGCACTCGTGTCCCAGCCTTCCCTGATCCCCTGCCCTTGCCCTCTATTTCCCCACACTCTCACCTCCCAAGTGTCCCTGTGGACAGCCATGTCTGTGGGGTCACGCAGTGGCAATGGGGCTGCTGGCTCTCCTGCACAATCAGACACACTGACTGAGTCACTGTGGCTCTAAGCAAGCAGCTGGAGCAATGCTGAAGCTATGGAAGTATAGGGTGGTATATTGCTGAGTATCCCAGCCCTTTAGCTGTAAAATCTAGCTATAAAATCATCATGGGTCCTCTGACTATCTAGTACCAGGGAACGAGCTGGACTAGAGGTGACACCACCCCCAAGGACAGAGACATCTGTCTTGAGACACTGCATCTGCACCAAGCTGGTGGTGAGCATCTGAAGCCAGTCACTGTTTCACAGAAAACAAACCATAATGCTGCTAGTGAACTCGAGGCATCCTGCCACCCTGCATCCAGCCAGAAAGATAAGCACCGAGTCCTTTGATTCACCCTGCAACTGAACTCCAGGGCATCAGAGATGACTTCCAGGGCAGAGGAGGACTAGAACAGATGTGGCAGAAGGGGCTCAGACCTGTCCACTGGGGCTGAGCAAATGCCACAGCAGGGAGTCCCAGGAAGTGGTGCACTGCCCCAGCTCATGAGGTATCTGGTTGTGACCACCTTGGGCAGAGAGGCAGGGGTGTGATATCGCAGGACATGCTTTATGGGTGGGTGGCAATGTCAGCACACAGAGTGCTTACAGCCTTTGACAGACCTTTGAACAGGAGGTCAGTCATCTTGCTACAGGCAATTTGTCCCCACAAATAACACTTTTGTTATCATTATCCCATGACTCAGCGCTCTGCATTTTTCATTTACTGCCATTACAAAAGAGCCAATGCAAAAAGCAGGGGAGACAGATGTGAGTCTCTCAAAAGGGACTTGGAGAAGTATGCCAAGGAGCTGGTACTGCTGGCACAGCATGTGACAGCTGGAAGAGGAATGAGTACAAGTGGTGTGTAGCCAAGCAGTGTAAAGTCATCATGCATGTGAGGGAAATCTCTCTGCATCTGTCAGCACAAAGTGCATCAGAGCTTAGACACAAAGATGAATCCTGCACCCACTGAAGTAAGTCTTAAGGCTCCTGTGGACCAGGACGTGTTCCTTAATCTGTTGGTGAGCACCAGGATCCTCACCCAACTTGTTTGCTTTCCTACATTGTGAGAAACGAAACTCCCTTGCTTGGAAAGTAAAATAGAATGAGTTTTAGCAAGCTATTAAGACAGCTGGCTGATGAACAACACACGAGGTCAGGCAGCACTTTACATCACTGAAACAGCATGTCCTCTGTCACATGAGAGAAAGGACATGAAGCTGGGTCCCCCACCCGAGGTTAGAGCTTCTCCACAGTATGTGGGTGGCATGCTCAGATGTCAGCCGCTGGCTGAAGCAGGCAGTGCATTCAGTCACTCGAGGCAGAGGGGGACTTCGGTGATGCCTGTCCCCACACAGTACAGAAGCTTAGCACTCATCTTTGCCATCAGATTGTGTCAGCTCAGGTAACCGCCACTCCTGGTTTGGGCCAAGAGCAGTGAGCTACAGTGGGCTGAGGAACAGTGTTACCCCAACAAGCCTGCCCTCACCTTGGTACTTCTGCAGGTCAGGCATCCTGCCAGCTCAGGCTTTGTTCTAACCTGTCCAACAGCAACAGCATTCTCAAAACTAAATCAGTAGCGGTCCTAGGTTGCTAAAAATATAATTAAAAGAAACTGATGGACAGTTTAATATCCATTGCTCTTGAACCAGTAATGAACTGCTGAAAAGATGCCCTGGTTTAAAGCTTCAAAGGGTGAGCCTGTCAGACAGCACGTCATGTCTCTGACCAGTACTCAGACTCCAGTTACAAATTAAAATTAATGTAGTTCAGCGTTAAACTGCAGCCTAACTGAGCCAGTGAGCAGGAATGTTCTGTGCTCTAGTAGGGTGTGAAGAAAAGGAAGCTGAGCAACTCCTACTTTCTTTCTATATATAGGGAGTAGGCCAAATTCTGACCCTTTCTACAACGCTTTAAAGCCAACTTCATTGTTGCTGGTAAAGCTGCCCCAGGGAAATCTACAGATGCGCCAAGTACAAAAAGGCCTAGAGGAGGGGAAATACTGACAAATCACATTTGGAAAGGTACTTTCAGAGGGTTCTGGCTGCATAATATGCCAGCATGGCTCTAATTAGGTTCACCTCATGTAAGCAAATCCTATCCTAGTGAAAGATGGGGCGATGGGAGGCTGCAGCTCCCGGGTTCCCCAGGTCCTGGGAGCCCCACTGGATGGGCAGGTAGTGGAGCAGTGGCTCCTGACACCATGGTCCTCATGTCCTGCAGGGATTTCCTGCAGAACAAACCCTTGCCTTTTCCTTCAGGATGGCACTCAATTTTAGAATAAACCACCACAAGACACAAAAGGTCCCTTTAATCATGAGGACTGTACCTCCACACCTGCCAAAGACCAGAAATACACAGCTGAGTGTACTCATAACTTTATACAAATGCCAGATAGGCTTCTTAAACCAGCTGCAATTAGGATCTATTAAATCAATCACAATCAAAATTTAGTCTGCCTTCAAGTGACTTTCAGTTAGGATGCAGTAACATTATTATTTTGTCTGTCTGAGCCCTTTAAAGAGCTACACTGAGAAGGAATTATTTCCCAGAGGGCTAATTTTCATCATCCTCTGAAATAAAAGCCTCTAGAAGTTCATATTTCTGATTTCCAAAAAAAAAAAAAAAAAAATCCCAAACCACATTATCAAATTAAAAGACTTGCTAACATTATCTCACTGTTGAGTTTTTCCCTTTTGGATACCATTTTTTTTTCCTACCCAACTGTCACCAAAGTGGAAGAATAAAATCATGAAGCAGTGCCTTCTTCACATCTGACTACCCACATTTCATCTGAAGCCCTGAGAAAGAAAAGGACATGATGATAGGAAAAAATTAATTGCAGTTTTGTTGAGTGATTTGTATTCTTAGCAGGAGAACAAAGAGAGGAAGCCTATTTGATCATTCAAAAGTCAGGAACCAGTTTGAAACAGAGCGATGAGCTTGGATTAAGGGGGCAGATTAAAAAGTGGAATTTTGCAAATCAATTCCAAAAATTCAAGAGCAAAGAGGACCTGATTCATTTATCTGTTTATTGATCTGAGGAGTAACCACTTCTAACTCCTGGAACTCTCTGCCATACATTCAAAATGAACCAAAGGCAAAAGTAGTAGTTTCCAATGTCTGAGATGGGAAGTTTTTATGTCTTAAACATAGACTATTAGTTGTATTAATTAAATTAACAATAATTAATAATTGTACTTTAATATATCCATATAATTTGTGAATTCATGTAATAGATATATATTTACATGCACTAAAATTAGCTGCTTATCAACATGAAGATTTGCTCAGCCTGAACACTCAGCTAAGACCCTGGAAAAATCGTGCTCTTGTATCACATATGAAACTTCATCAGATATGAAAGGCAGGTGGTGGAAAATTCATCTCCAAAAAACTACCGGAAGAAACATCCATCATATTCCGTGCCGGAGGTCAGGCAAAGTCCTAGCATAAGTAAGGGATGTCACAGCTTTTTTCATTTTCCTCTAACAAACACTAGCTTGTACAAATCACCTCCAAACCAAGACTGCTACAGTTTATGTTTATGTAAAATAAGACATTTTTCAGTCTGGTAGAGAATCCAGAAGAAAAAGAAAAACAAAACAAACCCACAAAAACACTCCCCACAAACCAAAAAAAACCCCCAAAACAAACCACCTGAAGGAAAGACCCCAACTTATAGGACTTCTAAATTACCTAAAATATCATTGCTCTTACCACCCCTCCCACCCTTCACACTCACTCATCTTCAAGTTCAACATTTGCTTTCATTCCTCTTCAACCCCACAAACCCTTTTTATTTTTTCCTTTTATCAAAATTTGTAATTGCAACTAGTTCAACTTCCAAAAAAGATCCAGTAAGAAGCAAAGTAGTCTGGCTGAGCTGAAACTGCTTTCCACTACCCTCAGTTTGTTTGGGTTGGGTCATTATTTTCCCTTGGGTTGTTATGTTGGGTTTTCTTCTCCTTGTTTTTATTTAATTTTTTTAATACAAACCTGGTCACACAAAGATGCCAACCAACCATATTTTGGCTCCCATCCCTGGGATGACACCAACAGCCAGCTCAGGGCAAGCATATGGTCTCTATACATGTATTTCCATACCAGGGGAAACTCTCCAGTCAGGAGCCACATCCCGGTTCACACACCCACTGCTGCAGCCTGTCAGATACAAGACATGTTGGTCTACTTTACAGCTGCAGTCTCTGTTGCTGTGTGATCATGGAGAAAGCCAGCTCATTCTCCTCTATGCTCCAGCCCCTCCATCTCTCTACTGGGATGGAAATTATTCTCAACCTCTTAGGTATCTTCCATCACAATACATGAAGGGGAAAAAAAAAAGTTTAGAGTGAAATATTTTTCCATAGCAAAGAAATTTCATATTAAAATATTATTATTTCCAACTGGATCTGGCAATTAAGCAAACCTGTGCCTTGCTCCTGTGCACAGACATGAAGAAGGCTCATTTTAATTGATTTTGGGGTTTTTAAAATGTTTTGTGGGGTTCTTTTTAAAACACCTTAGTTTTCAGTTCTGTGTAATCCCAAACCAAAATGTTAAACCAGAACACAAATAGCCTTCAGGTTCTCACACTGGGCTGTGGGAAACACCTACACTGAAGTCAAACAATACTGTTGTCAGCAAAATGAGCAACAACTGTAGCAGCTGCTAATTTCACGCCTCAGTTTCTAAATTCACAGGCCAAACATGGCATGAGTGCAGGACAACCATAATTCCCCAGCACAGCAGTAGCTGGCTTATTCCATTGCTTCCCAGGCCAGTGACCAAGGTGGGTGCTGACTTATCCCTGCAAAGCATTTGGCTCCATAGCACAGGACTGAATAAAAACAGTATTGTGGACTAAATTAGCACTGGTTTATCTCCACTGACAACAAAAGACAACAAATGAATTTGGCCACATGAAATAGATGAAGGAGATAAGAACACTGAGGCAGACAGCACAGGATCATGGACTTTGAGAGTTCTTATGTTTATATAAGCGTTTAAAATGTATGCTATGTTCTTTCTCGAGAAGTACGTATCTTTAACCTAAAATATTCCTTAAAGCATAAAACTGCACCTGCAGGCACAAAGTCAAAAGCATTTTTTGTGCAGAAATAGTTTTGAGCATCATCATGTATGGGATTACCATACTTTCTATGAATAGCAAGTCTGGCAACTACACCTTCTGCACGTTGCTCCAGGCACCAGGCGTGGTTTGTGTTGGAGGTGAGGTACCCTATGTGCACATCACAGCTCCAGCATCTGGTAAGCTGTGCTACAAAATGAGGCTGGCAGGTTGGCTGCTTCTCCTTCACATGGAGCCTGTCAGTACCTTCCCAGCAGCAGCCAGCTACACAGCTGTTTTTTCCTGTAGCATTTTGCTGATGGTGTTTATCCTGCAGTACCTGGCACCCCAAAATCCTCAGACTGTGGATCATAAGGTGCAGCTGTGGAGCAGAGGATCACAGCTGATGAGCTGTGATCCTCAAACACAAGAAACAACATTGCTATAAGTTCAGTTGTACATATGCAGCCCAAGATCACAGAGGTCCTGCTACTTCTACAGAAGTCAAAATTAATTCAAGAACTCAAAGCATCCTCCACTCGTGTAAAACACACCAGTGTAAGCCAGAATAGTTTTGAAGATAAGAAGATTCCTATATGAAAGGTGGATTTGGTTTCTATTCCCAAGCCCTGACATGCTCTCCCACCCCAGCAAGCCTTTTCTTTCAATGCCCTTATTTCTCCTCCCTGGAGGGCATAGTTCTCTTCCTGGCCAGCCTCCCAGAGCAGCAGTTTGTCACTCCCAGGTGCTTCCAGTGAGTGTTTGCAGGGGTGCCGTGGAGCTGTGATGCTGGAAGGATGTGAAAGGCCAAAAGAAGAGTTTGCTCAAGAAGCCCTCATTGCAGGAGCTTGGAAAGATCTGGGGAGATGGTGATGGGTGGTAGGAGGAGACAGGCAATATTTCTGCAGCCAAGGAAACAGTTCACAGAAGAAGGGGCCGGTACAGATGATATCCACTGCTGGGGTATCATACTTTTGCAATAGAGATGCCACTTTCCAATTCACTGCCACTCACCCGGCTTACCAAGATAGATCAAAGACCTGATATTCCCAGGGAGTGGCACCAGCCAACAAGGATTTAACCTCTGTTTGGCACCTGCCTCAGGAAAACACTTAAGACAGCCCACACATGTGGCCTTGTGCCACAGAACTCTCAGCTCTACCCCTGGTGCCCTTCTCACCACCAAATTCTTCTTGCCAGCACTTGGAGATAGGTAGGAGCGTGCAAAGTGGCTAAGGCTGGGGCAGAGCACAGCATACATCAAGCAGAAAAGGCTGTGAACAGAGTGAGTTAAAATTGCAACAGTGGCCTTGAGAACAAAGCAGCTGTGGTTAGGCAAAATGTGCGTCACAAGCACAGCCGAGACTCGGGCGCATCCCTTTTCATCTCTAGTCTGTCGCACACACTGCTCTGCTCAGTGGCACCCAGCATCTGCCACAGAGCAGTTCTCTTGTGTGGGGACTGAAACAAGGTCAAATTTGGAGGAGCACTCAAGTCTCTAAGACCACAATCTAGAGCGATGACTTGAAAAGCACTCACAAAATGCTATAGAGCCCCAAGGAGCTGGCTTTCATCTGGGGAGCAAGACAATGAGAAAGATTATGTCTTTGTGTAGGCTTATGCTCTCTTTAGCTTGTCATTCCTGCACTTCAGTAGCTCAGACATACACAGAGATCCTCTTCCCAAAACACTCCAAAGAAAAACAGAGCAATGACCAGTTAAAAGATACATTTGCTCCCTCTGACAGAGTATGGAGGTCCAACAAAAGAGTATAATTCAGACATTCAGAGCACAGCAGTGGCTCAGCTCCTTCTCCAGAAGTTGGAGCAATGAGGTATGGGTCACTCAGGCTCTCTTGGCTCCTGCTGATGGCCTGTGCAGCAGCAATGGACAGGGAGAGAGATGACTTGAGTCTCAGGCTGAAACTAATATGAAAATTAATGTTTACCATTACCATGAGTTAGGGAGGGAGTCTCCTAAGCAGTAACACAGTCCCCCTTCCTTGCCTAAAAATATGCCTCTAGGACAATATAAACACACATTTTAAAGCAGTGGGATGAATGCAGAACTAAGTACTTAATTTGCCTTTGCCACAAAGCCATGCAAAACTCCACAACAAAAGAGTACTCCTGTTCCTTCTCTAGTCAATAAGACTCCCCAAAGAAGTCTCACCTGAGGCAGGCTGCCCAGGCATCAGTCCCAGCAGCACCTCACTGACTGCACACACTATCGTGGGGGGGTATAATTGGGAAAAACAGCCCCACCGCATAGATGCTGTACTTGGGCCACCACTATTAATATCGAGTAAGAAGGGGGAAGTCGTAGAGGGGTGATGTACCAGCAGAGGCAATGCATCTGGGCATCTGTTTCATCCAGCTGCCATTAAAGCCAGGAACAGGACAGTGAGTCCAGTTTTGCTGCAGCCCTGAAATGCTGTGTGGTTTGCCCAGATCATGGACAGGGATCTGCATGACTAGATTTGATGAGGTACTCTTGGAACCGTCCTTGACTGCTGGTCTGAGCTCCCCTATCATAAGCAGCAGTAAATGAAACAGGAATTATGCAACATGAGGGCTTGGTGATGGAATAGTGACCGGAATGGAAACAACTGCCCCTCAAACCAGTGATTTGCAGACATGCCATATCATTTACTATCACTTCAATGTAACCTTTCTCCATCAGGAGAAACAATACTGAGGAGCAGGGGGCTCTGTCTTTGGGGTACTGCTCAAGGCTCCTGCAAGGAGGTGACTGCTTGGCTAACAAGATGTTGTCACAGCCAAACCCCATGAAATAAGAGGCTCCCCTTCCAGTTCAAAGTCACCACTGGATGCAAGTGATTCAATTTCTTCTAAGTCACCGTGAAATTTTTCAGCCTGAGAGCAAAAAGAAATCAAACCCACTTGAATTCACATCAAGTCTCATGAAGAAGCAGGCAGTCACAGTGCCTGTTGCTAGTGCAGAAGTTGCTTGTTTCTCCCCTCTCCACACACCTCCTGATCCAGTTTCCTGCATTCCTTGACCTTCCCTCTAAATTTTTGGAGAGGTCAGGGAAAGCAAATGCACTTCCACAAGGAACATCCCCACACATTGCCTCAGCCAACAAGCTGCCTGGGGAAACATTAAACTGAAGTTTCATATCTGCATTGCAGAAGATAAACACCTTGGCAAAGCAGGTCAAGCAATATTCAAGGACAAAACTCCACTTCAAGGGAGGTGAACTCAGAGCAGGACCAAGGGAGAGCAGAGAGCAAAAAAAAAAACAAAAAAAAAAAAAAACAAACAAACAAAAAAACAAACAAACAAAAAAAAAACCACAAACAACAACAAAAAAGAAAAAAAAAAAAAAAGAAAAACAAAACAAAACAAAAAGATAGTAATTGTAGCGTGAAAACTGAGGAATAGGATAATACAAAAGAAGCCTCAACCACATCCATACAGTGGAGAGACACCACTATCAGAGCTGGCAGCTGCCTCTCCAAAGTTTTCCATAAGTGTTGTGGAGGGACTTTAACCAACCAGCACACATGTGCAGAGGGCAAAACTCCAAGTGTTCAACACACACCTCTTCTTTTTCAATTGCAACTTTTTACTTACCTGAACAGAAGCATCCTACTAGACTTTCAGCTTTTTGCTAAGCAACTTGCCACTTCCTAGGTTGCTCTTTGAGGTATTTTCAAGAGCCTTTTGGTGGGTGTTATAGGGGGTTTTTGCCCCATAATATCCTGCTTCATTCACCCCACACCACAGAGGGACCCACAGGGGGAAGCCACATGGGGAACTCATTCTGACTCATCCCCAAAGCACCATTCAACAGGTGGTTCAAGACAAAAGTCATAATACACATCCTGTAAGAGACATTTCTAACCACACTCACTGTATAGTGTTCCAGAGCGGAGTTCTAGACATGAATATTAGGGGTTTAATCCTCAAAATGCTATGGCCACTGATTTAACTGCTTCAGTTAGCTTGGACTTTTCATCACCTCTGAGCCGCTTGACACCTATTTTACTAAAAGCACAGGGTATGAATGAGCATAAACACAAATGGATAGATTTCAGAATAGGAGACAGAGACTGACTTGGGAGACAAACCTTTTTGAGAAGAGAAAACACAGATACAGCAGTGAGATTGAAGATGTTTCTTCAAGGTTTCTGCTGTGATCTTAAATACGCTTGGTAACTATGGCATTGTTGCAAAAAAAACTTCAAATCCTGCTCAAATAAATGGAAGAATACAAAACACTACTCAGTGCATATCACTGGCACTTAATACAGTTAACAACTGAAAATTAAGTTATTAATTGTGTTGTTTTAGTAGATGTGCACATTCCTCAGAAACACAGTTAAATAGGGAGAGGAAGAGAAAGTAATTACTACCTGGTCTGCACAGTCCCCCATGCTCATTTATTGTTTCCACGGTGGTTTGGGTTTGCTCCCTAGTATGCTCTGTGTGAAGCAGTGTGACAGAAATGACTTGCCAGCAAGCAAGACCGTCTTGCTGGTTTATGAATGATCCCTCTCCTTCCTCTTGACCTCTTCACACAGCTGGGAGCCCAGGTTGCTAAATACATCGCCTGCTGTGGTTTGTCACTGGCTGCTGTCACCCTTTTCTTAATGACACATTTTTCCACCCAGAAGAGCTACCACCCTCCTGTAATTCTTAGTAGTGTATTAGTGTCTTGTTATACAACACATCAAGGCAGTAATTGAAATGCAAAGGACAGAAAGCCCTGGCAGTAACTTGGTAGTGGAGAATGGATCCATCACCCAGCCCTTTCCCCTTACAGCTGGTTTTAAATTATGATGAAACTTCTCTTTTTGATTTAAGGTCAGGCTGCGCTTACAGCTGTTCTTCACTGTACTGGGAAGGACAACCTGAGGCCAGGAATTTCTGGGCAGTTATTCACCTATGAAGGAGCAATGGACAGCTGACAGGCTCCCAGGTCAATCACTCAGCAGTAGAGGGAAGCAAGATCCAGGGAGCAAGAGCATTGTACAGCATAGGACAGATGATTTTGGGGAACAACTCTGTAAACTCAGGTTATTTGCTTCAATATTTTAGTCTCTAATTTGATTCCTCTTGACCAAGGGCTGGCTAACTCTCTCCCACCAAGTCACTTCAGGGAACAGCCTGGCTATTTACAAACATGGTCTCCATTAGCACCTGCCACCATCTCTGAAACTGGAATTTCATGAGGTTTACAGTGGACAGTCTCCTTGCTGATGCAGTTCACACCAAGCAAGGGAGCTTCAACAAAAGGAGGAGGATATTTTATCTGAAGCCAGAGCTTGATGCACACAGACTGTTGTCTCCAGGGCTACTGCTCACCTCTGGACCCTGCCTTTTCTCAGTCCTTTAGGAGGGTTAGCAAGCTTTCCAAAAGGTCATGAGATGCTCACTGTTCAAATCCACCCACAGGTTTCATACAGGCTCAATCAGCACTGCTACAAAAAAGCAGCACCGCCCAGCCTTACTACCTTTTGAGACAAGCAGTCTACTGAGACTGAATCATCACAGCTGGCACCAAAGCCTTGTAAATTCCACACCACAAACCCCATTCCCTACCTAAATAAGTTTTCCTTTCAAATTACTCTTAAAAGCCACAGCTACCAGACCTTAACTGCCTTCTTTTTTATGCTTTTTCCAGAGTCTGCAGTGTGACAGATTTTTATATACACCAAGTTGTTCTTTATCATCTCTTTTCTGATTAAATCAGGCAAAAAAAGAAGTTATAATTAAAGTAAACCCATTTGAGAGCAAAACATACCAGTACTTGACCAGATGCCATTCTGGTTTTGTGAAAATGCAACAAAGTCCTGCAAAATAACTTTTCAGCGCTACAGAATCAAAAGTAGTCTATGCCAAGAAAAATGTCCTTCTTATCAGGTTCTTTCCACAGTATTTGGGGGAGAGGGAAGAGGGGAAGCCTGTATGAAATTTTTTTTAGACTTTGTCAGTAATTAAAATGACAACTAGAAATAAAGCAGTTCAAAAATATGATTTCTCCGTTCTCAAAATCCAGATACACTCGCCCGAACCAATAGTTTAAACCTTTTCTTAGATAAAGCTATTAAAACAGAAATCCTAATCTCCAGTTGAAATAAAAGGTTTACAAAACACCAAAAGGAAAGCTCTACTGGAGATAAGTTGATTTTTTTCAATTGCAGTGAACATGTAATTTCAAAGCAAGAAAAACAAAACCAGAAATACTTTGTGAATGTTAATGTGTTTTCAATTTTCCAATTTCTCTTCTGGGAAGAGAAGCAAGAACTACACGATGAATTGACCTGAATGCTTGTTCATTTCTGGTCCATGTCTTCCTCCTCCAGTCATAAGGGTTTTGAGATGCAAAACACTCTCAAAATCCTGTTTTGTTCTAATTGAAAATTTGATCATAAGGCCACTAGCTTGTAATTAATAACAACAGACTTTTGGCAGAATCTAGTAACTAGCTAAAGTTTCATTTTATGCCAGTACAAAAGGTATTATCCTGCCAAAACAAAGGGCACTCAGATGTAAAAACATGGCAGCATTTTCTCCTATATAAGACATCCCATTCTGTGGCCCACAGACATCCTTCCAGCACAAACCAGACTCTGGAGTAACTGCAACCACCCCATGCAATCAGCAGAATGCAGGCAACATGTTATTATGGAATAATTGCCTGTCATAATCCAGCTGTGCTATCAGCTTGTGGCATTTACCTCCAGCCTGCAACAAATTCTCAGACTTCACCAACAGATCACTGATTTTGATCTCCAAAGACAGATTAAGCTAAAATTCATCCTCCAGCTAGGCAGGTACTCGTGATTTCAAAACAAGATAAAGCGTCCACAATTGCCATGGCAGCACATCCCAGTGGCCAATTGCTTTCTTATCAATTCCTGCCCAAAGTCCACTCTATTTGCTCAATTTGGTTTCCATGTACTGGTCCCTATTTTACCTTTTCCTCACTGGTTTCCCCAAGATACCATCTATCACTGTCCTCAAGCATCCCCCCCACCACCACCTCTGATCCTCTTGTCAGGGCTGGGTTCCTGATTTCACCATAAGGAGGCATCCTCTCAAACCCCCGCCCTGGTTTTGTGGCACTCACCTGTAATTTAACAAGTTTGTTTGGTGCTCTGTGGCTTTACCGCACACAGATCCATCAACACACTGTGCACCTGTGATCACTGCTCAGGGACGACCAATGGGATCTGAGACTTGACAAGAGCTTCAAGGCACCCTAACAAAAAAATAACTTAAAGCAGATTCATCTGCAGAGTCCTCCTCCTTTTCACACACACTTCAAAGGGGCTGACAACAGCAGCTTCAGCTCCTCACCACAGAGGCCAGTGTTTTTCTGCTGGGACTTCTGTAGTGCTAGAGATATCAAAGGCACAAAAGACCCTCATGCATCACCTTCCACTGGTACTCAATAGCACCTCAATGTAATTTTAAGTTTTTGTTACTTCCCACATTTTCAACTCCTGTATGTTTTCAGCGAGTCAGTTTTGAACCCATTTCACATTGCCAACGATCAGTCTTGAACCCATCAAATATTTATAAACAAGTGAAATGCTCTCAGAAACACTAAGCCTCAGGAGCTTCCATTAAAAAAACAAACTATACTGGAGAGAGGGAAAGGAGAAAGGACTACTTAGGCTTCCCTGAACCAAAAGCAGAGTGAGCTCAACATTCCTCAGACCCCAGGAAAATCCACCAGTGATGGGATACAGTCCCAGTCAAGGAAACGCTACATTTGGCTTCCCCACCCAGACAGATGCCAGAGAACAAAGCCACAAGGCCCAAACACCAGATTTAATCCACTGCACTGATAGCTTTCACAAGATTTTTTTCTTCAATTAATATTAACATTATTACTTAATAAGAGTTGGATCATGAAGGAACCACAAACTTTAAAACCAAGCAATTACTAATCCCAGGAAAACTCGGCAGATTTGTCAGCTCCAATCCTACACATACTGAGTTACCTACACCCAAGGTGACTTTTGTTTGCTAATAAAACAAGACAGAGGTAGTACAGAGCAAGGAAAGCAAAGCAAAACCTGTTCAGCAGAAGTAAATGACCACATTTCACATATAACATGCTCAAATGCATTAGTTTGGCACACTGGTGAAAGAAAACAAAGCTCCAGATTTGGCTGCACATGCCCCAGCAATTTACACTAAACATCTTAAATAGAGGCTCAGCAGGTGAAGTCTCTGCAGAGGTAATTTTGTCCCCAAGCTTTGTAAGACATTGGACACATATCCAGTTAAACATAACAGCAAAAAACCTTAAGCCTTTAAAAATTATAATGCAAGAAGAAAATAGTTTGTAATAGGGCCTTGTATCACAAAGCCATCACACTGCCAGTCCCAGCTTCCCTCACCAAGCGCAAATGGACTACAGGAAAGAAACTCCCACCCCACCATTTCCCACAACAACACTTATGCCCTCCCACAGCTAGGACAGCAGTCTAGGACCTCTTCAGCTGCAGACATAAAACCCAGCCAAACTGAGCAGAGTTTGGTTTGAGATAACCGCTGCAGAGGACAAAGGCATTTCACTGAGTTTTTTTCTCCCGAGATAAAACAGCATGGATTCATCAGCAGGTCTGAAAATGTCAGAATCATAACAAGCCCATAAAATACAAAATCTTACTTGGTGCCAGCATTAGGTTTTAGTCAGATCAGAGTGCTCGTCACCCTTAGTCAAAAGCTGCAACACTGAGATGCTGTAAATACTCAGGGCTGAGCAACCCAGTCTTTTCTAGCACCACTGGCCTAAAACATCTTGGCTTGTCACAGCTGTGACAAGGATGGGCAGTGAGTCTTTATTTCACTGCCAGCCCCATGTGACAAGTGATTCGTGGGTTCAGGTGTCTGCCATTAAGCTGCAGATAGCGCCACTGCCTTCCAGCTCTTGTTTGGTTATGTGAACTCAAAACTACCAAGGGAATGATCCACTCTATGTTGCGGTCTAATAAATTTTTGCTACAGCCTGTCTCACTGCATAAAGGAGACACATCCAACACAAACAGTGGGATTCTGCTCTAGGAGAGTTCAGTGCTTGAGGAGAGAAAGGGAAAAAAAGGCTTAAAACTCAAAATCCAGCACTGCTGGTTAGAGAAGGCTGAACACAAGTACATAAAGCTGGAGGTACTGGAAGCTAGTACCATGATAAAATTAGCTGTTCTCCCCACACACAGTCTTACTGGTTTTCATGTACACTTCCTTCAGGGTCCCAACACTTTGACCTAGAAAGTATAAAAAAAATGAGGTTTTTCTGCCACTGCTGTAGATTTAGAAAGCACAACGCAATGGTATTTTTTCAGTCAGACTGCAAAAGCAATATTTGTCTCCAACTGCACTGGCCAGCACCTCGACCTGCACTGGCACAGCCAGCCATGGATGCTGTTCTGACACTGGCTGGTGCTCAGCAAGTCCTTCCAGCCTCGCACGACAATTATTCTGTTTTGCTAAGCTGCTTTCATGCTGCTTCACATGAGAAAGCAGGCGGTGGGGCAGCCTGGCTGAGCCGCTGCAGTGAGAGCATTGCAGGAGTGTGGGGGCAGCACTGCAGGGGCGGCAGGTGTCTCTCAAGATTCCACACAATCCCTCACTGGGGATCCCTAATCCTGTCAGAGTCAATTTGTTGTCAATTTTCCACAGAGCTTAAGTACCAAGAGAGAATTGCTTTATCACGGGAAACACTTCCTCTCCAAAGCTTTAATTATTTCCATGTATGTTGGGCAAAATGTGTGCAGGAGTGATTTACAGGGGAGGAAGTTAAAGAAAGGGAAAAACAATGCAGGAACCAGTCCAGCTCATCTCCATCACAATGCACAACTCCTCCTTACAGATCCTGCTGATGGTCCATGCCATTTGGTTTCTCCCACCATAGGGAACTACAGATCATAAAGCTGCACTTCAGCATAAAATAAGCACTAATTCTTCTTCCCATTCTTTCTATTACCAAGGAGCACTACCAAGGAGCAGCATGGGCACAGAGAGGAATCTCAGCCCAATTGCCACATCTCAGACCACAAAGATTAATTTTCCTTCTTTGTACTGATTCATCATACCTATTTGGACATTTGCAGGCGACTTGATTTCCAGAGTTACCTGTTTCCAAAAGCCAGGTCACTAACATCTGGTAGCAAATTTATTGTTCTATATAACATGGCTAAAATAATGTTTACATACTGCCTCTTACAGCAGAGTTACATTTCAACTGTTGCTGGTAAGAGTTTAGCAATCCCTGCAGAAAAGCAACTTTTGATTTCTCTGCCACCATTATGACTTGAGATGCCCCTTCTTCATGTCAATGTTTGGATGCTGTTTGCCAAAATAAGTTTTGATCATATTTTTCCAGCTTCCAGCTTCAGGATTAATTTCTTCTCAAAAGCAGAAACAAAGAGCCCACCAGAAGAACTAGATGAGGTTCTTAACCACTGGGGCTGGTGGATATTCTGAGTGGGCTCTCGCACCTTTCAATGAAAAGTACTTGAAAGCTTGAGCGTTAAAACCAGATGTCATAAATTCGGAAAGTGTGAGAAAAAGAGTACCTCATTTCTCAACATGTTCTGCCCAATCTGCAAGTCTTCCAGGAGTCCATGAGAGTTTCTGAGGCTCTTAACATTTGCAAAAATCAAGTTTCAGCCTGGATTCCTAAGAAAAGCCCCAAATTGGACATGCACTTGAAAATCTGAGGTAAACAGGCTTCCTCTCCACAGCACAGGAGGCATCTGGTAGAACCTGCTTTCTTGTAATTCAGTATTGTTCTTACATTTCTTACACAGCCCATACTAACTTACAAACGGTTTTGTACTGACTTTAGGGGGTTTATCAGCCACTGCAGTTGAGCTGATAAAATTTCCTCTTTTACAGCATTACTTCAAACCCAAACAAATGACTTTAGAGCTGATATCATTGCTGTGAAGAGACAGTTGTAAAATTGTCTGAATTATACTGAACTTTCTACATATTAGTATGGTAAAATTTACCCTTTGGTAAGTAAGAAAATGATTGAAAAGGACAGAGTCCAGCTGCCCCATCGCTTCATGTGGCAACAGTAAGGATGACACCGGCTACAACATCCTAGAGGAATTCAATTTTGCACAAAGTGTTTTATAAATGCCCAGTGTAGAAATGAGCACAAGGCTTGTCTTCACTCTCCAGCTTCTCCATTAACATCCCCAGTACGTCGTTAATCTGATGTTTTATCCTGCCTGGAGGCTGAGGAATATCTGAAATATTCTTGACTCCTCCCTGTTCAAAATAGAAATCAGAGACTCTCAGATACTACCCAGAAATTTGCAGAGGAATTTCTTTAAGAAGCATAAGTAAATAATAATTTTCCCACTGAAAATTTAATGTTTGGAAAATCTAGACCACTCTGCCATGAAAACAAAGAAAGTAATAGAACAAAGCCCAACTACTCAGTGAAAGACGCCTCATTAAAATAAGCAAAACTGAGATTATTGTCAGTAATAGATGATTTAGAAGGTTTCTAAGTAAGAGATTCCAGAGTTGAGCATGGATTTTCTTCCATTATTACAAAAATCACTCAGAAAAACAGTACCTCTTTCAACATCATTATCTTGAATTAGTTATTGTGTCCACTTCAGACTCTTTCAATCACGTTTTTCCTTCACTCGGGCTGAAAAAAACCCCATTTTTCATATCGCACTTCAGGATTCTTCCTCCTCCTCAGAACAACTCACACTCCATGCTCTTGTAATGAAGCAAGCAGTTGTTCTGCAATGTCGTATCTCTTTGGTAATGGTGATATAAATAAGGAGAAATAAACCCTGGGGCAAAATATTCTATTAGTTGCTCTTGTATCTTTACTGGCAGAATAATTGGCTGCACTGTAAACCTGATCCTACTTGATTTTGCTATCTGCCACTGCTGTGGCAGGTTACAATTACTTTCTCCATTTCCTTCTCTCTGTCCCTTTGTCCTACATTTTCCTTCTACCTGGGATTCTGCCATCATCCCTCCTACTCAAGTCTGGTATAATGATGACAAAATTCACTCTTTCCTTCACCTTGTCTACTCTGTTACCATATCATATAATAAAATACCAAGTGATAAGGGATTTTAAGAGGTAGAGGCACCAGCCACAATATACGATGGCAAATGAAGTAGCAGGGGAGAGGAAGGAGGGACAATGCCACTGAAGCAGAAGGATAAGTCAGGTGCCATGGTAAAGATGAACAACAGTGATGTGACTTAACACAAGGAGGGTGCTTCCAGAGGGCAATTAAACATCGTGAGAAGAAATAGTCTAGCCTACTTCCAAAATATCCTGCACTTGCACCCCTTATTAGCATGGAGTTTGAATTGTTTTAACTTGGAGGTAGGTGAGAAGGAGGATTTTAGAGATGGAGCTGCACAGCAGCCAAGTTCAGGGTGCTGTTTGCCTGCTGGACCCTGATAACAACAAGCTAAGCCTCTAAAGCAGAGCCGCAGGGATCAGCTTGGCTGACATCACAGTCAAGGTCTGTGTGTGCAGTGGGACTCATGGCATTGAGTTCCTTGGTTGTTTTTAATATCAGGGCAGGGAAGGTGTCTTAATTTTTGAGAAAAAAAAATTTAAAAAATTTAAAAAATTAAGATGTGCACAGGCAATTGTTCCCCACAGCAGAAAACAGGAATCTGTGGGAGGAAACAGAGAAGGAGGTTTCTGTTCTGGTTCTGAAGGGGTTGTCAGGTTTCAGAGCTGCCAAGTGAGCAAACTGAACTCCCACGTGCCTACAACCTGAATGCATGTGAAACTGGTTTTGAAATGGAAGGCTGCAAAGAAAGGAGAAAGAGGCCAGATTAGCATCACTCCACTGAGCCCAGCAGAGAAGAACACGAGTGGATATTGCTGTATCTTGTGACCTGTATTTTCACTGTCCTTTTATTTATTAACAGCCTGCCAAAAATAAATCTGCAGAGCAGCAACATGGGCCCTTTGAAATTTGCCTGCATTTTGGACTCACCAGTACAGCACTCATGATACAGACACAATCCCAGAGACAGGACAGCAGGCAGAAAAATCAGTGTGGCCCATGCCTGACATCTCCACAGGATATCTGGGGAAACTTTTCCAAGAGAGGAGATACCATGGGAACTGACTTTAACCCACAGCAGAAAGACATTTTGTGGAGGAAGCACAGCCTCTGCAAGAATGATGTTCCTTGCCTGTACATTTTTTATTTCTCTCAAGGTAGAGTCACTCAATTCTCTCTAAGACACGAGCCAATGTCCCTGTATTTATTTTCTGAAGCACAGAATGTAAGTGTATCAAGGCTCTTGAAATGGATAACAGTAGTTTGCACTCACCTGGATTTACTCTGAAGTGGATAACCACAGCAATTCATGGAGTCCCAGGGCTTTAGGCTCACCCTTGTGAACAGGCTTCTGGCCCCATAGACCACAGGAGAGCTATCAGTGAAGACAGCCCTGTGCATGCTGTAAGCAGGCACCATTTCCTCAGTTCTCCTTGTCCATATATCTAAACAGTGGCCTGCTGTCAAGCAGGAATATTCAGTATCTTTAAGGTCTGTATCTTTTAGAATAACAGGATTGATACCTGGCCCAGCTGTTGGAAAAGGCAAAAAAACAAGCTCTAACCACAGCAACAAGCCAGTCATTCGAGACTGGCCTTTGCAAGGACACCAGTGAAGCCAGAAAAGGCCCAGGAACAGTGCACCAAAAATAAATGATTACCTAAAGTGACAAAGGGAGGCAGAAAGAGAGAAAGACATAGAAAGATAGACAGAGAGAAAGAAAGAGAGGGAGCAAGAGAGAGAGCAAGAGAAAGAAAGAGAGAAAGAGAGAGAGAGAAAGAGAGAAAGAGAGAAAGAGAGAAATAGAGAAAGAAAGAGAGAAAGAGAGAAAGAGAGAAAGAGAGAAAGAGAGAAAGAGAGAAAGAGAGAAAGAGAGAAAGA
>JAWWEU010000111.1:48431434-48453548 GCA_035583155.1 Acropternis orthonyx | reverse complement strand
CCTCAAACAATCCCTCAGCCTTGGCCATATTGACCACCATCAGTGGTCCACTCTGGCCTCCAATCGGGAGGCATGGATACACACAATTCATAATGCTGCTGCTTCCTTTGAGAGCACACGCAGGATCAGTGTTGAAGAAAAAAGACAACGCAGAAAGAACTATGACTCGCCAATCCCGCCTGTGGAGACTTTCCACTGTGCCATTTGCAACCTGACTTGCCTGTCTAGCATTGGCCTTTTTAGCCATCAGTGTGCTTGCAGCAACCGTGGGTAGAGCCCTTCCCAAATCTTCGTTCGTGAAGCCTAGCCATGATGATGAATATGTCTTTAAACAACAATCAGAATCAGCGTGTTAGAAGCCACATATTTGACTGAAAACTGCTGCAATGTTTTAGGGGTGTTATTTCTCAGTGGAATTGCAGAGACTGTAGAAGCATAGGACAGATTAGATGATATTAAAAGAGCAGCGTGAAATATTTTCAGTTTGCAATGAAAAAAGACAGTTTTTTATTTGTACTTCAGGCACAGGCAAAATGAAGGTAATATGGTGTTCCATCTTTACTTTTCAGAGCTCTGAAAATCCTCAACATCATTGGTCTGACATCTATAAACACTGTTCATTGCTATACATCACAATTAGGAGAAAATAAGTGTTCAGATTTAGTTTGTTCTGGAAGTTCAGTGAAGTGCATATCAAAGGTTTATCCACATGTTTTTACAAAGTGCCTTCAAGATTTCATTTAATTTCTTTTTAAATGATTTATTTATTAAAATTTACATTCATGTGTGTTAAGTTCGAATTACTAGTCAGACCACAGAGAAATACATGTTTCACTTCTGCAGTTTTCTTTCATCTCATTAATAGGATCTTCCATTTTGTATTCCTTACCTAATTCACAAAAATCTTCAGCATCTCTCTTGCTCTTACTTAACAATGTGCCCCTTCCGATGATCCATCCTGCAATTCCAGTAGACATGTGATGGGTAGCTCAGCATAACAGTGGCTAAGGGAGAAAATATCCATGAAGCAGGGCGTTTAGGAGTTTAAAGCTCTGAGAGCATCCATAGAGGACTACCTCTTTCTGAAAGTAAAAGAGCTCATTTGTGGGGGATGGGATTTTGTAAAAAGCTTGTAACATAAAACTCATGATCCCTGCACTGAAGTTAGAGCATTTTGCCTGGACTGGAGCTGATGAAGCTTTCTTTTGTTTGACTTTTGCTGCCATAAGGAAGGTGAGTTTTTACTCCAAAAAGACAGGGGATGTTCACAACAGTATATTTATTATATGCTGGCTATTGGAAAAGTAAACTACAGACTTCCCCATAAACTTGCTGACTGGCATCGCTAGAAAGAGTTGCCTTTTTATATTAACTGGAAAAAGAAAAATTTATTCATTACAGCATATCCCTGCAGGAATTAATTCAGGCACTTCAGCTGATCAGTCTGAACCAATGCTGATTCTATAAGGCTGAGAATGCTCAGAGATAAAGATGCATTAATTTTCTACCTGGACTTAACTGGGCTTGAATGAAACAGGAATGGCCCTAATTGCCCTATTTGATGAATCCAAATTAAGCTAAATCATCATTATGTTAGTTTTAGATCAAACCTTGACTCTTAATTCCAAATCAGTCTTGAACTTTATGAGGAGATGATTTGACCTGTCTCAAATCATTAGAAAGATTGCAGAGGCTTGTTAGATGGAAAGGTGGGTGTGCTTCATGGCGTACTTTGGACTCCTGGTCTCAGACATCTCAGTCAGGGTTTTGGTTGGCATCAGCAATAGCTGTCTTCCAGGCTGTGCGACTGCAGTTCTTACCATATGAGTTAATGCAAAAATAACTACCTGGACCTCAAATTCTGCTCTGGTAAGAGGTTGTGACATAGCTGGGTAATTCACCTAGAAACCTGAGAGCTCAGTAATGTCATTGGTCCATCAAGCTCAGATAGAGCCTTTCTCTGATGCTCAAAATGTAGAGCTACAGACTTAAAACTGTGCCTTCTGAATTTGGTGACCTGAAATGATGACAAGAATTAGGATGTTGACAAAGGCCAAGGTGTTATCAATGAAACTCTTTCTGGACAAGGTTTGATCCATGCCTAGATCAGAGTTGGTGTCACAGTTTGGATCATCTCATGTGCAGCCCCTTTTCACTTCCACAACACTCCTACATTGCATACTCAGCTGAAGTGGGTGAGACCTGAAAGTCTACAGAAGCCTAAAAGGGAAGAAAACATTTCTCCATTCCCCCTACCAAGACTTCCAGCATTAAAAAGCATCAGTGATCTGCACAAATGGTATTTTTTTAAAATTTGAGGGTTATTTGCTGTAATAATTCATTTTTCTCTGATCTTCTCCTGCCAGAGGTGCAGAGGTTATTCCACAGATCTATCTTTCTGCAGCCAAGGTCTGTACCCCTCAACAGTCTTCCCAGTTTCACTTCAAATGTAAACTGATAATTAGAGATAGATGAAGTTTCACTCTAATGCAAATGTTTGCAAATGAATGGAAACTGCATGCATGCTATAAAGAAATGAAGATTCTGTAATACAAAGATAAGAAAACTTCTGTTGAGCTATTGGTAGTTCAAAAAGGAATTAAAATCTAAGACATCAAAAATGCAAAAATTGATGTGTTCCCTGGAGATGAAGACCATCATCCTGGTTTTATATCTACAGAAAAACTTGAGGTTCTTTTCGCTGGCATGACTCAGAAGGACAGAATACACAAATTACTTCTTCCTTTTTCTCACTCGTATTTCTAATTATACTGTTATATTAACTTTAGCAGAAATATGTGTGGTGTAAATGAATTCACATGATTGTGAGAACTTTTAATTCCCTGACCTTATTACATTCTGCTAGCTTGTATTTATCCACCTAAACAGTTAAAACCCCATAGATGCAGCAGCTGTGTCTCCTTGTGTCAGGATATCTGGGTATCAGCTGCAGGAAGACTGGAATCAACACTAACTTAATGAAGAGCTGGTGCTGCCTGGTGCTGTGGCAGTCAGGGGAGGCAAGGAGGGTGTGATGGGCCAGACTCCTGTGATGCGATTGACCCCTGACATACCAAGGAATGAGTCCCAGACAGGAAAAACAGAGCACAAAAGACAGGAGCTGAGATGCAGTGCAGTCTTTTGGGAGGCCTAGTTGAATGACTGACAAAAATCTATTATGGAGAAGGGAGCGAGCATGACTAAAAGGTCTCATAGCGTTTATTCTGACAGGATGATTAATTTCTCATTACTCATCCAGAATGGGGCTGTCTGGGGGGAATTCAGGGAAATACTTGATTCTTTCAAACATTGATTATTCAGAGAAAAGCTTTCGCATAAATCCAAACACTTTATCCTGTCTTTGTTTTAAAATGGTACATCAGGAGCTTTCTCGTTTCTTGGTGGAGATTCTTCAGTGTCTCAGCACTATCAGGACTCTTTATTTCAAATCCAGGAACCAAATCCTTAGCTGCTTCAGAGGGTCTAACACACTCAGTTTGTGCTGTACCCTTTCAAGCCAGCTGGTTCCTTCTACTCCTCCAGGACTATTGGTCCTGCTGATGTGATAGATTCAGGTCCATGAGAGGAAAAATCACAACTATTAACCAGCAGTGCTGCTTCACACCAGGAATTTTACCTGATACCCACCTGATAACAATCTTGACTTCTTCCTGTAAGGAAGCACTTTCTGTTCGATGACCCTCAAGAAACAGAATAAGTATTCACTTATTTGCTCTTGCTTATTTCTACCTTGCACAGCTCCCACTTTCATGCCTTATGTTTGAAGTGCCATTCAGGAAGCTCTCTGTATTTATACCATCTACAGCAGCTGAGCTCAAGAGAGAAAGGCAAAGCTAGGATGATGCTTTCACCCTTCACAAAGACCATACATAGCAATGGCTATGCTGAATCAGATGTGAAGCTCTTCTAGCTCAATATCCTGTCTACGTGGCAGGTGTTCAAGTGAAAAATAAATATATGAACAGGGCAAACATTACAAGGAAATTTTCCAACTTAACTATTTTTGTTGGAGCTATAGGGAGAAAGAATCTGGACACAGCAAGAGAAGGAGAAAATAAGTGAAAGTGAGGAGTGTTAACAAAAAAGCCATTCAGCAGAGATGCTGTGAAGGAAAAGGGGAGAAATTGTGGAAATAGGAGAAATAACACATTCCGTGAGGCAGAGAGAACTGCAGAAAATTGGTTGAGATAATAGATATGGAGAAAGGATGGAAGAATGGCACAGTTAGAGAAAGATCCCATGGAACAAAGGAACTGAACATAAGCCAACAGGTAATAGGAACAGCCAGTCTCTACTGCCAGCTTATGTACATAATAAAAAGAAGTTTAAAAAGTTTTAATGTGTTTACTCAAGAGAGTCTGAGGTTTGAGTAATTTTGAAAATCTTATTATTTTCTATCTATGTTCCTTACGTATCTTATAAATCTGGAGCTTTGCCTATGTGTTTCTGGAGAGCCAGAGTGAAAACAAACACGGGAGAAACTAGGACCTGGCTGTCATAGGGCAGCTTTGATGACAACTCTGCAGAGCAAAAGGGTGACACTGCTCCAGGAGCACAAAGAAGGCTCAGCTGGTCTGAACTGAATGGCAGGGGTTTTTCCCCTAATTTCTCCCAGGGTCAGGATACTGCCTTGAGGTTCTAGGACACCAAAGGACCTCTTGGGAAAGGAGAGGATAATTTCTGAAAGGTTGAAGAGTTCTCCTCTTCCCTGACATATACTTTCTGTTCCACAGTAATTACAGCTAGTAATTATAGTCAATCCAACAAGTTTTAGGACAAGTTGCACAGGCTAGTTAGAAATTATGGATTTATTTTTCCCATTTTATTAATTTTCCCCCCGCCCCCCCCCTCCTCCAACAAAATGCCTTGCTGTCCTGGCAACCTGGTGCCAGATGTTGGTGGATTTTCACAACATATTTGTTTAAGGCATATGACTGTGAGTTCAATTTTATTAGGCATTAGCTGTATGCTCTAAATTCAATTTCTCACTGGAAAAAAAAATCCAACTTGAAAGCTGCATAAAGATTGCTGTTTCATGATTTGTTTGATGAAAAAGAGTAAGTGGAAGTTGATAGGAAAAACAGAAAGAAAAGTAAATGACCAAGAGAGAAAAGCTTTAAGCTTTATGTTCATTATGATTTCAAGGCAGTATCACATGGAAGCATTGATTGTAAATTGTGAGAATGTAAATATTAGTTTTCCACCCACTGTGCTGATATTCAGCTGGTATTTCTGGGGACTTCTACAACTTACGTAGTAGTAAGAATATGACTACTAGTAATAATTTGGGATTACTTCTTTTATTTACCTACAATAAATAGTTTATTTAAACAGCATTCAGTGTGGAGCAAAATGTTTTGTGTATAGGTAAAAATCAACCATGTGCACACCATATCAGCATTACCTCCTAGCTCAAGCTAGTAGCAATGAGAATTGGTCAGTGGTTTAAGTTTGTAAAGACAAACCCACCCTGAATTATTGTAGGGAACCATTTCTTTATGAAAATAGGAGTCTGTCTGCAGCTGGTAAAATAGCAGTCACAATATATTTTTAAGATAAAAATATATTTATGTTCTCGTTTAGGATAATTTTCTTTTCTTTCAGGGTAGAGTCTTTGTTGCTAAAGGCCAAGGAGGTAGAACTTGAGAAAGCCCATTTACCATCTCAATGACAGTGACATAAAAAAAATTTGTTAGAGGTTGGCTGATTAGTGGAGAATTCACTAGTCTATGAAAGAAGTTTAGCTCTTATACTTTCTCTTTTTGTTACTGAGGAAAATGGGATAAAGTTTTAGACTGAATTCTTGTTACAGAACTTAGTCTGAGGAAAACAGTAGCCTTGATTTGGATATTTATTTCCATTTCTATTCGGTTTCTTGCTCCATTGCACTCACAAAGTGAACTGAAATTAATGCCAGTAAATTTTCATGGGAAAGGACCATCACGGTAAATAAAGTAGCTGCTCTGTTTCAAATGCACTCTCAAATTCTGAATAATTTTATATTCACAACAGAGAAAAACGGATGTTTCATGAGCTATATCCTTTTGCATTCCCAGTTATAGTCTCAGTGAGCATTAAGTTATTACAAACATGGTGAGTAAACTTAGAGCGGGGGGGGGGTCATGTTTTTGTATATTTTAAAGTTTCCTTTACAATTAAAACACTGCTTTGTTAATATAAAGACCAAAGTGATAGATTTGTTTTGTAAACAATTCTATTTTTACATTTAAATCTCATATAAATTCCTGGTTATGATGTTCTCATTAGTCTCCTTTTTAGTTTGTTGTTTGGGGTTTTTTCTGTGATAAAACTTATACTTACATATCTCACAAACAGCATCTTTTCAGACTGCTGATAAAATATGAGAATAGGCTAGGAGAACTTTTGTTTTTTTATCCTAAAGATGAAAAGGCAAAGGGAACCAAACTGCAGTCTTTCATTGGCTACAGGAAAAACTGCAGAGAAGACAGAGCCAAACCCTTCCTAGAAGTGCTCAGCAAAAGGACATAAGAAAAATGTCACAATTTCTTTGACTGGACAAGGGGAAGAAATTCTTCATGGTGAGAGCGGGTCATTGCTGGAAGAGACCACCCAGAGAGGCTGGGGAACCTCCTTCCTCGTGGATTTTCAGAAGTCAATGGGGCAAACCTGTCTGCAACGTGATCAGAGTTTGCAATTAGCTCTGCTTTGAGACTGATGGGACTGGGTGACTCCCAGGGGTCCTTTCCAATCTAAAATTTCCTAATCGCCTATGAAAGAGTACTTAAAATAATGGTCATCTGATTTTTTAATGAGGAAAAGTCAATCTCCAGAACACTTAACAGCCAGTACTTTCCCTTAGAGTTGGTACAGTCATGAGATTGACATGTTGTACACCAGTTTTTGAAGTTCTAAGCTTATTTCTCTTCAGAGTTTGCATGGGCAAATCTTCCTTTAGATGATGAGTTATGTTGCTATATTTTTTTTTAAGATTAACACTTTAGATAACACATCAGATATATTCCAACTTTCTCTCACCATCATTGTTATTTCCCTCTGGACTCTTTGCCAGTATATACCAGCTACAGTCAAATAATCGCAACATTTTGCACACAAGTATAAATAGCTCTGTTTACCTGAACTAATAGCCTGGTTCTGCAAACATTTGCCATTGTTCATGAGCAGTTCCATTCATTCTAGTGAATTATTCACCTTGTGCCCTAGTGGAAACCCTAGAAAAGTATTTGAGAATCTGCTTCTGTTGTTTTAAAAAAAGCACAGAAGAATTAGCTTGCACTCATTCATTGTACATTATTCTTTGCAACATTATCATGGGGTAGTCCCTCACTCTGTGTGTGAACCTGAGTTTCCTTTTTTATCTGAACACTTTCACAAATATCTTAACAGAATTATATTCATTTTAGAGTCTTCCTCACATTCATCTACTACATAAGTACTTTTCTAAGTATTTGTGTTCTTTTGTAGTTTTCTTTCAACCACCAAATATATCACTGCTTGATTCAAAACACTAAATAGTATTCAGGTATACAGAACAAAGGCCCATGGTGCTTCCTTAATGCATCAAAAACCGAGTAAGTCTTAATAAAGGTAGAAAAACAAACAACTCTGAGGAGTCCTGGATATATTTTGCATCTAGGTCTAAGTTAGCATTAAGCTACATTTTTATTTCTCTTATCCCAAGCAAACTCACTACATACAACATCCCATGGTACAGAAAATGAGTGGCCACAGCTTTGTAAAATCTATCATGTATTACTGTAAGGTAATGTTATCCAATACACAATCGTATATTTCATAGAACACCATTCAGAACAGAAGTTCAAGGATGAAACTATTACATTCCTTGGTACACCACATAAATGCATAGTGCTCTCTGTTTAAAGGATACCCAAATCAATGACTCAGTTAAAATATCTTTTTCATTTGCCTAGCAAATCTGTTGGTGTTATGCTGTATCTGTTTTTAGTAATATGATTCAGATTTATATTGTATTACATGAACAATATAGTCGGACAAGATGAAATCTGCCAGGAATCTCAGTTTTTTTCCTTCTTCACTTCTTAGTGGGCCTGCAAAGCTTACAGAGCAGAAAACAAATCCTCTGGAAAAAATGGTGATTTTTCTGCCATGCATCTCATCTGAACTTGGTTCTTCTGAATACGAGAGAATTTTTTTTTTCATTTTTAATAATAACATTTCCTTCATAAAAAGCCACATAAAGTAGGTTTTCAAACTAAGTTTGCTGTTACCACTCAAAACATGCCTGCATTTCCTGCCGTGAAATTCTTTGACCTTCTTCCTTTTGTATTCTTGAATTAACCTCATAACATATTGTGACAAAGTTCAAGGAGCATTTGGATGATACTCCCAGGTACATTGTGTGACTCTCGGGGATGGTCCTGTGCAGGGCTAAGAGTTGAACTCAATGATCCTTGTTGGTCCATTCTAGCTCAGCACAGTCTGTGATTCTGTGATATTGACTACCTCTCCCAGTTTGGTGTTGTCCACTTTGTCACTGGGAGCATCAATGAAGGTGGTGTACAGTATCAACCCCTGAGGAATACTCCTTTTAGCTACCCACCAAAACTTCATGTAAGTCTTCAAAGACTTGCCCCAAACTTTTCCCAGGGACTGAGGTGAGAGACTGGTCCTTTGTTCCCTGGACTTCTAAACGTCTTTTTTTAAAGGTGGGCATAAATTTTTTTTTTATTGTTATTTTATTTTTGTATTTCAAAGTCACATAAAACTTTACTGTATTTGTTACCAGGTGAACTCCTTTTCTGAAACCAAAATCAGTGCCAAACACAAAGAGTTTCACAATGTTTGTAAACTGACAGACTCCTTGGTCCCATGGGGGTGCACCACTTCTCTGATGTCCCAAGGGAAGCTAAGGATCCTATCCTTTTACCCAGCACATCTGAATTATAACATATGCAGTACCTTAAAAGCCTTTCAAGACCCTTCCAAAATGAACATGTAAAAATTATATAATTCTGTATGTATTGTCAGTAAGACTGATGAACATGGGCTGCACCAGTCAGTTTTTCCTGCCTCTCATGCCATCAGTTCCAGCTTCAGATCAGAGAACCTCCTTGCTAATTTTGCTGGTGCTGTCAGTCTTTCAGCAAGTCTATGAAGAGAAGATAATTGCTGCTTCACGCTGTCTCTGGGCTGAGAAGAGGATTTGACATATTATGTGGTCTGGAAGGAAAACAAGATAAAGGAGGGGGGAAAAGAGAAATGGAAGAAGATTTTAAAAGTAGTAAAATGCTTTTCCTCCCTTTCTTCCCTTTTAGCAGATGAACCTGTGATCTCTAGGCTTTACACTCAGAGGCTGCATTTTAACCCCTGGTAAGTAGCTAACCTTCCCCAAACACCTTGCAGCACAGCGCTTTTTGTGAGAACGCTGCTGTGCTGCGTAATCCTGTGGCGAACTCCATGAAGCCTAAGGACAAATGTGTGTCTCCGTCTGCTGAAACAGTCCCTTCAGGAAACCTGTTAGGAGTCAACCCCGCCGAACTACAAAAGCGAGCGTGTCCCTCCTCTGGCACCCCTGTATTGGGGCGCGTAGGTGGGAGTCCCACCGTGGGTCCCCAGCTTCCCTCAACCCATACAGCGAGTAATCTTCGCAAGAAATCAAGTTTCAGGCAGTTTTATGTTGAAATGGCAGGGGCGTGCGCCCCTCACCCCGCCGGGGCTCGCAAAGGGGCGGGTGGGGCGGGGGCGGCGGGCCGGGTTCGGCGGTGCTTCCCGAGCCGGCCGGGCGGGGGCGCTGCGAGCCCGGCGTTAATGGGAGCGCGGCGGGCAGCGCTCGACGCTCCGCCGGCCCGAGCAGCCCCCCGGTGGGGAGAGGGCAGCGGGGCCGGCCCCTCCCGCCTTCCCGCGCCGCGCCCCGGGGGCAACGGGGCACCCTCGTCCCCGCAGGCAGCACCGCTCTGCGCTCCCCGCCCCGCGAAAGGCTCTGTGCCCCCGCGGGCCAGCCGCCCCGGGGGCGCTGGGGGTGGCTGCCCGAGCCGTGCCCCCTGGGCGCCGTGCTTCTCCCTTGCCGCGGGGACGGGGACGGGCAAGCTCGCAGCAAAGCCCGAGGAGCGGCGGTGGCCCCGAGCCCCTGCCCGGCCAGGCTGCCTTGCCCCGGCGGGCCGCACGGCTGGCCTCCGCGCCCCCGGCAGGGCAGGGCGGCCGGGGGCAGAGACCGCCGGCTGCCCGCGGGGAAAGTTGGAAAGGCCTCGGGGAGAGCTGGGGCAGGGGGCTGGAAGCGGGGTGGCGGGCGCGGAGGAGGAGCGGGGAGAAGCTGCACCGGGAGGAGCCGGAGATCTGCGGGCGGCGCGTCAGGCGCCTCTGGGGTAGAGGGGAAGGAGGACGCGGGCGCGGAGCACTGCTCCGGGTACCGGTGGCAGGGAGGGAAGAGCTCCGCCGGCATCCGGGGAAGGCGGAGGCAGCGCCGGTGACCTGTCGCAGATCGGCTCATCCGCCGCCGGAGGATGCATGGAGCGCCGGCCGCCCGCACGGACCCGCCGCCTCCGCCTCCTCCTCACGGCGGCTGCGGGCAGCGGTGGGAGCGCCAGCGGGCATAGGGGAGCGCGGGGAAAGTTGTGCGGGGCGGGCATAGGGCTGCGTGCCTCGCGGGGGGCAGGAGGGCACCGCCGGCATCAGCGCGGAGAAAGTGGGGTTGGAAAGCAGTTTCTGGTGTCGCTGCCGGCGAAGCGCGTTTAACCATCATTCCAGGGATGAATGGGAACTGGGAAAGTAACTCAGAAAAGTGAGTGGGATTTTTTTTTTTGTTTGTTTGTTTTCCTTCTTTTTTCTTCCTAATCCGAAAAGACACGTTTATAAGGAAAGCAAAAGCCTCCGTGTGCGCCCACTGCTGGGAAAGGCACGGGGGAGGAGGCACACCCGGCACCCTTACCCATGCTGGGCGAGTCTGCGGGATCTTAGGCTCGGCTCTCCCCCAACACGATCGTCCACCAAAGCAGCTACCCATAGTAAACAGATTCATCATGCGACAGAGCGCAGGAAGGTGAGACAGAAACAGAAACTAACACTGAAAGGAAGAAAGGAAAAAAAAAAAAGACAGCGACTGCGAATTACTTCCAGAGAAAGTGGGTGGATGTTGTGCAGCAACGACCTGGGATTTTAGGGGATGCACCCTTACATTTTGCTTCTCTCTAGTCCAAGCCTCCCTTCTCCGGTGGCAGAAAGCAGCTATAGTTGGTAGTAACAAAACAGGAGAGGTTCGTCCAGCAGTGTTCGCGGTGCCCTACTGATCGCCTTTAAGGAGTTTTTTTTTCCTTTTCCTGGTGGATGTTGTTTTTTTGACCTTGATTTTGAGACGTCTAAGTTGCATCGCAGTTTTTGTGGTTTTATTTCCCTTGGCGAAAAGTGGAAAGGTGGAGGCTGGCTTCGGTGCTGAAAGTTGCAGTGATTATTTTGGAGCCAGCATGTGCACCAACATAGTGTACGAGTGGCTGAGGACCCTGCAGCTCCCCCAGTACGCGGAATCCTTCGTCGATAATGGCTACGACGACCTGGAGGTCTGCAAGCAGATCGGCGACCCGGACCTGGATGCCATCGGCGTGGCCGTGCCCCACCACAGACGCCGAATCCACGAAGCCGTGCGGCGACTGAAGGAGGCGGACGAGACGGCGGCGGGGCTCTACTTCACGCTGGAGCCGCAGCCGCCCCCGCGGCCGGCGCCCCCCGCGGCCGGGCGCTGCTCCCGCCGGGTGGGGATCCCCGAGGAGCCCCGGCGGGGGGCAGACCCCCGGGCACGGCCCGGCGGGCGGCGGGGGGCGGCCGGCGGCGGGGGGCTGGCCGTCTACCCCAGGCTGAAGCTGAAGATCATGATACGGGACAAGCTCATCCGCGACGGCATCAACCTGAGTAAACCTCCCTACTCCAACAAGGTAAGAGGGTCCCCACCGGCCGCCCCCCTCCAGGAGGAGCCGTGGCTGCCGGGTGTGGTGGGGCAGCGGGGCCGCTGGACGAGTTCTCCCACAGGCAGCGGCTGGAGATGCGGGGTCCGGCAGGGCCTGGTCCCGCCCCTGCCGTGAACTGGTCCTGAGTGTCTCCAGTGGCATTTTCGGAGGGAAATAGGTAGGGACTGAGCACCAGCAAGGTGTGAAGAGGAGTGGGGCCAACAAAGGTCAGATCCACCAACACTTCTTGGCCTTGGTGGTATGGCATGGCACTGTATTTTGGGGTTTGCTCTTTTTTTTTTTTTTTTTTTTTCCATTGAGCGGTTCTTCTAGTCCGGTTTAGTTTGAGGTGGGAAATCAGAAATTGACGAGATGGTCTTAATGGTTTGGGGGTTTGTTTGATTGTTTTTCTCTTCTGTGAAACTTTTCTGTTGTGTTGAAGAGGGATGGCTTCTCTGATCTTTTGCTAGCGATCTTATTTTAGTGTCAGTTTCTGTTGGTGAATGGCTCAGGAAGCAAGTGGTAATCTGGCTGGAGGAATAACTCCTGCTGTTGCCTGGATTTATATACTGGAAGATAGTAGTGACTGTTGAATGTCAAAACTATCCATCAGCTGCTCCAGCACAGGTCAGTCAATCTCCAGTTGTTTCAGCACTGTTAAAAGACTGCTAAAAGACCAGAAAAGTGCACATCTTGGATGAGTACGTTCAAGTTTGATAAAACCTCAGTGTTTACCTACTTGTTATTTTTTTGAAATGGTTAAAATGTAAGATTCATGTGGTTTGGAAGTTAGAAATTGTTTTGTCTGAAATTTTTGGTAGGTTTCCTGCTCAAAACAGAATATGCAGAATAAACAAAACAATAGTATTAAATGAATAATGCCATGGAGGAGAAAATGATCTGTGAAAGAAACTAAGATATTATACTGCCTGGTGGCTTCAGAGTTCAGAATGATGTGCTTCAAAGTAGTTTGATGACCAAAGTTGCCTGTTTTCTCCAGTGATTTGAAGTGTCATTTTTTCAGAAAGACTGAGCCGTTGTAGTTGACCTTCCACTTGTGGGTACTTATTACCTCTAAAAGGTTTATTAATATGTGGAAGCAAGGTGATGGGAAGGGCTGCAACTCTGAGTTTACAGAAATGTGAGAAATTAAAAAAGAAAATAAGTTATCTGCCCTAGGGAACCTGGGTGTGTGAATAACATTGTGGAAGTACAGCTAATAAGACTGTAAATTTCAGGATTCCAATTTTTTAACATCTCAGTGATACAGGCCCATTAGCCACTTCTCAAGTACAATACAGTTATTTGGTTAGAGATATTTATTTGTTCCTTTTTCCTGGAAATTCTGGCTGATGACATTGTCAGAGGCATCACGTCAAATTTAACATTGTTTGAAGTACAGTGTCTTCCAAAACTTACTGTATCATTTTGGAGATATTCCCCCTCCCCCTTTGAAGTGATACAGCATTAAACTAAAATTACCCTTACATGTATGATACAAAAGAAATCCTGTAGAAGTTCTGGCTGATCAGTGTAGCTGCACCACATTACCCACCTTCACAGCTACATTTCACTCTTTCCTTTATGTTTTCAGTTACCAGTTCCATCCTACCAAGGGGATCCTCTACCTCCATTCTGAGGTGTCTTGAAGATGCGTGGCAAGGTTTAGTGGTGGACTTGGAAGTCCTGGGTAATAGCTGGACTCAGTGATCTTAAAGGTCTTTTCCAACGTAAATGATTCTGTGATACTCTTCTACAGGAATTGTAAAATTTCTAAGATGACATCAAGGCAATTCAAATCTTTGGCATTCATTTCTTCCTTATCACACCTTATTTTAATCTGAGGGATCTGATAATACTGTAGATTAACTGTCAGGGCAAGATCATTTTACACAGAAATCATCACTCAGCTTTAATTAGTTCAAATCTAAATGCAATATTTTGAAATAGAAAGAGGAGCAAAGTGTACTTGCCTAGTTTTATTTCAGGCTGTGGTGTCAATGTGTATATTTTGGATAATAAATGCATATAACATAATCTTTTTTCAGTAACAGAAAAAACTTTCTCCATCTCCTTAGAGAGCAAGTTGTAAGAAACCATACAGCTGGCAAGATTTGAGTGTGTGTTACTCAACATGCATTACTCTGAATGCCACCCACTGTAGCAATCCATCTCCAAAACAGCTTAAAGTGAATAGCAAGAGATCACGTCACTGTACATTATTTATTGGGTGTTGTTCAGAGCAAGAAAGATGAAATACTGTATTCTTTCCTTTGGGAAAAAGCCTTATTATAACATATTATAACTCAGAAAACAAACCTAAAAAGCCAGCAAAGCCAAACTATAGAAAACTGTGGCTATGATTTCAGCATTATATTTTAAATATAGAATGTGCAGTGTGCAGGCTTTTGCATGTCAAAAGAAACAGGATATATTCTCTTCAGTAGACAGGATTAACAAATGAGCTTGAAGTTTGTGTCAAGCTTTTTTGCATACACGTATCACACATCCTTGTCATGTGGGTATTCTGGAGTAGCATACTAGACCACTGACCTATTTGACATTTATATTTATTTCTTGTCCTGCTTAGCTGCAAACTAGCCTTCGACTTCCCTCCATGGCATACATGGAGAATGCCATCTTCTTTTCTTCTTATTATCTATGAATAGAAATTAGTATCTATAAAAGGAGAAGCATGCTGGTGTGTGTATGTATGTGTGTGTACATATGTATATGCATGTCACTTGTGTCCTGAAGAATACTTCTTGTGCTCAGTTATGTAGTTCTCAGGCAATTTTGGTGTTTTATTTTAAAACATCCCTGAGAACTGGAAATGCTGTTCCTCTGCCTTGTTTGGAGCTTTTTACCTGAGCTGTAGATGTGTCAAAAGATCAAAAATGAATATTGGATGTGGCTGTGGAGATGTTAAAAGCATCCATTTGCTCTCTTTCCTTTTTGCTGTAGTTTCAGATGAAAGATGAAACAATAGAGTGGGCAAAATAGAAATGTATTGGCATAGTAAATTTTAGTTTAACGTAGGTTGATTACAGTCAGCAGAAATGGCTAACAACTACTTAGCAGAGCTTAATAGAAATCCCTTAAAGACGTGCAAACTTGAAATTGAAGCCATATGTGTGGGTGACTTCAGACACAGAGAATTATCATAAGCCATCTTGATTATTTCCATGGAGAATTAGAATGAAGCCTCACCTTCTCATATTGCATCTTACATATTTTTCAGGTATAAACCAAGGAACAAAACTGTAACTCTATAGAAGTCAGATTTTGTTCCATGTTGATAATGCTCCTCAAAGCCTTCTGTTTTAGTTTGTCTACCAAGCTGGCTGTTGCTGGCTGGTAGCCTTAGAAGTCTCCCAAGAAACTTCTTGTGGAGGTGATGGGGTTGAATGCCCTTCAAACAAGTGAAACATCTTGTCATGTCAAAACACCTAGCTGCTTAAAAAATATCTTTTGTGGTTGTAATTCTGTCCTTAATTAGGAACTTAATTATGCTGAAGGTTGAAAGACTTTTAACAGTCTTTTGCCATGTAGAAGTTTTGGGAGATGAATTGATGGCAGAAGGAAACCAAAATGAGCAGCCTCACTGGGTTTCAGTGAATAAAAATGAAGGAAAATGCAGCACTGACCTGAACCAGCTGGATCAGAGAAGTATAGCCTTTTAACTCCATAGGGAAACAGTTCTTGCTTTGGTGGGCTTATTCCAAAATGGATTATGTCCATGCTGGGTTGGAGCAGGAGTAAAGTCACTAAATGTCACTGTGGTAGGGTAAGGAGTGGAGAACCAACTTTGTCAATATAAAGACAAGTAGGGTGCCTCATTGTGGAACATGCCAAGAGAAATTTAGTACTCTATTCATCTTGAATATAGATTAAATGACATTTAATAGTTTACTGCAATTTCATTACTATTTCTAATTGAAATAAATGGCCTGACCTGTTTCCTGAGGAACTTTATTCAATTTTTCATTTGCAGAGGATTGCAAGTACATTAAAAACATACATGCATTAAATCTCCCACACCAATTAAGATTATTTGCTTAGCCTCAGTAAAGTTATTCTCATGTAGATTTCAATATTTATTAGAGAGAATAAAACTGTAGTGTGACATATGTACATGTATGTGACCTCGTTGTCACTCACTGTGCTGTTCATGATTATCGGCATGCTTGCAAAACAACCAGTAAAAATTCAGCTGCATTTGAGATCATAATCTCAAGAATTCAAGCAGATGCAGAAGAGTAAAAAGTCAGATTCAAGTGAGTATCTGTTTAAACACCCAAACACACTTTTTTAAAGTTATGTGGTGATGATATAGCACAGATTTGTGGTTCTGATTAAATCTTTATTTAATCTTCACCATTCCAAAATGAGGAATATTTCACATAAGTTAAGTGTTAAGAGGTAAAGATGCCAGAAATACTGCTTTGAAATACACTGGTTCAAACTGCGGCTGGATAATATAATCAGCACTTTAAATATCTACAGAAGTGAATTCAGCAAATTGAAATTATTGGACTTTGAAGAAAGGGCAACACTCACCTATACTAGAATTAAATATGAACCTTTTTCTAAAGACCTGGCTGCTTTAGAAGAACTGCATCAACTCTGATTAGCAGAGCGTTCTCAAATATGCCTTGGGGAAAGCTGCCTATTGACAGAAGTACTAGTGCATTAAGTAGTAACAATATTTTCATGGCAATAAATTAGCAAAGCTACAGGCAATGTTCAGGAAGTGAAAAGGTATTTTATAGAAGATACCACTGAATTTGCCTTTGACTTCGTAACTCTGTTTTGTTTTGAAGAAAATGGAGCACCTTGTATACTTGGCACCCGTTTCAAGGTCCCGGTTTATTAAACTCACAGAAAACAAACTGGAAAAGATCTTCTTCCAAACAGACAATTAAGGGAAAATGTTGCAGAATATGAATAACACAGTACTATGTTGTATTTGCATTTGAATTATTCCTGAATATTTTAAAATGTATTCAATCTTCTCTGGAAATGTTGAATGCAAATCTTCATGGGTTTCATTATCTCTCAGTTTTGAGGGGAGGGAGATCTCATTAGGGTATATTATAGATGGAGTTCTGAGAGAGTATAGAATCAACTCCACAGCTTTCTTGCCCTGTTTCTAAGACTGTATTAGTAATTTCTGAGCTCTGGTCTCTCTGGTGGCTGGCAGAGGAGAAGGAAAATGTGTAGCTTGCAGCTCCGAGGAGCTGTGCAGGACTGGGCCTTGGAAGGGGGGGTCCTTCCTGTGTCCTCCACAAGGCTGTAAGTTTGAAGGAAAAGCTAGACTTACAGGTTCCTTGTAAAAGAGAAATGCCTAGCCTCTGATAGTTCCTTGAGGGCTTTTTTCTTCCTCCAAAGGACATGGTTCAGTTAGAGCTCTGTAGTGCAAAACCAAACTGAACTTTCTCACCTAGTGTGGAGTTTTGTGTAAATACAGCACCTCAGCAGGGACACCGTCAGCAGTGTGACAAAAGTCTAACTACCAGTTTCACTTCTGCACACTGATAATCTGTCTTGTTTTAAAAAAGTTTGATCATAAGCCTTTGTGCAAAGAGGACACATTTTAAGGAAAATACTTCTGTTTATACTCCCACCCCCAGAGCTTCTGTCTCTGCCATATTTAGTATGATGAAGCCCATACACACAATTATGTGTGAGAAATACCAAAGCAACCAAGATAATTTCTCACCAAGGAAGTAATCTTGTGAACACTGTTTCTAGTTTTGCTGGTGACCAATACCACTCTCACATGTTCCATAACAGATAGGGCTTCTCTGTCCCTGATTTCAAATGTGGAATTGAAGAATTTTTCTAAAGTCATGAAGAATTTTGGACAGGTGAAGCACTGTGACAGTGTCCTTATCTACTGCCTTAGGATTAAGAGTAAACTTCCTTATGTGTAAGTAACAGAAAAGCAATCAAAGAATAACCAGTAACTTGGCTATATGGCAATTAGTTATGGCTGTTAATGCTGTGTGTTCTCTGTACCCTGCGTGCGTATGTCATTATGAAGGGTCCCTCTCCACCAAGGTATATAGATCCATATGTATCATTTGAAACATACTAACAGCCATTACAGAATTTTTGAGAAGTGCAGCAGAGGGGTTTGAGTTGAGAGAAATGTTATTATTGTAGATTAGGAATCAATTTATTATGTCACTTACAGGAGCTCACTTACTGGTTTGAGACTATTTGAAAGCAGAAGAGGATGGAATGTGTTAAAACTAGATTTAGGTTCAACTTTGCAATTCCTTGCTTTGTCAGTTTGAATTAGCCCCTCTGCTTGGTGTTTGACAAAGCTATCTGTTCAATCTTTTTGTCTAGGCTAATATGACATCTCATATTGATGTGCTTATCTTGACAAATGTGGTGGCTTGTACACCCTGCAGGAATTGTGTTTTATTAAAAGAGCATGGCATCACTATGTTTAGCACTGCCACGTTATTTTGGGAATGGCTGTGCAGCAGAAAGGGGAGAATGGGGTGAACCTTCCCTGACACTGGCAGTCTGCGAGCCAAGCTGGCCCAAAACTCTCCAGTGACTCATACAGCCTCTTCAGCTTGCTACATGCAGATAAAAAAAACCTTTTCTTATGATGTTGCAAAACAAAAGAGAAGTGGCATGTCACGTGAAACACAAGTAGAAGGGCCTTCAAATAGTATCTCATCCTCATTCTCACAAACTCAGCAGGATGAGAATGGCAGTGATTCATGCCTCTCACGGGAGCCTTGCTCTTCCAGTTGGTCTCATTCCCAGTGAAGTCAGTGGGGGATTTGCCAGTGATTTCATTTGATGCTGAGTTAGGCATGAAGTGTTCAAATTTAAATCAGCTAACAAGCATACCCTCACCGACTGTAGTTGTTGTGGTGGGTGAGAACAGAATTACGTGAGATGAGAACAGTAAGTACAGCAGTAGCAAGAAAAAAAATCAGAACTTTTCAGAGCTTTAAATATCACCATTAACAGCTTGCACAGCAGTGAGGCAGACTTCTGAACATAGATCTTACAGGTCTGTGCTAGAACAAATGTTTTGTACATATTCTCTGAAATCTCCACTAATGTATATTGCCTGGAATTAAGCGCACATAGTTGTTTATAGCTCTCCTCTCACTGACTTAAAATCAGCGAGAAATGACAATAACATATAGCAAATAAAGCTTACAATCAGGAACAAATGTATGTCTTCCACAGGTTTGCTTTTTTTTTCCCAGAAGAACTGCATGGCTTTTGAGAAAACACACCCTGAAGCAGAAATGTGGTGTTAACATTGCGTATGATGTCAATCAAAACTTTATGGGGAAATTAAGTCCTGTTCTGATGTGTGTGCCTCAAAAACCACACAGTAAATTTGGTGTAGTTAAGAAAAGAGTTAAAAAGCTGGAAAAAAACCCTCGTCTTTCCATCAGGGACTAAGGAAAATTTGTACTGTTTTTTTTCCCAGAGTTAGTTAGGTGGCCACTTGGCCATACTTTCACATGCACGGAAGGAAATATTTTGATTAGCAGAAAAAGGGATTGAGAACTTCAGTGACTGAGAGCTGGAGCTAGGCAATTCATGCTGTGATGAAGGCCAAAAGCCAGTATAAACCAAAAACTAATAAGTTAATATTCCATAGAGGAAAAAAACCTCAAACAACCTCCATACAAAACTAAGAGTGTGTGCCATTTTTGCATCACTGCCCTTGGTTTGTGGATAGAGTAGTTTGCTGGAAGTGACTCCTCTGCACTAGCATGCTCCTGTCCCTTGGGCTCCACATCTCCCAGCCCTGCTGTCCCAGAACCCTCAAGCTAAGCTACCCATTTCCTGACTTCTCCTAAATCATCCCCCTTAAGTCTGCCTCAAGGCACACTGTCTTCTTTCTTAAGAGCAGTCTCTTTCCCACCCAAGAATGCACACATTTTGCCTTTGGTCTCCCTAACCTTTTTTTCCTCCCAATCTACATTCTGTATGAGTTTCATTCCATATCTCTCTCCTGCTGCCCCAGTGTGTCAGGCTACTGTTTGGATCCTTCTCTCTCCTCCTCCATATTCTGATGAGAAGAGAAGCTTTCTCACTCAGGAGAGTGGACAATCACTTCTCTCCCATTTGTGCTTGGTGCCCCCAACTGCCTTCCCTCTGGCCAACACAGGTGGCTAAGCCCAGATTGTTCTCATAAAACTAAAGCTCTAAACTTTGATTTTAAAAATTTCAATCTTAAAACTGCCACAAAGCAGCAGTTATCCAAAGTCCCTAAAGCCCCAGTTCTGCAGCAGAAAGAAGGGATGGCTCTAGGAAAAGGATGCATAATAGCTTTTGAACGTATGTATGGGACTGACTTGGTCCTTCTGAAGCAAGACTCAGTTTATTGTTAAAAAAATATGTTGTAACCTCCATGCAAAATGCATTAAGTGCAAAAATCCTGAAAGGCTTTTTTTTTTTTTTAATTTTTTGGTGTTCATCATGTTTTCATAATAATTGCTTCTAATTGCAGCATCTCTGTATTCTTGTCCAGTTGTTTATTGTTTGCCAAAATGTTTTTCTTCAACTTTTATTTAAACCTGTTCTAGTAATAGCTTCTTGTGTTGTGCTGCCTTGAGAATTTTTATACAAATGCATCTCTGACATTTTGTTAACTCATAGTTAAGGCTTCTCCCTAAATATCCAGTTATTAGTTTAGCAGAGGATTTTCCGCAGTTAGGGAATGCAAAGTACCAGAATAAAGAATCATCAAGAAATCAAATTTAGGTTGAGAAAATCTATCATAAATCTTCATATACTAGTTCCTAAGCTAAAAACTTCAACCTCAGGATAAAAATAAGTGACTGTTTCAGCCTCTGAGTCTACGTTCTCTCTTATATCAAACCAAACATCAGAAGGGAATCTCATTTGAAAACACTAACCTGAAGAAACTAAGAGTGGAAATTAATAAACTGTGGAAATTACTAACCAAGAAGATTTGTTCCTTTTAAGGTGTTAACATTTAAAAGAAGAAAAAAAAAGAAAATAAGGAATTGTGACAAACTATACCAAGACATCTGAAAAAAGAGTAATTTTGATTTCATCTGCTGTTTTCCTGTGAAGAAAACTTACTAGGTTTTTCTATGTTAACTTCTAAGTAAGATTTTACTATGAGGCTATTTCAGACAGAGGATTTTCACATACACTTGGTATTTACAGTATTAAAAATAATGCTCTGTAGTTTGTGAAGTAGGATGGAACAAGAGGAAGTTTGACAAGAATACCACTAGCTGGTTTCTGTTCAGCTCTAAAAATTACATGCAGTAAGGACATACTTCATGCAGCCAATGACTAGGAGTAAGAAAATATGTGTGTGTCATTGCCAGTAATGTCAAAACCAAACAAAACCCCCAGTAACTCATTTTGTATCTATTTAAGAAGGAGTATTAGTATCTCTCGCAAAGGTTAGGGCAAAAACTTTCAAAAAGGTTAACTATATTTCCCAGGTTTGTGGTCTAAAAACTCAAGTGTTTGAAGCAATGTTAAAAAATTCTACTTTCAGTAGTACTTTGGTCTTGATGCAGTAATTACCCAGGAAAATTATTTTATTCTCTTTTATAGAAAGGCATGCATGTGCCACCAAATGAAAAGAAGGAAACCAACTTAATTGCTATCAGGCAGCAATGGAGACCAGCTCAGCCAGGCTTGCTCCTGGGTGCTCCCAGGCTGGTGGCCTCAGTGCTCATTTATTTCTTTAAATATTAGTAGCACTGCAGAGGATTTGAACCATTTTGGGGTATGTTTCCAAGGGAGGTTTGTCTGCAATGATCTTTATCATAGGTAAATTTTATGCATATCAATGAAAGCAGAGATTATCATAATAAGAGGTAGTCTGACTCTTGGAAGTTGGCTTGTACTGATACTGTAACAAGTGTGTGCTAGTTTGGGTGCTATGATTTTTAGAAAATGTTATATCACTTATGAAATTGGCTGGCTTTCCCATAAGCCTTCAGTAGCAGGTATTAATTCGCCTCTACAAGAAGCTGTAAAGGATTGAAGTGTTTCTCTAAGGAATTATTTCATTGTAGAGCTGGAAACATACTTAAAGGAGAATTTATATTCTGAACTTATGTGTAGTAGTCAATGCACCATTGAAAGTATGGAAAGATTCTTGTCATAAATGGAATGTGGATGCTAATGCAGAGAAT
>JAWWEU010000111.1:48310449-48431334 GCA_035583155.1 Acropternis orthonyx | reverse complement strand
TTAGCTGTTCATGAGAAAATACATAGAGGGTGTAGAATACACAGTCTTAGCCACACCCACACAGTGACAAACTGGTCTTGGTCACTATAACCAGGACAACAGGTCAGCCTATAACAATAGTGAGTAGAACTACACATAGCTACAGCATCTAATAAATTTATAAGCAAGCACATGCAGACATGAATCTGACACACTGGCAAGTCACATGGAGTTCTCTTAGCTAGGTTAAAGAACAATGCCAACGAAGCAGCTTTTTCCAAGAGGACATCAGAAAATACAGATACACAGAATTTGATTTTTTTGGTCAAGAAACATATCCAGTGTTACACCCTTTCTAAAGAAATTTATCAAAATGTTTTCTTTTAAAGTATAAAAGAATTTTAAATATTTTTTACCATCAATCAGAATGACATTAAACAGACTAATTCTTTGAGACCAAAAGTAAGTGCTGCAAAAGGTAATCACATTTCCATATTTATATCCACTATTTCATTGGGACAGAACTTTAAAATGTCACAGGAGGTTGAAGTCATATTTTAAATCCATATCTGCCTAGTAACCTACATTGGTTAAAGATAATCTCATGCAAGAGGATAATGATTTTTGAACACAGGTATCTGGAGTACTGAGGACAAAAAGGACAATCTGATCTGAGCTCTTTTAAGAGGTCATCAGTGCTTTGAATTTACATGCTTAAGTGTAGCACTTACACACTCAAGACCACATAAACTTTGCAACTTCAGCAAGTTTCACGGTGCATGGTACAAACAGTAAATTTTAGTGTGCACATTCTGATACAGCACACCTAAATCCATTTCCATCTTGGATTCCTTGCAACACACTGGTGGCACAGTTAAATGCAAGCACAAATAACATTCTTCACATTACTTAACTGCAAAGGGGATATGAGACCTAAGTGATGTTCCCCACCATGTAATAAACTGATCAGAAAGAGTCTGATGTACAGCTTTGCATAGCTAAAGTATGGGAAGTTGAGTGGCTAATAAGATGGCAAAAGTTTCAGCACTATGATGCATATCACTTGAATTCGATAGAGAATATAGTTTGATTTTGCAAACAAAATAATTTTTCTCTTGTTTATTTTGATCTGGCAGAAAAAAGTAGTCAGAAATCTGGCTTTACAGCCCTGTATGTCTGGTACAAGAACAGGGACAAAGAAGAACATAAGGCAAAAATATTCTGGAAGTTAGATACATACTGCAGTTGCAGCAAGAATCACAGAAGTTCAATTTCAATTATCACTAGAAATCATCATCCTCACTTACCAGATTTCCACTGATAATGTGCAACATTAAGGTAGTAAAAAATCTGGTACATGAATGCAACAACTACGTAAACCATCTGCTGCTTGAAAAGTCAGCTGAGAGAATGATTGTGGACATATGGGCACACCAGCAGTGAATCAGCCCTTTAAGCATAAGTCAAGCTCTGGTCAAAGCAAGGTCTGAAAACAAAGCAAGAATGGCGAAGGGGCCATAAAACAAAATCAGGTGCTGGTTTGTGGTCTTCCCAGGGCAACCCCAGACTGCCTACCACTTTTAGAGTCAACCTGTCACCTGAAATATCATTTGATCTAGTTTAGAATAAATTAAATACTGCCCGTCAGAGGGGAAAATACAGGCACCCAGAACAGTCACAAAGGCATTTTAGAATGGGAAGAGCAAAGTTTTAAAGCCCCAAAATTGCATCCAAAGAGGGATTTTGATTCAGATTTTTAAAATTCAGGTTCTGTTTCCAAAGTGAACAGAGAGTTGGATCAACTACTTTAACTTCAATTTGTCCTTTTGACTTTACCTGACATCACTGTTTCATCAACCAGCTATAGCACAAAGCTATAGGATCTGTGGCTGGAGTGGGGCTGCGGTTCAGTTCCAATAACAACAGAAGAAATATGAAAGAGGTTGCCCCAAAGTGGGGGTTCCTACACACTAAGTCAATTTTCATCTGTGCAAATGGAAACAAGTGTCAAACAAGATACTTCCCATGGATCATTTCACTGAGCTTTTATCTAGAAACATTTATTTCATTTCACTTACAGGGCACAGACAATTATGATAGCTTATTCTTTTTTACAGGTATTTTGTGTAGTCCCAGTCTGGTAGGAAACAGCTTACACTAAGAGAACCAAGCACACCAAAAATCTCAAAAACAAGCCACCAAAAACCCCCACCCTCAAATGCCACAGTGTTAAAATTAAAGTACTCTACAGAATTTCCAACTCTAAAGCATCCCACAGAAATATGTTCACTTGACATTTGCAGAGGAAGCCATTGTCTTCCAACAATTTCATATTTTTCACCTTTCCATCAGGAGTTCTAATTCTTCTTATTGAAAAAAAAAAAGCAAAAACTCTGTTTGTGGCAAACCCCCACCACTTCTAATTTGCCTTTTTTTGTCCCTTCATGTCCCCTTTTTCCTTGTTAGAGGAAAATTTTGTGTTGGTAAGAAATCAGATATAAAACAGCTAGTAGCAACTTCAGAGTTCATGCCTAACTTGTGATATGAAGAGACTCCCAGTGAGAGGCTGCTGCTTCCTGGAAAACCTTTTGCCTTTCATCTGAACTGCTCTGAGGAACAGCAACTGGAGAAATATATTTTCTATCTGAATGTCCTGTTCTCCATGGCCATCTAAAACATGGTAAATACAGAACCACAGAATTGCAGTGTGGTTAAGGTTGGAAGGGACTTCTGGAAATTATCTGGTCCAAACCCCCTGCTCAGGCCTGGTCAAAGTAGGCTACCCAGAACCAGAAAACTTTTAAATATCTCCAAGGATGGAGACTCCACAACCTCTCTACACAACCTATGCCAGGGCTCACTCACTCTCATAGTAAAAAAAGTGTTTCCTGCTCTTCAGAGGCAGCCTCCTGTGTTTCAGTTTGTGTCCATTGCCTCCTGCCCTGTCACTAGACATCACTGAAAAGAACCTGGCTCCATCTTCCTTGCCAAACATTATCAGACGTTTCTCATAAGATAGCTGTTCCCATCCCTTCATCTTTTTCATACCCTACCTTATGCTAAAATATGTTTTTGGTCTTTTCCATGTTTGAAGTTAGGGGGGGAAAGTATAATTAAGTCATCTGTAATGACTATTTGTCCTGCCCTCAGTCAGTTTGCAGATGACACCAAGTTTCTCCCTACAACTACCAGAAAGGAGGTTGTAGCAAAGTAGATATCAGTCTCTTCTCCCAGATAATAAGCAATAGGGGAAATGGTCTCAAATTGTTCCAGGGGAGCTTTAGATTAGATATTAGGGGGAAACTTCCTCACCAAAAGGGTTGTTAAGCATTGGAACAGGCTGCCCAGGAAAGTGGTTGAGCTACCATCCCTGGAGGCATTTAAAAGACAAGTAAATGTGGCACTTCAGGACACAATTTAGTGGTGGACTTGGCAGTGTAAGGTTTGTGGTTGGATTCTACAATCTTTTAGGTAATTTCCAACCTAAATTATTCTATGATTCTATCTCCAGTTCCTGCTGGAAATACTAACAAGTGAGACACCTGTTTTCAGCAAGATTCTGGTAGAGCCAGTGGAAAAACAAACAAACAAAAAACCCCCCAAACAAACAAAAACAACAACAACAAAAAAACCTTGGAACATAAGAACATTTGAGATTATTCTAGATTATGCTGTTCTCATTTTCACAACCTAGGCTGTGGAGGCCAGATATATGTAAGTAAAAGCATCCCTTGCAGGCAACTTCTCTTTTTTCCAAGAGGAACTTTCCTCTTCTCAATATTTCTTCATAGAATATGAGTGAAAAAAGCAAGTATTCAAACACCTATCTTACCTTTCATCAAGGCCACAGAGCTTCACTATACTTTGTATCCATCTGTACCATATTTGCTGCTTGTGTGAAAAAAAGCTTTATCACTGAACAAGAATTTGTTCACAGAGAGAATGTTTCCTCTTCTTATTTCTCCTGTTGTTTTAACTCTCCTCCACATGGTTTCTTTCGTATATTCAAGGGAAATGGTGTTAAATGAGAAGATCAAGCTGAGGCACTAAAGAAATGTCCCTCTGAGACATATGACTTCATGACAATCCAAATTTTAAATTTCAATTACATTAATTGCCAGAAGAGCTGTGCTGACTCAATATCAGTGTATATAAGAATGGGATCAGTCTGTCATATCTTAAATTCTTGTTTTGTTTTCAGTTCTCATCCTCTTGGATTCCCTTTCCTTTTATCATGAGCTTTCTGGCAACTTTTGATTGCTCCACTTTCACTATTTTTATAGGCATGCAGGCCCTGTTTCTAGTGGCACAAGATCAGCAGCTATGCACAGGTCTCTCTATCCACATGAAATATTCTTGTACTGAGAATCCCCAAGACCTTGATGCTGATGGCTGGCTCAGAATCAAGTCAACTAAGGAGCCATAAACCTCCAGGCTTCGTTCAGGTTTTTCTAAAGCTTGTTTTCAGAAACTCAAATATCAGTTGAAGGGTTTTGGCAGACCAAGATCATCTGGAATTTACTTGGAAGGAAGGCTTGGGCAAAGGATCAGAAGGTTTGTAAACCTGTCTTGAACCCTGGGATATTGTCTGGCACTGTGGGTACCAGTCAGGTCACAGCATCTGATGAATAAGGTTAGTCAGCCTCTTAATTCTTTAACTTGTAAAGAGCTTGTTTTTATCTCTCCCTGGCCTCTTGAAAGAAGAAAAATTGTGTAACATAGATTCTGGGCGCTTCTCAAAGGTACCAATAAAAAACTTTTAGTTTAATTAATTATCATGCTAATCACTGGTATTTTAATGGAACTCTAAGCAGGGTGGATTATTTTAAATACCCATTCAATTTTAATTACTGTACTTTTAAAGAGATTATTTTTTCACAAAGATGGGTATCATTATCTCTGAGACAGTACTAACAAGTTGTAACCACTGTGTCTTTTTCTTCCAAGAAACAAAAGTCTTCATTATTGAGATTAACATATTTGCTTGGTAATTTTGCTTATGGCCCCTATCAGTCAGCAGTACTAAAAATGATGCAAATGTGTACTCAGTCTTCACCTCGAGGAAGTACTTTTTAAGCAGATAATAAGAAAAATATACTAACAGATTAAAGACTTAAATTCTTACACACAGAGATTTATGCTTGTGTCCATTATGCAGCTTTGTGCTTCCTAAAGGACATATTCACATGAAGTTAAGGCACCTAAGTGAGGAACTAGTTTGGTGGCAGCAGATTTTGAATGGAAGTGATTCAAGTCACCTTCGGGAGGCTAAATGGGGACCTGAGATTCTGGATTGCCTCAATTCAACATGAACACCAGCAGACATTTGAAAAATCTGTCCACGGGTTTACAAACCAAGCTTTTACCCCACACTTTTGAGAGTAAGAGGGAGGTTCAGTCAAGGTCAAAATCTTGTTCATGGATAATGAGGAAGCACATCCTATATTTAAAGCTAAGAATTTATTTTTAATGTAACTGAAATTTTAAATCTGATCACTGTCAGTCCAGAACTGGCTGTTACAAAAAAGGAAAAGATACTAATACCATTAGAATACAGAAAAAGCCTCAATAATAGCTGTAACAGTCAATGTTTTACACAGGGTAGGTCTGTACCCCATTTCTTGTTGCTATGTTAACCCTACACTGCTCCTCTGAGTTTTAAAGTTGTTTTAATGCTGAACTTGGAGGAAGTGGAGAAAAAGGTGTTTAAGGAACCTATGAGCATCGGGGGGAATATAATTTTTGGTGGGCTTTTTCTTGGTCACTCTAGGATTCATTTGGAGTACATTTTATACATCCGCCAACACAGTTTTACTCCTTTCTTCCTTCTTCATCCTTCCACAACTCGACATCAACTCTAAGTCTACTATACATGGTGCCTTTAGATATGTTATATACTTCATTATTCTCTTTTTTACCTCTGAAGCCAGTTTTGTCTAACTTCAGCTCTGTGTCCTTTTAACCAATGATTGATAAGTTGTTAATATCAGTTGAGTATTCTTAGCCAAGCCGCATCTCTTATTACCCCATGCCAGTATTGCTTCATCTATGTAATCTCCTGTATCTCCAATTGTCAAGGTCTTTCCTTTACACTGCAACATTACATTAGATATTCTACTCTGAATAACTGTTTGTTAGTCCTATTTATATAAAAGGTTTATCTTATAAAGATAACAAAAGTTTTAAAAAATTAGACATACATACCTGTGGCAGTCAATGCACCATTGAAAGTATGGAAAGATTCTTGTCATAAATGGAACGTGGATGCTAATGCAGAGAATGAAACTTTTACTGTGATATGAATATTGTTACAGGTGGATTTTGTATTGTCACCTCGCTTGTACCTTCCTTTCCCCACACCCCTGTTGTAAAACCCTGTTTCCCATTGGCCCCTGTTAAACCTTACCCCATTGGTCCTAACCTGGGTCCCCTTTCATAGTAAAATGACCCTCTCCCTTGAAAAGCCCGGTAGCACCGGAAATAAAGTCTCTTTGCCTCCCTTTCTCAGTGAGTCCTGTGCTGCTGTTCCTGGTCCCCGGGGAACCACGTGGAGGGGGGAAGGGCAGAGAGCTTGCCCCCTGGTAAGGATCGCAGCGCCCGTGCCAGGGGGAAACCCACCACCCGCTATACTTATGTATGCATGTTAAAAAGGACTGGTTATGCAGCCACTGGATTCATTAAGTCTATTCCTATGATGTCTAACAGCAAATAAGCTACTGCAGTATATCCTTCCTCTCTGTGACTATGATGGGTTGGGGTTTGGAAGGAGCATCATTTTGTCTAGGGAAACTAATTGTTTTTATAGAACTTGTTTTATACACCTTTCAGTGGCTAAAATTGATGTAATAGTTAATATTATTGTTCTCATTTTGGAAAATAAGGCAGAAATTCCTCTGTGCTTAGCACACTTCTTCCTACAAGGGTAAGGAAATGAGCATCATCTTCTTAGTAAGAAATAACATCTTTGTATGTACAATGAATATGAATGATATTCAAGATGAAAGTATTGAAGGAATTGCAAGAGCTTATTTTTCTTTTCTTCTCCTTACCTCTTTTGTCATATTTACCATGGAAAAATGTCTTTCTCTAATTTGAATTTTCTATACAATTAGACAAAAAAAATATGATCTTTTTACATAGCACATTCTATCTTGCAGTCTTCTTTATTTGTTGTTGTGTTCCCTGATGATTTATGCAGTATGAATATATGCTCCATGTACTTGATAGCTTTCAATTCATAAGTGTCTAATTTTAAGTTTTCAAGATGTGTTATTTTTAACTGAAGTAGTAGCATTGTTTTTTCTTCAGATCAGTCATAGCATTTAAATTCTCTTCTGAACTTCTAGAGTTGGTGCCTTAAAAGTGACTTTCAGAATGAGAGCTTTCGCTTAACACCTTGCTGCTTTAGACAGTCCCTCCCAGACCTTATCTGTGCTCTTTGGTAGGTTTTTTTCTGCTCTCATTGTTTTTTCCCTTCCTCTTTCTCCTCACTATTTGCTGATACATTTTACTTCTCTGGCTGCTGCTGACGAAAGATTAAAAATTCCATTCTAAATGGCGTTGCTTTTGACCAGTCCTCTATTTTAGTGTGTGTCTGTCTTGCAAAGTGTTCCATTCACCAAAAAAAAAAAAAACCCTCTAGACTTTTTCAGATAATAACCATTCAGGTAACTTTTAGTGATTATGTATATCTCACAGACAAGTAATAATAATATGCTAGCAGAGAAATATTTCTGGTTTTAATATTACATGGGTTTAAGGGCATATATTAATATTTAAAAGCATTACAAAAATCCCTAAAGCTAAAACCTAAAGAGAGTGTAGAAATGAATATTTGTCTTTGTGTATTGTCTTTGAATTTGTGTATTTGCCTGTGGTCTGCTCGCTAGCTGCTTGAAAGTGAGACATACAGCATAGGTAATTGTATGTTGGTGGGTAAATAGTTCTTCGATAGAAAAGTTCTGCAGTTTTAGTGGCAAGTGTTATCAGTTGTCTTTTCTATAGCAGAATTTTCAAATTAGAAACATTTTTACAATAGATTCTGTCAGGTATGTAGGCTGTGACCATTGCCCCTTATCATGTAAGTCAGGGGAAATTTTGCTGTTGGTTTTGTTGGGAATGGACTGAGGTTTTTTGCTAAGGACCTACAATTCCACTTTCAAAGTACTATATTAAAAGAATGTAACCATTATGGTTTCTGGTTGAAACTGTGCCCAGATTTAAATGGCTTTTAAAACATATTTTTATTAGCTGCTATTTTCATGAGCTGGTAAAGTCCTTTCTCTTTGAAATGAGCTTCTGAGATTGTGGGTGCCTCTCCCCTCCCACTTAATGTTGTCAGCCAAATACTGTGAAATATATCTGTACCTCTTTTCTTTCTTTCTTAGTTGTTTTTGGTGTTTTGGGTTTTTTTTGTTTGTTTGTTTGTTTTGGGTTTTTTTTTTTTTGCTTGCTTGCTTCTCTCTTTCACCACCCCCCACCCGCCCCCCCCCCCCCTTTTCTTTGTCCAGTTTGGAGGCTTGTAAGGTAAGCCCTATATATACCAATATATGCCACTTTCAAAAGGATTTTTACCCTATTATAGAAGGGTATTCCTGTATTTTAATTATTGGTGCCTTACTGAACTGCCTGGGAGGAGCAAAACTTGGAAAGGTAGTATGAACTGTAGTGCAGAAATATCAAGAGCAGCCAGGTAGAGAAAAGGTTTTTACATTTGATTGGAATTACATGCCCCAAGGAGGAGATCACTGATTTTGATGAAAGGGTAGGATTTGTGTTGAGATGCGTAGACTGGTTTACTTATGTCTCTGATCAGTCCTAAAGGTGGAAATTTTGCAGACATTGTAACTAATTTCCTGTTCTTTTTTAATTTGAAGTCATGTATTCAGAGGAGTTGAGTGTCTGCCCATGTACTCTCTTTCTTTTTTGTTCAGAATCTATGATTTCTGCTCCCTTTCCTGATAAACACACACGTTTTCAGACCTGTTAGGCCACTTCTTGTGCCCATATAAACCATTTTGTCAGCCTGGAAGAAAAAGGCCTGAAAGGCTATGTTAGTAACACTTTAATGATGTTTTCTTTCTATATTCCTAAAGCAGCGTATAAAGAATACTTAAACCTTGGTTTTCCAAAAACTGTCAGTGTCTTTTAAATACAAGAAAAAGTTGGAAAAGAAAAGCATTTTTTTTCGTAGGTTCATGTTTAAGTCACGGCTCTGGATGCTGTTTAGACAGTTTGCAGCTGAAGAATATGTTTTAAAAGACTCTTGCAGTTTTATGTAATCTTCTTTTTCCCCCTGTACAAATAAGTGCTGCATGGAACTGTGTCTCTCTAAAGGGCAGAAAAAACAGTTAAATTGTTGCAGCCGTTTTCCATGTGGTCTCTTTCAATGTATCTAGGGTTTGACCCAATGGATGCTGCCAAAGTTGTAAAAATAATTCTGTTCATATGACATCAGATTCGCAAAGGGAGCTAAATGCTCTTCTGCTGTTCAGCTAGTTGGTAGCACCAACCCCTGGTACTTTTTGTGACTGAAATACTTGTCCAATACCTTTGAGTAGAGGTGACATAGTGGTAAGTTTTTCTCAAGTGTGAGCTGGATTTTGAAACTACTGATTGACAAACAGTTGTATGACTTTATAGAGATTATGTTACTGGTGATCTTAATCCTGGCTATTATTTGTTTTACAACACTGAGCTGTTCTTGCTGTTAGAATTTTTTTTTCCTAGTATCTTACCTACATCTTCCATGCAACAATTGTAGCTTGTTGCTTCTTGCCGTGTCTGCCAGGGTTATGGAGAATAGACATTTTTGTCTTTTCCTCTGGTGGCAAGCTTTAGCTGCCTACCTAAATGTCTTTGCTAAAATAAAGACAATGGTTCATTAATCCTCCTTTTAGGTTACACTTGCTAGGCCAGTCTCATTCTTTGAAGTTCGACCCCTTCCATATTGGGCTGGAGAGCTCTGGGCATGGTATGAATGTGGGGGCCTTGCTGATGTTTGGCAGTACATGTTACCCTGTCCTTGCAGTTGATAATTTGGTTTGTTTACCCCTATATGGCTTTTTACCCTTTTGTGATGTGTTGATACTTCTGACTCGTGCCTTGGATCCACAGGTGGCCCTGAGACCTTTGTTAGCAGAGTGAGCCATTTATTTCACATTACTGGGGAATGCAGTGATTCCTGGTCAGGTATACTTTCTTGCTGCAGTCCCTGATGAGTAACATCCCTGTATTTACCAGGGTTTCCCTTGACCATTTAAAAATCTTAGCCTGTTGTTCATACACTAATGCTCCAACCACTTAAATGTGGCCTGCTGATATAAAAAAAATAATTCTCTTCCGAAGTCAGTACTAAAACCAGGGATTATTGCCATACTGAGGACAGCCCCCTGCAAAACTTCTCTTGATCTTTCTTCAAATTTTGTCATAGATAGTTTGTAAATACGGTTTTTCCTCATGTTTTTCATTCATTTGATATTTTCGTTTATGCTGTGCTTCCTTAGTTTGCTAATACCAATGTCTCATGAAACAACATCAAAAGATGCAGGAAAGTTAATATTTTTGGCATCCACTTATTTCCTTTTTTCCCTGGCAACTTGCTGTCTGATATACAAAGACATTAGGTTCATCTGATATAATTAATTCATGACAAGTCTATGTTGACTGTTAAATATCTTGTCACTGTTTGATTAATGAAACAAAGGCAGTTTTATGTGGGAGGATCAATCAGCTTTTCCTTATACAGCATAATAATCTCATTTCAGCAAATACACGTTTGTTTAATCCTGCTGTTATCTTTCCTTACCAAAAAAGTAACTCCACTTAGTCACTTGCTCCACCAGTTTTGGGTGAGGGCAATATGCTTTCTTGATATGCAGCAGACCATCTCCTTGCATGAAGTCTAGACTTCACACCACACCCACCCACCCCCCACCCCATGCCACCATGCTGCCATTCTAGTTGTAATCATAAACCTAGCCTAGTAGATGAACTCCTTTTCAAAGCTGTTGATTCCTACATATACAACGTATGTGAGACAGAGACACCTGTGTGTCCTCTGCTTTTCAGCTCCTGTTGGCTTTCTAGTGGGTAGAGGGAACTGAGGATAAATCTGTGCTGCACTTCAGGCGCTTTGTGCCTGAGGAGGATTTGTCTGTAGGCACTACAGGAATGTACATGTGCAAAAGTGGAGTCTTCAAAGAAAGACCTCTGAAGGCACAAATTATCTCCTGGGAGTGCTGTGTGCCTTTTGGGCACTGCCAAGGATATGATCTAATGTGTATTGAATGCTGTGTGGCATCCATTCTGTCATTCAGGAAGTAGTTGAAGGAAACAAGAACATGCCTGGCTCACACATGAATCATGATTCAGTTTTTCAACCCTCAGATATATCTTTATTTTATATTAGTCTGGCTCAAAAGTATAAACTGTAGGAAGCACTTTTTCTACTGGGCATATACTGTGAAAATGAGTGTGTCTGTTCTGTATCTCCCTGCTTACATATTGACCTGGTTCAAGGTCTTTAAGCGTAGGACTAAAGTGGCCTTTAATCACAGGCCTTTGGGATTTTATTATATACTCGCAAGGATCTCTAACTCTCTCTTTTTCTCTCTCTTGCTGGACAATTTGGTGGATTGGTTCTCCAAGGGACTCTCTGCTATTCCATGATTTTCCTTTCATATCAAGGCATCAAAATTTTTCACAGACATTTTGTACTCCTGGCAATGGTAAGATAGGTATCCTGCAGCGTGTTTGTGGGGTTTGACATTTTTGGTTTCTGTTTTGTTTACAGAGCGTAGACTCAAAACAAGAAAACAGTTGATTACTATTCTGTAGTTTACACAACTTGCCAGGGATGCAGACTCAGGAATAGCCTGCTGTAAAGATGAGCAGCTCAATGACTGACATGGCATACTACAACTTTCCTTCATTCTGTGCAGAGGAAAGGTGCATCTTGTTGCATCTTGCTGCTGTTTTGTCAGGAATAGACTATTCATGCTCCTATTCCATAGGATCTTCATTACTTTTTAAAACCACCTAACCTGTTCCTTATGTGGGAGAGTCACAGCAGGATTATTTTAAGTTGTCTTCCGTCAACAGTGGTCCAGTAATGATATTTCTAATGCCAGTATCTCTGAAGAAGAGCTCTTTATCTATTAATTGCACTAAATGATAGCCATATGTTGTTAAGCTTCAAAAGGCAGAAGCAAGAGCAGTTGACCTAACATTAGGCATTTGACTTAACAAGATGAAATCCTTTCCCAACTCTAAAGCAAGTGCTTGGTCATATGCACAGCATCATGAAATATAGTGCAGTAATGTAACAAGGGGAGGGTCGTGCTACTGAAAGAAATTAAGTTTATGGAAAAGCCTTGGACAGTTTAAATGCACAGGCAAGTGAAGAGAGCCAAGTGACTCTTGTGTTTTCTCAAACCTTAGCAATAGAAGGGATAAATGAGAAAAATCCCCATGTCTGCTTCTCTCTAGAGCTGCATATCTTACTCCCTACTTGTATAATCAGCAGACTTACAGTTAATGCAGTGGGAACTCATTTGGTGTCTTTAAATGTTGCAGGCATTATCATCCTAATGGACTGAATATGTTTTGATTCACAAATGCTGATCTTAATGAGGAGGGGGCAAGCTGGATCATACTGGAGATTAGACTTAATTACTGAACCACACATTAACTTGCTTCTGTGAAGTTTGGCATTTTCAACAATTTATTTTTAAATAGCCAAAAGCATTCTTAAATAATGCTGATGTTACCTACTTTCAGCACACAGTTCCTGAAAACAAACAATTCAATATATTACTTTTAGGGAAAACATTTTGCAGTTGCTCCTAGCCTGGAGCTTTGGGAAAATTAGGAGATCACTTAGAGGAAGTTATAGATCATTGTAAAGGGACTTTTAGATTAAAGAATGCTTCTTCAACCATGACTGTGGCTCATAATAGGATGTTGTAATGTGGTCATGTAGAAATTATCATATTAAAGTTGGTGGAGGGGCAGGGAGAGATAGGGAGGGTGAGGAGAGGAAAGGGCAGAGTGTGCTTTTTACCTTGTTCTGTTCGAATTCTATCTGTGGAGGTTCTGCAGGATGGATCTGCAGAGCATCTCTTACTGATTTCTTGCAGTGTCATTAATTCAGGAAAATCTCACTGGAATAAAAGCAATTGTTACTTACACTGGAATAAACTGTGGTGACCAGTGGAAGCAGAGAATGGCATCAGTATGTAGGTGTGGAAGAATCTTTCTGACTTAGGCAGCTTGTGTGTTCCTATCAGTCATCCTAACAGAAGCACTTCAAGATCCTCAAAACTGTGTTTTCATTTTTTCTTTTAGTTTAAAATGGAAAATGTCTTCTAATTTTCAACTCACGTTTATTATGGATTTGATCTTTCAAAAAAACAAATAATGACGACTTCTAGTTTATTGTGTAAAAAGAACAACCCCAGCAGTGCCCTGTGCATAGTGTCCAACATGGATGTATCTCCTTGCATGCAGAGATGAATTGAAACAGTAGTCCCCATTCAAGGAATAGCCCAGATTCACAGTATGATGAGAGCAGGCATATCTATTCAATGTGTTTGTTCTGATAGCTGAAACAAGGAAAGCTCTTCCAGGGTCTCCTTGTGAACTGGGCTGTTCAAATCCTCCAAATCCATGAACATCCTGATACCCCTTTTCTGTACCCATCTAAGTTTGAATTTATTCCAGGTGAATTTTTAATCTGGTGTTCAATGAAATGTCTAGCTAGCATACACTTTCATATATCTAGAAACAATAAAGTCTTTTCCTGTTATGAGATATTTAATTTTCTGATTTGATTTTCTGGTTTCCTTTCCACCTCTCCTGAAAAGCATACATTTCTAGAAGCCAATTTTCTTTTTATTACTGAGGAAGTGCAGTGCTTAAGTGGTGTATGGACACTTAATATTTTTTCCCCCCTTTCCTTTTTAAGATCATATACAATGTTTTACTACTCTGTGAAATGTTCTTGGGCAGTGCTGTAGGTGGTAAGTCATACCAGGTGTTCTAAGCTGTGTCTTCAAGTTTTTAATTACGGGTCCAAACTGCATGTATACTACCGCTGTCCTTTTCAGCTTTTGCTTACAGCACTTAAAGCAGGTTTTTTTAATTGGCAAGTTTGACAGCCACATGCATTACATAAACAAGCAGGGGTGCCAAATCTGATCCTTGACGTTTTAAATTTTTTATTTACATATCCCAAAGCAACTACTACTGTCCCTACCACTACTACTTTCTTAAATAAATGTTAGTAAGTATTTTTAAAGTCAGTTTTGCAGGGCTGCAATATTCTTGGCAACAAAATAATTTTGAACACTACTAAAGAAATTTATGGATTTCAATTATAGCTTGTAGTGTATCGTAATTCTAGTTTTATACCCTGTGTAGTTCAGTGGTTTGGATTTTTAATGGGTATAGAGCAGTAATCATAAAAGCGATTCAAAATGCACCCAGTAATTACAGAGATTTGCTGTTGCTTTTGCATTAAAATGATGATGATTTACAATCAACAAAATTGCAGTCTCTGGTTTTACTTCAGATACTCTCACTATTACACTGCCTGTTAGTTATGGTCAGTGATTTAGAGCTTAAGAGCTACACGTTACAAAGCTGTAAAATTAGTTATTCTTTAATGGATGCTAACAGTAAATTTAAAAAATACTTTATATTCGTTATAATTTTGTATATTAAAGAATACATATGTAGCCCTTAGTATCTCCTTTTGCTGCTTGAAATTAACTACAACTAAAATGAATTAGTTGGACTGCAATAGCCAGAGCCACACACACCCACACACATATAGACGCCGCCCCGCCCCCCCCCCCCCTTAGTTTCTCTTATGGTCCGAGACTTTCAAGGTTAGCTGCAAGACTCATTTCTGTCTAGCAAGTAATGTAAGCACATCCTTTTCTTCACCCTTTCCCACATCCCAAGTGCATATCTAGGTATATGACTTATTGAAAAGGTAGCTAATATATTGAAATTTTGAGCATTTAAAATCATATAGAAATAAGGAAGACCTATTTTACCTGCAAATTATTTTTAAGTGCCTCTGAAATAAGGAAAGAATATGGAGAAGGTTTGCTCGCATTTCTTCTTTCTGTCCATTTTCTTACTTTCCTGAATATTTTCTTCATTTTTTGTACCTTCATGCATCAAAACTACAGGAGAACAGACAACTACCTATAAGCAGTATTATTTGAAGGGAGCCTGCAGGAAAGATGGAGAGAGACCATTTACAAGAGCATGTAGTGACAGGACAAGGTGGAATGGCTTCAAACTGAAACCAGTGTAGTTTTAGATTAGATGTTAGGAATAAATTCTTTACTGTGAGTGTGGTGAGGTACTGGAACAGGTTGCCCAGAGAAGCTGTGGATGCCCAAACCCTGGAAGTGTTCCAGGCCAGGTTGCATGGGTCTCTGAGCAACCTGGTCTTGTGAAAGGTGGCCCTGCCTATGGCAGGGGGCTTGGAACTAGGTGAGTCTTCCAACCCAAGCCATTCAATGATTCCATGATTCTGAGCTGAGCTTTGCAGCTGAGAACTCTAAGGGTTAAAGCTATTTTAACAATAACGTTTTTCATTATACATTCTCAAACATTAGCATAAACAGCACTTTTCCGTTCTTATTAAACCTGGATTTTAACTAAGATAAGATAGCAATCAGATACATTAGCAGTCAAATCACGATGTAAGATTTACTGGTATAGTTACTGATTTTTTACCTGTTAGTTAGAAATACTGACTGAAAAACTCAAAACTAGAGGAGTTTCTGAACTGTTGGGTGACAGTGCTTTTTTTCTACAAGCTCTCATGCAGGATCTCTATTATTGTTGACCAATAGTGTTACCGGAATAAACTTAGTGTTTCATTTTAGCTTGTGTTTTATGTGGAATCCCTAGTTGACTAAAGTTTCAGTTGCTGTCTTGCAGTTGTATTCATATCACTGATGCAAAATATTCTAAAGTGCTGGTCTTTAGAAGTTCTCCTTGCTAAGATTTTTCATCAGCAAGTAGGTTTTGAAATGCAGTAGGGATCACCTCAGTACTGGTTGCCTTGGGGCTTTTCCTCTCCAGCATATTCTTTCCAGCTCAGTACCTTGTTCAGGTGCTTATGATAGTGTGGGAAAGGGTGCATCAGAAATTGAAAATAGCAAGATTTTATTTTTTCCTGGTTAAGGACTTAAGTACTTGTAGAAAGATGAAACCCAAACTCTCAATTTAGAAAAAGGTTGGGTTTTTTTCATCATGGTATATTCAGGACTAGAGATTGTTACATATTTTTTGGTTAAAATTAAACATCATAAATGTTTCATTTGGATTCCTCCACGTTGAGTGAACTTTCAGTTTCTGGTGAATCTTGGGCCAGGCTCCCTGCAGAATCTCTCTGGTCTGCAAAGCCACATCTATTCATTCCTCCTTCTCAGCTTCTTCCTCACTTGAGGACCTGAGAATTCCTAGCTGGTATCTGTCCCTAGTTTCTACAGCTGATCTCTGATATATTTGTGAAATTCATGTGGGTTTCTATGGTGTAGCCAACTCTCCAGTGTTTGAAGTCCAGGAATCATCAGGGTGAGGAGGAGTTTACCCAGGAGCCAAATATCCTGCCTATCTATCCCCTCTTATCTGCTCAGTGAGATTTCATTCTTGCATGACTGAAGATGCCTTTTGCCAAATTAGTTTTTAACTCCTGTACTTTAACTGCATTAGCTGAAATAGCCTGTATTAGAATTATGCCCTCAATTTTATAAGCAGTTTAAACTGGTTGTGTTTAAACAAACAAACAAAACCCCAAACCCAACTTTTTCTTTAAGCAGTTTATTCTACATCTATGTTACCTTCCTCTTGTTTGAGCACACACACACACAAAACTTCGCTTTGTATGAGAAGGATTAGTTTTGAATTGAGTTAGTCCTGAGACATGAGCAAGTCCATGGTCATGCAGAAATGGGTGGTGTAAGGAGATGGAGTAGAGGCAGAGATGAGGACATAAGTGATGGGAGAATTCACAAATGCTTCTTTACGGTCAGGGTTTGACTCTGTCTCATTAAAATATGTGACGCTCTCTCCTGTGCACTGTAGATACATGTTTTGTGAGCAGGATTATTTCAGTCTAGTATTAACTGGAAGGGGTGGCAAGTGATGAATGAATAGCCAACAGCTTTGACAGAAGAGCCCTTTGCTCAAACAATCTTTTCTGCTGTTTTTCAAAGGACTTCAACCTTGCCTGTTTAAAAATAGTTCTGGATTTGTGGAAATAAAATGGTTGGACAGCTTATATTTTGTTGATTTGTATAGTAGATTATGCTGGATGGGTTAATACTTGCTGCTGGTTATTCAGTGATTTCTCTGTTTAGATTCTGTTTTCCATATAATACAGGAAGAACAGAAAAAGTAAGATCTTAAGTTGCCAATAAGTCTGTAAAGCACAAACATCTGCTGGAGCTGTGAACTGTGTATTGACTGTGTTTGGTAACAGGGCAAAGGCAGCTGATCATTACTGCCCTTCTCTTAATTACTTTGTCAAATGTCACTACATTTCCATGTAGGGAAAAGAGACATTTCCTTAAAGAAAAGGAGGTAAGATAAACAGCAAGCAAAAATGGGGGAGACTGCCAGTATGTACACTGCAGCTTTTGGTTTTATTTAACCATAACTGTCAGTTGTCACGTTGAGTTCTTTCTACCAAAGTGTGGGGTCTCAAGTTCTACTTTTAAAGGCTGTTTGCCTTCTACCCTATTAGTTACTCATCCAGAGTGAATGTAGGTCAGAGTTTCAGTCTGGGTGTTTCTTCCAACATTTATTTTCTCTAGCCTTACACTGGAGAAAATTGTTACTATTTTTTAATATGGTCTTAATGAGTGCTTTTATGCAGCAAGAGGAGAAAGAGGTATACTTTGTAAATGCTAGAGTCCATTTTACATGTGGGTAAGCCAGACTTCAAATGAATCTCTTACTTGAAGCTCAGCAGTAAAAATTACATTTGAGTCCTGTGGACCTTCAAGGGGCAGCAGTAATCTGTAGCTAATCTTTGTTAGCAAAATCAAAGATGTGTTAATACATTTTTAACCCTGAAATACTTTTGGAGTAGAATATCAAGTCAAAAGTGTATTATATCATGCTAATTCTACATTGATCGTTTAACTTGTAAAGCTTGAATAAGGTATTTGTGGTCTATAAGGCAAAACAGGCCCATGACTCTTTTTACAACCATGACCTCTGCCTGCACAAAGGCAAAGACTGTTTCAGGTTGAAGCTAACCAGAGGATAGCAGTATTATCACAGTTTAGGCTTCAGTGTTTACTGTGAAATTCTGGTGGGAATTTTCTGGACAGCAAAGCACATATGGTAGGTAGATGTACAAGTTACACTTTCACTGTCCTGAAGCTGAACTCGTCTTTTTTATTTGTGAAGTACTCTTGAGTCCCCTGAGCATTCCTCTCTGTGGGCATATGACAGGAATAGTTTCCTGTGCTAAACAACCCACTACAGCTGTTTGTTAACACTTGCTATAAAAGTGACTGCTTTCAGTCAGGCTGTATTATGCTAGCCTTTTAAAATGAAGTATTCTGAAACCAGATACATTTACATACCTTAGCTGAAGCTGCCTAATTAGCTTAATTAATTTGCATAATTAGCTAAAGCTTCATTGTTCTGTAGAGTTAGACTGCTGGGTGAACCTTTGGGCTCAAAAAGGATAATACCTGGACCAAACTAGTGTAGACTGAGATGAATTGACTATTTATTAATTTTGGAAGTAGTAAAAGATTATATTGAAATTACTGAAAGTACAGGTGTGTATTTAGTCTGTGTGTAGATAGGAGATCTTTAAGTCTGCTAGGATGTGGAGTTTTCTTGTATGAAGACTTATATTAACTTTATGTGAACATTTTTTCTTGTGGCAAATACAAAACGAGTTTGAACTGTGTTGCAGTGATTGCTTATGAGATTGGAGTGTAACTTGTTGGGGTAGTTTGATACAATTTATCAATGAAAGGTCCAGCGACTTTTATCAACTTTTTACATAATCAATTTTGTATAGATTGCATGGCAGCTTTTTAGATGCCACAGGTGGCATTTGGGACACTGAGGATCACCAGCAGGGGAAGTTGCCATGTTCACCAGTGTCTCAGATGTCTGGGCAGTCTCAGTTTGATAATGGTAGAGCATCATCTTCTCTCTGATGTCTGAGAGCAGCATACCTGATGTATCTGGAGTGCTTGCACCTGCAGCCTGAGGCTGTGCTGGGCAAAGTACATGTGCAATACAGGCAATAGGCTGCCGTGAACACATGCGAGTGCATGCTGAGCTTCTCAGGCTGTCCAAGGGACTGGTGCTTTTTCCAAGGTCAGCTTTCTTCTGTAGGGGTGTAGGTGTATTCTGTGTATGTGTCTGTATGGTGGCAATATATGGTGTTGGGGTTTTTGCTTGACTGCTAACAGAACTTTTGTGGAGTCAGTGTAGAATTGAATCTCTTATGTTTTATCGTGTGTGTTTTTTCATGCTTAAACAGTACTAGAAAGATGAACAATATTCAGTAAAACAAATGTAGATTTATACTGTAGGTACTGTAAATTTTAAGGCATGATATGTGGCAAATAATACTGTTACAAGATGATAGATTTATGGAGATGTTAGGAAAACTGAAGTTCTGAATTATTTGCTTTTGGGACAATTCTTTAATTATTCTGGATATAGTAGCAGAACTGCATCACAGCCATACCCTTCTTGTGTTTCTTATTGAATCAGAATTTTCATGTCTTTGTCCTGGAATGACTTCTGTAACAGATTTTACATTCAATTTATATAATGATGTGATGAAGTGTGAGAAAGAGGATAGTTCACGCCACTTTTTCCCTCTTACTGGTTTCCCTCTTAATACATTGCAAATGATCTGCTTCAACATTTTATGAGGTTATATTGTATGTTTCTCAGCATGCAATACCAAAGCACGCAATGCACTACACCAGCAGCCAAAATACTGAGGCTAATATGGTAAAGATGTGAAAAGGAGATAAGACATTGCAGTATGCTTTTGTTTATTTATAAGTTCTAAAATATTATTAAAATAGGGAAATTGAGCAGTACAGAGAATGCTGAAATGGCAGCAGCTGGCATAGACTTGCATAATTTCAAGTGTGATCTTGTGATCATAGTAATTGTCTACATTATTCATGCTTGGTGTATTGGTTCCTACAGCAATAGTGCTGTCACTTGTCTGTGAACCAGTATGTAGCAGACACTTTATTGCAGTGATTGGCCTAAATATAATTGTAAAAGGTGCAATTTTAGAGGCTCAGTTAGATCCAGACACTTGTGACTGATCAGTCCTAGAACTAAGCTAAGCTTCAATACTGAATGTATTCATTCTAAATTGTGCCTATTGTAAATAAATGGAAATGTGGTTTTACTGTGTGAATGTTTCCTTCACCAGCACCACTTGTTTCAGAAAACCTTGTAGATAAATGATGAGTGTATACTAGGGGCCATATGGATGGAGAAATAGTGTTGAAAGTCAGATTAATTTATTATAATCAGCCTATTCCTGGAACAGGTGAAGTAAATCATTAGTTGCCAAGGACATCTCATGAGTGTGAAGAGAGGCAATACATTAACTGAGGAAAAAGCAGGCCAGACCTTTATTATTCTCTTCTCCCAAGTGTAAATAAGGAGGCTGGTACAAACAGGATAGTCTGCCTTACAAGGACTAGGGAAGACATTGTGTTGGGTTTGTTGTTGTGTAAAACGCGTATTGCTATGAGCAGCTATTTTATTTGTTTTGCTAGTTGTCTCTGATACACAAATGAGTTCTCTGGAGTTTGCATTCTCCATTTGTTCTTTAGGCAGTTTTCTGCACCTGATGATAATCCTAGAACTTCAGAATCCCATGACTTGTCCAAATTTTAAAACCGGTTGTTATACTTAATTGGATAGTAGAGCTGGTTGCAATTTTTTCTGACAATATTTTAGTGAAGCAATATTTTTGTTATGTTTGTGGAATTTGATACTACAGCATTTTTTTAGTGACCCAGTTTTTCACAGTAAAAAGCAAAAGTAATTTTAGTTTTTAAGAAAGGGTTTAAATGGTTAATCTGTAATACTTTAATGTACAGACTTCTTTAAATAAAATTATGTATTGTGTTTTGGAGTTTGTTTTGTCTTTATCTCCTAGGGAAATGGTGAGATTGTTTTCTGGAAAATGGAAGTGATAGGCTTTTTTTCCCCTTTGAAATAAAAAAAAGTTAGTGTTCATGCAAGGCTTGCAAGCTAAGGAATGTGGGAGATGGAAGTAAGGGATATGATGGGATGGAGGACACTCAGGAGAGTCATTACAAGTTTATTCTTTCTCTTTTGTAAACTAAGAAGGAAATGTAGCAGAGTAAACAGAACACAAAGAAGGCTGAGGTGAAAGTATAGGTTACTATAGCCATCCTATGCCCAAGTACGAAACCTAGTGTGTGTCTGAGTATGGTTGATTTTGGGAGAGTTTGTTTCATATTATGGTGAATAAATAAAGCTGTGGCCTGTCATATAAACTTGTTATCCTTGTTACATGTTTTAATAGCTAAATGCTGTTGGATAAGAAAGTGATTATTCGACCTCCTCTAGATTACTGGAATCTTCTAAAGCACATTTGCATTCTGCATGTTTGTTTATACCCTTAAGGTTTGCATTTCAGTATTCCAAAATAAGCTTGGGTCTTTGCATTGCATGACTGGTTGTCCCTCTGCTGACAACCTAAACCCGTTACAGTCAAGATTTGTTGCAATTGATTGCTTCCAGATCCTCTTTGAGTCTGTGGTGAACAAGAGCAACATTTTTTCCCCATTGTCTTTATTCCTTCATACACCCCAAACTAAGACAGTGCACACAATGCATGATGCAAAATTTGCACAGAACTGTTCTTATTGCATTCATACAACTCTGAAATTAAATCAGACCTTGACTGCTGAATGGGATCTGAAATGCTGAGATCCCCACCCTATTGAAATTACTCTAGTTATAGCAGCATTACAAGTTACAGTGCTAACTGTGCTTTTCTTTGTACCATGAAGCTGACTTCTGTAGGTGATATGCAGAGAATCTCTTACATGTTGCTTTTCCTCTTGATCATTTCAGGAATGAGATGCTCCCATTGCATAATACCAGTTTTTATAATTCATTGCAGATACTTGTTGTTGACATGCTGTGAAGGAGTGCAGCCCAACCTAAGAATGGTGCCTTTCTCAAGATTTCCATTTGTCCAGACAAGATGACAACCTCTTCTTGTTCAAGGGGCTGTTTGGCAGAGGATCTCAGGTCCTCACGTTTCCAATCTTTGCCCTTCCTGTGTTGGGTGATATACTTGGGAAGGGAGCTGGCTTCTGGGTCCTTTTGGCTTTCTGAGAAATCTCTGTGGAGATAAGGCAGTAGATAGGTTGTATCAATTGTCTAAGAGCACTGATATTTGACTAGCTGTACTTATCAATTTAGTTGTTGTCAAAGGAAAGGAGCATTTTTTTCTAACACTATTTTTGTCATTTTCGGTCTCTTTTATCTCTTCTCCAGTAGTTTAATAAGGCACACAGATGATTGAGGTAATAAATAACTTACTTTTTCCTCATGCTTTGCATACTAATCCAGTTTTCTGCAACTGCTGTGTCCAGTAGGCAGTTGTGATTGGCTCTGAGGTTTTTCTCTACACGACTTAGATCTCCTCTGAACTGCTCAGCTGGTGCTTTCCTGCTGCAGTGGAAGGGAGGAAATGTAATCCCTGATTGGTGTTGAGGAGCTGCAGTGTCCTGCTGAGGGTTCTGTCATTAGTCTCCCTCTGCGTCTTGAAATCAGAAGATTCCTTTCCAAGAGGTAAAATATCAGTGATTGGGATGCATGTATAGCAGCATAAAGAGGTAACATATGAAAGGAGTCATCTCCTGATGATGAATTCAAGAAATATGATGTGTCATAGATGGCAGAAGGGCTGTAACAGAGATAAATAGATGCCATTTAATTCTATACTAAAAAAAACCCCACAAATCAAAACTGGAAAACTTCACAGCAACAGACTTGGTTGAATGCATCATTGCCATATATGTTAAAAAGCAAAGCATTTGGGCTGAAAATTCTTTCACGAGTGTTAAAAAATATGTCCTGGTTATAGTGGCTGGGACCAGTTTGCCATCCAGTTGTTTGGGTCTGTGTATTCTACACCCTCGATGTCATTTCTCAGGAACTGATAACAATAGATCATTTGCAGCAGGTGCCTGGGGCACACCTGATCCCTCGGAGTACAGGGTGGGTGTTTAGGAACTCTGTGAGATAAGAAAGGTTTCCTGTCTTCACAGCAATGACTCAGCTGTGATAACTCCCCTCCGGGAAGTCATTAGCACCCTCACACCCAGCCTGAGGGGTCGTGTCTGCTCATGGGCCATCAAGGATTTACACAGAGTAAATCACCCATTGTGAAACTCCTGGCCCTGGGAGAGGTACTGGGCATTCCCACCAGAACCTGAGCGTATATAATGTTGGACTGGGGGACTTCTGGTCCCATTTGTCAGATCCAGAGGAGAGGACCAGAACCTCAACTGGACTGTTACAGCCACTCTCGACCACATGGTGACCATCATCCTCACCAACAGGTTTTTACTTTTTCTTTGTAGTCAGGGAGGCCACGTGGTGCTCAGCACAGGGGCTGGTGATCTCCATTCTGTTCGTGCCCCAGGGTGCTGGGTTATACATCTGTTTTTATGGGTCAAAGGGACTTTTTTCTCTGTATCATTGTACTTATTGTGATCTTTTTATTAAATTCTGACTTGTAATCTCTCTCTGAGTTAGGTTCATTTCTCCTGCTGGTTTATCCTTAAACCAGTACAAACTGATACTAGGAAAGTTAACTGACATTGGGTTTTTTGTTTATTTGTGTGGTTTTTAAATAACTGGTATACAATATGTCAAAGGGTACTGAGGTGTTCCATCTTTAAACAATTGAAGGACAGTGGTTGAATTCCTGAAGCTGGAGTCAGAAAAATAGGTACATAACTGCAATTGATTTGAATATTTCATATGTATTTGTTTGTGTAATGTGGGTTTATGTGCGTTTTTAATTAACTTTACACTACTTCAGTCCCATGACTTTACAGAGTTAACCAGTGCACAGAATTTGTGCTATCATATGCACAAGACTGTTCTGTACATTGTGTGTTGGTTTTCCAACTAGAAGCAGTGGCTCTCAGAAGATAAGAAATTTTTGAGGCTGGAAGAAAGAGTTGGAGGTTAAAGTGGACCAGCTGTTCAGGAGAAATTTTCAGGAGGGACGTTCATGATGCTCTGATCTTGAACTAAGTGATCAATGGACAGAGACTCAAGTGTCATTTAAAAGACCCCAACCAAACAAAACAAACCCCAAAACTCCAGAATTAGCAAAGTATAGTTATTGAAGGAAAATGCTTTATTCCAGTAAATATTGGATAATTGAGTGGTTTGAGAGACTACTGTTAACAAACTGACCTGCAAGATAATGGAGATATGCTGAATTTGTTATTTAATACCTGGGTATCACCCAGGTTCCCATTTATCCTACAGGATCTGTGATCTGAGGTGTCAGGCTGAGCAGTCTGTAGTTTGGTACTGAGTTTTGTGATATTTGTTAGTGAGAATTATATCTATGGCAGTTTAGCTTGTGCTGCCATGCTACTTTACAGACACGTTGGGCAGCCTATCTCATGGACTTGCCATCTGAGTAGGCAAGGTGAACTATGAAACAGAAGAATATGTGAAGGGTGGAGCTGAACTGGGACTAGATTTTCCACATTGATAACCTGTCTTCAAAGCTCTACTGACTGCTGATATAGGGTCTCCTTTTCTCTTGTCCTAGTGATTCCTGTCCTTGGTTCAGCAGCCCTATAGTTTTGTTTGGGGAATCTTCTTTTTGACTGATTCCTAATTTATGAAGCCTGATGGCTTGTCTGCACTTGGTGTTCTGTTGCTGCCATTGTTCCAAGTTTTATCTTGCTTGGATATACAGTAGCAGATACAAGAATTTTTCTGTTTGCCTCTTCCAAGGAGGAAGGAGTGGGAGTCACAGCTGGATGAGCTGAGGGCAGCCTCCCAGTTCCTGTCACCTCTCAATGACAAAGTATTTTTTCCATTGCTTAGCAAATGTAACATGTGGAGTGGTATACAAATTATTTCCAGTGCTAGAGTAACCTGAGCATAAAGAAATAATTAGTATAATTGACCAAAATGCCTTTGTTATATTTGTGTGTTCAGGTCAGCAAAGACTTGGTAATCTCTCCCCAGAGATAAAAAGACAGTAGTTCTGCACAACATAATTAAAGACTACTTTGCTCTGTGCTACTGTTGGCTTTTGTTTCTGATAAACAGTGTTGTTTGGTTTTTAAGTAACATTGTTTCTTGGTGTCAATAACTTCAAGTTAGTGTTTAATGTTTCAGCAGTCTGCTTTTCCTAGGAATTGAGAAAGGGCCAGTTAATAGTTAACAATTTTCTTGGTTCTCTAGCCAATGCATATTTTTGTAGAAGAAAAATATATACAAATCTAAGTTAGTATTTACTTTTGCTGAATTTAGAGAGATTTATTTTCTTTTTCAAGAAAACTACAGTTAATTTTGGAATAAATTAATCACTTTCCATAAAAATGCTTTTCTATTTAATGGGAAACAATTATTTTAGTAGGGCTTTGGATTTTTTAAATCTGTATTATCTCAGCAGTGATACTCTCAAGGCAGTGGGGAATACTTTTTAATATTGAGTGTGGTAATTTTTTTCCCTATAATCTTAGATTATGTAATCTCTTTACCTAGATGCCTACTTAGTGAACTGAAAAATTAAAGTACTTCATTATGTAGAGATCTTCATCAGTATGTCTCAAGTGTTTTACCATGGAAATAAGCACCATTTGACAGATGATGAAACTTATGGATAGTAGCACATTAAGTCACCTGAGTTTGCTTGTTAGATCAGTTGAAGTTCAGAAAATGAACTACAATTTTCCTGTGCTTCTCTTCTGTTTTCTTTTCAGTAAAGAAAATACTTGCCTGTGCTAACAGCTTTCCCCTGAAATTTCTTCTTCTCTTTTGTTTTTTTTCTCCTGAAAAGAATACGTGGCAGTTACTGAAAGTAGTAACAGGTAGCATATGTGTGTGCATATAGTGCTATATATAGGGCATGCCTGCTCATGCCTCTTTGCAAACACTAATTATTCTAATTTTCTGCAAGGTTATATTTTATTATACATTATAAGTGTCATTAATATCTCTAATTATCTACAATGCTAATATAGTTTTAAAATTCAATCAGACAAAGCTGTCTTTTCTCTAATGATAGCATCAATCTTCATGGTTTAAAAGAAGGAGGAAAAAAAGGGAGACTTGGCTCCTTGTGTAAAGTGAGATTTCTCTCTTCTGTAAAGTTAAGTTGGGGTCTTTTTGCTTGTTTTGTTTGTTTATTTGTTTGGGTTTGGTGGGTTTTTTCCATTTTTTTTCCTTTTTTTTTTTTCTTTTTACAGTTGCTTATTCTTGACCTTCAGCACAGATCAAAGGAAGTCATTCTGAAGTGGGATTAAGCTTTTATTTCTATCTTTAACATAAATGCCCCATATGCATAGATTGGATTTATTACAGCTGAAATGGACTATTTTCATTGCATTTACCTTGCTGATCCACCACTGAATTATATTTGCTTTTCCTGTGGGCTGTGTTGTCCTGCTGACACTCACAGTTAATTACAGTTTATATTCAGGTATTTCCTCCTCCTGTGTTTTGATGCAAACAGACCTTTCACTCTGAAGTGTTACAGCTTCATACGGTAATCCTTGAGATCATTGTTCTGTGTGAGACTGACCCTCCTGTGTATTGGTGAACATTCCCTCCTTTGTAACATTCAGAAATTTCACTTGCTTCTTTTCTTCATGTCAGGCAAAATTTCACATAGTCACAGAATATTCTCAGTTGAAAAGGACCCACAAGGGTCAGTGAGTCCAAACTCTTAAGTGAATAGCCCATATGGGGATCAAACCTGCAACCTTGTAGTTCTTAGCACCATGCTTTAACCAACTGAGCTAATCTCAGGGTCAAAATGCCAGGTAAGATCAGTCTTGGGACTGATCATTGAAGAACACCAACATCAACCTTTTTTACATTGCATGGTTCCCTTTTCATCATAACCTAGCTAATATCTGATTGCTTTCAAATTCTTGCACTCATTACCCTGCTGTCCCTGTAGGAAATTGGACAAATGTGATGTAAATATAACGAAAATGTGAGACTGAACAGATGAGAGGTTAACAGCTCACCAGGTCCAGATGACATTCACTAAAGGGTACTGAAGGGACTCGATTGTGATGTGCAGAATCACTAAGCTGCTGACCAAGGTGGCTAACATCCCATTTCCAATGGACACTGTGCAGCCCCCATCTCCAAAAAGGGCTTAAGAGACCACCCTGGAAACTGTGGACCAATAAGTTTGACTTTAATCTATGATACAATAGTAGAGCCCATGATAAAGGGATTTATGCTGGGACAAGTTTGATGAGTATCTTCTTCAGTGATGTAAAGAAGAGCTGAAACAGTAAAATCCCAAATCATAGGACATTTTAACTCTGCAACAAGTGATCTGTTAGGTTTCTGCAAAAATCTTTCCACTGACCTGATGACTTTTATTCCTGCTCACAATGATATAATACAGTTAATGTAGTTCTCCAAATCCAAGCATAAACCTCTGTCTTGGTTAAAGAGCTCAAACCTCTCATGTTCATGTCTTCTGCCTTTCTGTTTTCTATCCTCTGCTATTGAAAAGTAAATCATTGCATTCTACAACATCCTCATGAGGGGAAGAGGAGGGGCAGGCACTGATCTCTTCTCTGTGGTGACCAGTGACAGGACCTGAGGGAATGGCCTGAAGTTGTGTCAGGGGAGTTTTAGGTTAGATATTAGAAAAAGGTTCTTCCCCCAGAGGGTGTTTGGGCACTGGAACAGCCTCCCCAGGGCAGTGGTCACAGCACCAAGCCTGACAGAGCTCAAGAAACATTTGCATGATACTCTTAGGCACATGATGTCCCTCCTGGGAATGGTTCTTTTCAGGGCTAGGAGTTGGACTCGATCCTTGTGGGTCCCTTCCAACTCAGCATAGTCTGTGATTCTGTGAATCAAAGCAGTTTTTTTGTCCATAGCTTAAATTTAAACATTGTCTTCCCAAAATTTTTTTTAATAACTGCTGAAAATAATCTACTCTATACCTCTTCCAGCAGCCACTAAGCCTTGCAGTTCTTAGTCCCTTTTTTCCTTAAATTTCTGAGTAGTAGATTCAGTTACTGAGATAACTGTGCCTTTGTGGCTTCTTCAGTAAAATACTGTTCTTCAATCATAGCTTTGGATTTGTGTTTAAGATGGATATGTCACTGCAACATATTGGTGGTGTTCTATGAATGTCCAACTTGATGCATGCAGTGAGCAGCCCAGCAGTAGAAGTATGTATATTATGGAAAGTTAGACGTATGTATAAGCCTTTGCAAGATCATATTTTTTGTTTCCTCTTCATCTGTTGCTTAAATGCTTAAAATAGGCTTTTGACTTAAAAACTAGTTATCCTGTGTACATTTATGTGGGACTTTTCTTTCTAAGATTGTAGCAGAACAGAATAGGGTCAGATAAAAGTTTCAAGGGAGAGGAGGGCTTTTCTGGATATCTTCAAGAGCAAACATCAGGGCATTATTTTTTTGATATTTCACTTATTTTTTTTTAAAAATTAAATAATACAATGTGTGCTGTAAACAACCAGTATAATTTGTTGAAGGGTTTTGCTTGTCATAATTTGAATTTTTTCACTCAATATCAACTTCATATAAAATATTCTTTTTTGGTATGTACTTTAAAGTTTATTTTTTGTCAAAGAATTTCACTAGTAAAAAATGGATAGTGAGTTTTTTGGTATGGAACAACACCATGCCTTTTGAAAATTGTATTTAAAACATTGATTAATTTTTTTTCTGCTGTATTTCTTGTTTTCCTTAGTTCACTATTTTAATATCAATTTTTATTTTAAAAATACCATACACAGTAGTTTGAGAAGATGCATGAGTGAAATTCTCAGTGTAATCTGTCTAACATTGTGTGGTTGCACTACATAATTTGGGAGGACACAAAGTCAATTAATAACAGCTTTATAGTTAACATACTGGAACCAGCAAGCAATTATTTGAAGTGTGAATTTTTCTGTGCGTCTGCCTAATGAAACCTACAATAATAGCATAATGAAAAAAAAATAGGATAAAAATATGCTTTTAATATATCTAAGTATGCTTTGAAAAAAATTATGTGGTCTATAGAAAAAACATGTTCATGATGGGAGGGGAAAGTTAAAGTTTAGAAATGCTTCAAAATATGTTGATTGCTTTTAATAGTAAAATAAGAAGTTGTTCTTTGGTTTTGGAATAGAAAAAAGAGGTTGTCTAAACATTTTCATATTGCTGACCAAAGAATGTCTCCCAGCTTCAGTTGTGTCTCTGTGCTCTTCATAGAATCATAGAGTGGTTTGGGTTGGAATGGACCTTAAAGATCATCCAGTTCCAACTTTCGTGCCATAGACAGGAGCACCTTTCACTAGACCAGGTTTCTTGGTGCCCTGTATAACCTGGCCTTGAGCACTTCAGGGATGGGCATCCACAATTTCTCTGGGCAACCTGTTCCAGTGCCAGACTACTCTCAGTTTAAAGCCATTCCCCCTTGTACTGTCACTACACACCCTTGTAAAAAGTCCCTCCTCATCTTTCTTGAAGGTCCGCTTTTGGTACAGAAAAGCCACAATAAGGTCACCCCAGAGCCTTCTCTTCTCCAGGCTGAACAACCACAGCTCTCTCAGCCTTTCCTCATAGGAGAGGTGATGCATCCCTCTAATTCATCTTTGTGACCCTCTTCTGGACTTCAGAATCTTTATCAAAGTACATGCTCATGCTGACTCCTCCAGCATGGAGGACTTATATGCCATTTAAACTATGCATAAACCTCTTAGTAAGATTTCTGTTGGTTGCTAGGATGTTGAGGGATGTCCTGCAGTGAAGCGAGTGTGGTCAATCAATTGAAGCTTGCAGGGAGTGCTGGGGGTGCTGTCCCCAGCCCCTCTCTCCGTTCTGGCACTGACTCCACATTCTTATCTCTCCCAGAAGAGCGTGAGGAGACGTGCCTGCCATGACACACGTTCCTGAAGGGCTGACTTTCAGCCTTGGCAGATGGGTGGTAAATCGTAAATTCTGCTCGCGTTCAGTGTTGCAGGGACCGTCGTTCCAGTGAAGGCAGTTAGAACTGTCAACACCTAACAGTGCTTGAAGATAATGAATGTAATGTAAACCTGAGAAGCCCATGAACAGGGCTGGCTTCCCACATAGCAGATGAAATCCACTTGGTCTCTGTATTACAAGAAAGCCTCTTAATCCTATTCAGGCAGTCATAATAATACAGTGTTTATGTAAAAAAAATAAAAATTTCTGCATGTTCAAAGAGGCATGGTAACAAAAAGAAGTTAAAAATATTTAAGCATGCTATGTTTAATGTGTTTGGAAAAACACTCCAGAATGCTAACAACTGGTTATTTATTACAGTGCCATGGATAAATATACCATAATTATGCATCACTTAATTTTATGTAACTTATATACACATTTTCTAGCACATACTCAGTGTTCCCTTGATGGATTTCAGTAATAAAATATATGGTTGAGTTTTGTGTTGTTCACTAACTTAGTTGCTTTTAGTTGAGTGCAATGTAGAAGCAAATATCATTATGTTAGTAATGTTTGTGATATTTGTTTATTTTTCTAGAAGAAAAGGCTTTCTATTTAAGTAATTTTTCTTCTTTGGGTGAGGGAGGTAGAAGGAACGAACCCTTGGTAAGGCTCTTTCAGAAGGACTAAATGCGGGAAACCTAATGATCAAAGAGGCCTGACTTTCAAAATCCTTTGAAATGAAATAGAATACGAAGTATTGTAGCATAAACTAATCCCCAAGGAAAGTAATTAAATGGAGAAATGATCATGAAATGTGTGAAGTAATTGCTGAGAATCATGAATACAGAAATAATTTGTTTTCTTTCAATTTGTGTAGCTTTAACTATAATAGAGTATTGTTTGAAGACACAGCTGCCAGTAGCCATGGATTGTTTTGTGTGATACCCCTTTTATTTGACTCTTTCAATTTAAGTGGCTCAAGCTTTTTAGTTACATGACCCTGTATGATTGGAGGGACTTAAAGTGAGAATGTATGACTCTTACTGTACAAATCACATGGATGTTCTAGAAGTGTTCAGTAACTATTATAAAAAACTGGTCCATAGACTTTCCACACATGCACGTTATAATTCTAGAACGTAGATAGTTTCTGACAAGAATCAGTTTTACTGTAATAATTGACTTATTTGTGTTATCCTCAAAGATCTTCATCTTGAGAGAATGAGTGTGCTTTCTGTCCTCAAGCAGTAGAGTATTTACTCTGTTATTAGTTAAAACAATAGAACCAAGTTTGACAGTGGAATGCAAGCTGAAGTTCAGCAGCAGCATGTCTGAGTGCACTTGCTGAGCTTGCAATGCTCTTGGGAAGTCTTGTTCTTGGGGCAACATGTGAAAAAGAACAAATGAAGCTGCAGAGAATTTACACCAGCTATGATGGCAATAACCCATTTAACATACTTCCTTGAAGGTGCAATTCAGAAAGGAATTTTACTTTTATCTTCCTGACATAGCAGAATTGTCCAAACTGAATCTACACAGAGGAAAAAGAACTTAACTTCCTTCTCCCCTGATTATTATGAGGCAGAGAAGGTGACAATGTCTTTGGCCTGGATAGTTACATGCCATGAACAACCTGGCTGATATTTTCTCATAGTCTCTCTGTGGAAGCTTATCATCACTACTTCTGTTTTCTTTCTAAGACTGTTTCTACAGAAAGAAAAGGCACCTTGTACAAATGCCAACATTTAATTCAAAGTACACAAGGGATAACTTTGTATGATGAAGCTGTACAGTAGAGCTCTGACTACTAATACCGTAATATATGCCTACTATAATACCAAAATATATGCCTACACTTGGAGATCCCTGTGTTAAAGGGTCCCAAGGAAAGCTGCAGAACCTCCATGTAAAACTCTGCTAAATCCTGCCTTCATTTCAGCTATTACTTGCATATAAAAGAGGTTTTTTGCAGTTTATATTATTTACTCCTTTGTAATGTAGAAAGAAAAGTTGATTAGGAAGAGGGTTGTATTGACTTTGGGAAATTTGTAAGCAACTTACAATGAAATACACCACTGTGGGAATGACAATATACAGATAAAGCTGGAGTTCACTAATAAAACTGATACACTGAGCCATTAACTGGCTTTTTAGAATAAGGGTGTATTACCTCTTAATGATGTTAACTTACTTTTCTTCAAGTGAGCTGTTTCTCTCGAAGAAAAAGTACTGATCACTAATGTCTAAAGTGTAAATGTTTCAAGTGTTAATCCCATAGAGGTTGTTTTCTGGAATAGCAGTATAAACTTGTTATTACTATGGTTTTTGCATATCCCACAATAAAGGCAATGCTTTTATGATGCTTTTATGAAGAAAAAGTAAGTTTTGACCATGATTTGGGGGATTTTTTTTTTTTTTTTGTGGGTTGAATTTGGGATTTTTTGGTTTGTTTTGTTTTTTGAGGGGGTTTTGTTGTTTTTTTTTAATTTGGTTTTTTTGGTTTCTGGTTGGTTTTTTGCTTTTAACGTATTTTTATACTCCTCTTGTGAGTATATCTGTTTAATGTGTTTCAGGTGCTTCAATGACATTTCTTTTATTCAAGGCTTGGGCATTTTTTTTTTTTTTTTTTTTTTTTTGTTTGGTTTGGTTTGGTTTGGTTTTTTTTTTTTTTTTTTTGGTATGTGACACCAAACTGAACAATATCAATTAATTTTTTTCCCCCCATTTTATCCTTGGGGTACAATCAGCATGCCTTAGTCAGTGATCAGCTTGTTGTGGAATACAGTGTTTTCCATGGGTTTCCAATTAAGGTAGATGTTTAATTCTAACCTCTGTTTCTGTAGTACTTAAGACAAAACACTACAGGGCTGCAGTGAATAGTGCACATTCATGTGCAGTGCAGAATCAGGCTAGGAGTAATTTTTCCCAATGGAAAGGGCTATTGAGGGCCATATGAAGAAATAAATCAAACAATTGAAGAAAAGGGGAAAGTTGAACTTTCCAGTTTTTCTCTCAAGTAACCTCCCTATAATATCTCAGGAGAATAAATATCAAAAGGCAAATTAGGTAAAGTGAGTAAAAAGATTATTTCTGTAACTTAAAGCTTTGGGAAGAATTCAAAATTTTATAAATATTAGTATTCATTTCAGATCAGAAATAAATGGGTTAAACTCTGCATTAAGATCTGGTTTCTACTTTCCAGCTACTTCTGCCAAGAAGTCATTCCACTGGAACATTAGGAAGGAAATAAACTTTTAAACATAATTTAAGACCGGAAAAAATGTTTTATGGTTGTATTTTGTATCATGACTTTTATAAAAATGACAACATTTATTATTTCAAAAATTAAACAGTCTTCCAGATATGTACAAGATAAAACAAGGGACCCTCCCTGAGATTCAGCATCACTGATTTCAGTATATGCTGTAACGGTTCAAAGTGTTGAACATTCTTAGCAACTAGTACATGTACTAATGGCTTAATACAATAAAATCTTCCAAGAATAAGGAAACCTGCCCAGTCTCTGAAAAATCATTCTGAGGCTTGTTAACAATGTGAGTGCCTATATAAGAGCGTGGGCGGGTCTTTGTTTTTATTTAAATATTGTCCTAAAAGTATTTCCCTGTTGATTTGAATTTTTTGAGGAACGTATATCTCTGAAGCAGTTTGTTTATTCGTTCCAGACAGCAGAAATGCTTTCTTTTTTCTTTCTCTCTCTCTTTTTTTTTTTTTTAAACTTAAAGACATTGTTGCAGGAGAACTATACATTATCTCTATTTAATAGCACCGTATCTTTGAAGTATTTTGAAATATTTATTGGACTACCACTGAAGGCAAATTGTGCTTATGACTGAGTGTGAGCAAAGCGGGTGTAGGCTGGCAGCAATGATCTGCAGCCATATGCCAGCTCCAGCCAACAGGGGTGGGGGAGACCTTGTATTTATTAATAAAAAGATGTAGATTGCGAAATGTTGAAATTAAAAGGGTGTGACTGGACAAGGTAAACCACAGGCATATAGTTGATTGAGGCCTCTCATTCTAGAGTCAAATAGAGATGATTGAGACCTCCAAGTCCATTGCGAAACTGAAAGAATATTTAAACATCTGTGTTTTTTAAACTAACTAATTTCATGCTCAGGAAGGGGATCATTTGGGACATATGAAGAGGGTAAAAACACAGTTCCCAGTCTTATAACTGAAACAATCTTCCAACAATTCTACTGAGTCTATCATAATCAAAATATTTTTCTAATTGACTGTAAACCAAAGTGTTTTCAATGAAAATGGCAATTTTCAAAAAAGAGTGAATAAAATTCTCACACGAGCTATAGCTGAAATCATTCTCAATAACACTTAAATGTTACAGACATCCTTAATTCTTTTAATTACAAAGGAGAAGATAAGCAAAATGTCTTGCTTTGTGAAAACTTGCCTTGATAGCAGTTTCTTTATTTTATTCAACCAGATGCAGTTTTACCTACTCTGACATGCTCCTGTATAGTTCCAATTTTGTTTCAAAAGCCATCATGAGATTATACATTTTCAGACTTTTATTTCCATAGCTCCATGCTACATTCTATCAAACATGTGCATCTGTGGTTCCTTTCCTCCCAGTCTGCTTCCAGAAGTCACACTAGGTCAAAAACTAGAAAATACCAAAATCTAAACCCAAAATAACTCACAGAATTAAAGAAAATAAAATCTAAATGTTTTCAATATTCTGAAGAGTCTGTGGAATGGGAAAATGGAAGGCAGTTCTATTCTGCCAACTTTCCAAATGGAAGAGGAAGAGATGCGGGGAAGAATAGCTTGCAGAGTTGCATCTGAAAGCCCCAGAAAGAAAAATTATGGAAGGCAAGGAAAATAACAGGACCTAAAGGATTCTCCAATTTCTAATCACTTGGTCATATTACTTGATCAGAATTTGACTGGTTTATAAACTGTAAGCATAAAACAATAACAGCCTTTAAAATGTTTAGGTCTCTGTGGAACTAGTAATTATTATCTTGATATTTGTTAAGAGATTTATAAGTAATGTTACTTCAGAATTTTTTTGATATTTCAAAGAAAAATAATGTTTTCCAGAAGGCACTGGTTTATCTTATATCACTGAGATAATTCAAGGTCTAGCCTCATACAACTCCAAGAACAGTTAAGTATAACACTGTTATGTGTCTAATATGTATTCTACTTGCTTTAAGAAGGTTAATTGTAAAGGAGAAGCCTTGAACAAACTGTAAATGTAATTATAAATCATTTTTCAAGTTGCTTGAGGGCAGTGTGCATTTCTCTAATTAAGGGTGCATGTTTAACCAACACAAACATAGGAGAAAAAGTATCGATGTCTTAATATTGTGTTTGTGAAGTTGTGTTCATTTTCTTTTTGAACTGGACTACATCATGAAGTTGTTATATCAAAGTCAAATAACTATTGCTTACATTGTTTTCAGTGGTTTTAATGAGAAAAAAAAACCAACACAAAAGCCAACAAACTTGAAAAAACTTTCAAGGTAATGAAAACATTTTAAACAAATGTTTCAGTGTAATGCTGTCTGTAATATTACGTAAAAGACGAGAGCCATTAAAGAACAGTCTCAGGTGGTGTTGGGGGTCTGGGTCTTTGTTTTCTGGAGAAGAAGATGTTACTTTTGTTTGGATGTTAGATTACTAAGAGAGAAGTTTAAACATTGAATGCTGACTGTTCTTGAAAATCTTTCCCTCTTGCCTCAATCCTTTCATCTCTGTACCCAGGTTTTGTATGAAATAAAATGGTATTTATAGGTCTTGGTTTGCTGAGGTCTGTTTTTGATTAACCCAGGGCAGATTATCCAGGTTTGAGATTAACTTGACCACAGGGCAGACAGACTTGCCTGCAGTAGGCAAGGTGGGCTCTGCTACCCCAGGCTGCCCTTGGGGCCAGCTCTGCACAGGAGTTGCAGGTGCTGCTTTGCTTTGCCAATGACACCTTGCTCTGTTGTGTAATTTTCTTACCTGAAGTAGCTTGATGAGAAAAACTGAGTAACTTACTCAGTAGGAAGAATAAAAAGAAAAAAAATCCATATTTCTGAACTTCAAAGTACAGCTTGTTAAAAAAAAAAAAAGGTAAATAAAAGCATAAGTAAAGTAAGTACAAAAATGAAATATTCTGTAGTGTTTTACCTTTGTGGAGATCTTTGTCCTCTCACTTTGAAAGGAAACTTTTGTGTTTTGGAGGTTCAGCCATCTGAGCATCCAATGTTTATCATGGAAGACAGCAGCTCTTCCAAACCAATTGTGTAGTGAAACTGATATAATTAGATCTTTTCTCAGGCTCCTGGTGTATATTAGGGACAGTTGGATTGTTTTGTGTTACTGTAGGTCATCCCTGTATCTCACTGGTCAATTTATATGGCATGGATGCTATATGCTTTCCTCTTCCATCATTTTACCTGGCCCTTTTAGCTCCTCTACTTATTATGTTGTTAATTGTATCTGTTCTCTCACTTCATCCAGAAGTCATTTCTGTATTTGTTGTCTGAAGATTTTATTCATGCTCATAAGTTTTCATACCGAGTCATGTCTGCTTCAGTGGATACTACCGTTTTGCTCAATGAGCTGTATATTGCAAATATATTGAAAAACACTCGTGTGGGTGTCTCTAACACTGTAGTATCCTGAATAAGCTCATCATAGTTCTCTGTTTTCTTTTAGTGTAAAAATAAGAGCAATTTTAATATAAAATTGAATACAAAATTTTGTGGTCGAATTTACCTCCATCTCAAAGAGCAGCATGTGAACATGACAACTGCAGTTGCCTACAATGTCATTCTGAATGATATTAAATGCAGTGGCTGAATGTTCTCTACCTAAACTGATAAAAATAAGAAAATTCTACTTCAGTCCTCTCCCTTGTGTGCACATAAGAAATACATCAAGTGAGGAGAATATAGCTGTACAGTGACTTGCATTCTTTGCAAACCTTGTATTTTACTGCTTTTTGAACTGCACACTTCATTAAAAATCAACAACTTTGATTAAAAGGGCCTTTTTATACAATAAAAAAGAAAGCAAATGAAATGTCATGTCAATCTGAAGCACAAAACAAATACAATGTGCATAGATGCACATATATTAAAACCATATGTTTAAAACAGAAGTTTAATTTAAAATTCTCTTGTGCTTCATACAAATAGCCCAGAACAGAGAGACCCTTGAGATCTGTACAGCAATATTAAGTAAAGAACTGCAAAAAAAATCAAATACATCAAACCAAGAGAACTATTAAATAGATGATATTTCAAGGGAGAAACTGTTCATTTGGCAGCCCTTTACTGTATAAAGCATTCTGAAATACAGCTATTTACACAACAGTCTATGTGGTTTCTTATTTCCCACTGTATTTCAAAATATTCGTCTTCAATCTACCACTTGTTGAAATGTGTTGGTTGGCGTCTGTCTTTGTTAAAGACATCAGAATCTTTCTAGGCAGGTTTAAAGATTTATTGACAATAACTATTAGGAAAGCTTGCAATCTAATTAATATTTCATGTATTATGATGCTTTACATACTGTATCATGTCATAGTTGAATCTGCATCGTTCTCTAAGTAGAAAAAGACCCCAGTTTTTTTCGATGAAGTTAATACAGTGTTGACTTAGAAAATGAAAAGGTGTGTTAAATTATTTAGTACGACTGCATTCATTTATTAAGGGTAGATGCATTAGAAACAAGGTATGGCTCATCCGGTTTTACTCTTCAAAATTGTTCTAACGGAACTTAAAAGAATACCAAAATTGCTTCTCCCTTCTTTTTCTTCTCACAGTTGAAAATCTATATGCTATACAGTAGGAAATACTGTTTTGGAAGAGAAAGCTAGCACTTGCAAATGAGTCTCGGTGGGAATTTGGTGGGGAAAAAAGGCATGTGTGTACACTTAAAAGGACACAATAGTGCATAGTTATATGTTTGTGACTGATTTTCTTATGCTGACTGTAACTTGCTCTTCCTGAGGCTGTCTCAAAATGTCTTGTTTTCAAGATTAGGAGAAAGGGTATAATATTGGCTAAGTTTTTTAAATAGAAGCACTTTGGACTGTTTTTACAGGGCTGAGTTTTCCCAGCAGACCATGTTTCTTGCTCTTCTTGTTAGCTACATTTTCTATATAGCACAATGCATGGAGAAGTCTACCTTGCACCACGTGCTTTGAACCATCTGTTCCTCACAGTAATTTTATGGAAGGGTGAAGGGTTTGAAGTCCTGACTAGTAAACTTATATGAACTAAGAGAGGTACTGCAAAGGTATAGACTCTTGGGATCTGCGTGGACTCCCATCCAAGTAGCATCAAGCTATGTCTTGTGCTGCCAGCTGTGCTCTGGGTAGCCTGGCATGGGGTCTGTACCAAAGTTGTTCTGCTCAGTGCCCAGAAATTGGTATTGTTTTAAGCTGCAACTGCTCAGCTAGCTGGAGTATTTGGAACATACCTCCTGGTGTGATGGTCCTAAAAGAGGCTGTGTTCAGGTGATGAAATTGCAGTACATGCTGGGTGTTTTTTAATGGATTGCACTTACTTTGGGTACTTAAAAATCTCCCTGAAACCTATGTGGTCCAGGTCAAACTTAGTTGTTTGGCAGATCTAGAAAGATAACAGTGTAATTTGGAGAAGTATAAAAACACATTTAGCTGCAGGTGACATTGTTTTCCAAAGCTCTACTGTGCTAAGTTTCATTTGAACAATGATTTCTAAAGAGTAATGCCTAATATTTCCATCTTTAAAATGTTTCTTTGTTTTACCGAGAAGCTGTTTCTTCATCTAACCTCCTTATACCAGAGCACACTGTTCCCCTTCCCCCTTTACATGCACAGGTGAAGCAAAGGACAGCAATAAGATGAAGTTTTTTAACTGTTAGGTCCCAAGTTCAACTTTGTCTTCTGTCAGTATTGGTAGATAGGGTCAGAGTTGAGGAACTGCATGACAAGGATATGGGATCTCAGTGACATTTTTAGTAGCTTTCATCCTAACTAATCTAATTTCTCTTCACAGCCTAGCCATGATTATTCTCTACTGGGATGGACTGAGTTTAAAAACGTGTCTCGCTTTTCTACATTCTATCTTTTCCTGCAAACCCAATGTCGTTTCTAAGTATTAAATTCATTATTAAAAGATTCTTATAAGAACATGCCCTTTCCTTTTTCAGTTGTGAAAATTTGCTTATGATTCTTACATTAAAATACATCAGTAGACATGATTACCCAACAGTGTGTTATTTCTAAAATTTCATGACTAGAGTTCACTTCTGGAGTGATATATGTGTGTAATAAGCATACTGATTGGTTTAACTTTATTTTTAGGGTTGAGGCAGAGCACTGAAAGCTACAGACCTTTTCTGAGAAATCCTTGAGTTCCTGTCCTTGTGTGCTAAGGGAATAAGGACAAGTGAGAGACGAAAGCTGGGTTATGATGAAAGAAGTAGTGTTTGGTTACCCTTGATTATGTCTAGTTTGGCAGTGTTGCAAATATAGACTCATGATGAGATATATGTTTTTCCACTTTGTGTTGCATAGTGTATATGTTTTCTTTGGAACTGATAGAGAAAAGTAAATGTCATAGGATACACTGTGCATACTGTTGTTTTAAGTGTACTCTCCTCTCTACTATGTTACTCAGGATTAGAACAAGTTGTTAAAAGTTCTCCAAATGCTGTGTGCATTTATTATGTTTTCAGTATCAAAAATTGCAAATATTATTTTTTTTGTGTTGTTAGTTGTCAGATTTTTTGAGTGTTTTATTATGGATATTTTACAGGATAGAAAATGAAGCAGATGTTTCAACAGATGTCACAGGGGGCCTCTGGAGGGAATGACTGTTCCATGCACCAAAGGAAAGAAAACTACTGAAAGATGGGAAATGTAGACTTTTGTAGCCTGAGGTCCAGCGAGCTCAGTCACTCATAGATTTCGAGGTTGCAGCAGTTCACAGTGGAAGGTTCTACTTATTATTCTAGTATCAGGACACAAACCTTCATCACGAACAATATTTCTCCTCATTTGGCAGTTACTAAACTGTCTGTAAGAATTTCAGTGGCCCATTGGAAGCTCTTCTGTAAAGTGCTCCTTCCCTAAGAGAAGTGTCAGAAGGAGATTCCTTTGCCCTGTGAGGAAAAAATCTTATTGTGGCCACTGCAGAGATCTACTGCTTGGAGAAACTGACAGAAGGAAATCAGGCATACTGATCCGGAAATGTTTTCTGGGTTGGAGAACACTGCTGAAGTGGAGGAAGGATGAGGAACAAAAACTAAAGGTAACTTTACAAAAAATGCAGAGAGGGATATTAACTTTAGACTCTTGCTGCACAGTTGAGTGGTACCAGTTGCAGTGGTTAGTCGGCTCTACATTAAGACTAATTTAATTTCACAGCAAGGAAGAATTGTGTCAACCTCCATATCGTCTAGCAGTGCCTTGCTCAGGGAACAGCTTTCCTATCACTCTCCTGCCTTTTTTTTTTTTTTTTAATCAAAATGCCTTTCCTAGCTCTAATAACCATAACAAGAAAAAAAACTCAACTTGGAGTTAACTGAGTTGCCCGCCACCTAATTTTATCTTTATTCCATAATGTCTTTTACACAGTATATGGATATTGGCTCCAGCAGTCCTGAGTCAGCATAGTTCTTTGTAAGGTGTTAGTGCCGTGAATATGATCTGCTACATTCTGTAGATGCAGTTTTGTGGAAAAATGTCATCTTACTAATGAGTACAAACATATTAAGAAGAATAAAAGAAGATCCTGTTTCATCTAGACATAAAAGCTTTTGTTAGTGAGGCCTTGTATGTTCCAAAGGTCTGAATCTTCTGTCTGAATGACACAAAGCTACTGGGAAGATAAAGTGATATGTCTTGGTAGTCAAGAAAACCTTTCGAAATGCAAAACAAGCCTTTGTCTTTTTAATTACCAGAAGTGGGCTGTTGAAAAGAGTGGGATGATGGAGAGGGCAAAGAGCAGCTCCTGGTTTCTCAGAGCTGAACTTGCGCAAATCTGCAGACGGAGGAAACATAGTTTTCCAGTTCATTAAAGGCTGCAAGCTGTCACTCAGATGTTTGAGCCAGCTCAGCTGAGAGAGGTCACATGCCTTGGTTGTTTACACAGAAATCCTATGACTGCTGGACGAACGCTTTCACACCCACTGTTGGCAGCACTTAACACAGTGGCATGTTGCTTTGATTTCAGTCATCCTTCCCGGTTTGGACTTATTTTCCCATATTGTCACAAACTGGCTCAGAGGGATAGAGAACACCCTAGGCTTTTAAGTATTTCAGAATTAAAATTTACGTCTGGTATTTTACCTGGGATTGACTGAGTGTATCTACTCGTTTAATCTGTGAATTACTGCTCCTAAGAATAATGAGAATCTCTGGTACAGAAATAGAATGGCTTCCTGTAAATCCATTCTTTCCCCCACTGCATTCTACAATAGGAAGTACAGCCATCATCCTACCTTAGGGGGAAGAGGATTGCCAGGGCAAGAGGAGGAAAGAGATAAAAATTGTAAGGGGATTTAAGAATTCCTGACAGAATAGTTTTTGCCTCATGCTTTTCCAAAACATGAGAAGCTCGAAATGAAGGGGAGAGAAAAACAAACAGAGCAAAGCAAAACCCAGAAATGTGGAGTTGTAAGAATTTGTGAGGTGTTTCATTGTGCTGGGTTTTTTGTTTGTCTACATGTGGGTTTTGAGGAGCATCTTTTGAGTCTGTACAATACAGAGATGCATGAACAGCACCACATGTATGAGTGCAGAAAACACTAAAGAGCTCTAACATGAGAAGTAGAGCAGTACCTGGGAGCATCCTGGGCTACCATTCCCAGAACAGTGTATGTCCTGTCAAATGGAAAACAGTGGCTTGCTGAGAGGAAGAAAAGTACCCTAAGGTGGCAATACTCACAAATCCTTATGATAGAGCAAATTATTATGACTTAAGTGTCACAACATTGGAGTAATACAGTATTTTGGTGCAAGTGTTGTGAAAGATTTACTTGTATTATCTGCTACCCAAATGGAAAGAAATGTTCTGCCAAGTTTGTAGTTGTGAAAATGGTACTGGCTGGAATCATATTCAGAAAGATACCTTCTTTTTCACTATATCATTTGGTAGCTCCTGAAAAGAGAATAGCTTTGCAGATTCAAGGGCTTTGGAGATGTTTGGTATTATTTTCCCCATGTACCGTGATTCTCATTACTTGTACTTTCAGCAGCAAGCAAGATGATGTGCAGATATAGAGATTGAAATTTATGGCAAGAAGTAGAGGTCTCCAGTGGCTTTAATACTGTCCACAGTTAAATTGAAATAAATCCAGAGCAATCAAATTTAAATGTAATAGTTCCTTCAGAACTTTTTTTTATTGCAATACTTTTTCTCTCCAATGGGTTTTTTTTTTCCTTTATTTTTATTGCTACTTATTTGTCAAGAATCACATAACTTGAGACCATTAAAAAGGGAATAATGAATTAAATGTTGTATATTAGTGACTCCTATTTTAATATCTGCTTAATTCTTTAAAGCCAATCTGTTGTGGTAGCAGGTTTTTTGTTGTTGCTTTTGGGGTTTTTTGGTTCCTTGCGTTTTTTAAATAATGCACAGTATAAAAATGCAAAGACAATCTCTCACATGGTGGAAATTTATCCCAAAGAAGTTTTACCTATATTACACTAATGTATATACATGTTCTTGATTTGATTTATAAATCTAGTGCAAGGTACTCCATAGTGCAGTACACTGCAGAGCCATGAAAAAAGCTGCTCTTTCAGGAAATTGCCAGTGCATCTTGAAAATGAGAAATGAAAGCATTAAAGAATCATAATTATTACTTTTTATAATAGCTTTTAACATACTCATGTCTTCGTGATCTGAAGGTGGAGCAGTCAGTGAAAGTGTAGTCATACTTGATGTGCACATTAAATAAACACTGTGCACTGTGGAGGTGTAAATGTATTTGTTATGGTGCAGTTGTCCTCATTTTCAATTGACATACCTTGACAGAAAGTCCCATGGAAAAATATGGGACTTGTGAGATAAGAATTCCATTGCAGAGCAGTGACGTATTTTGCAAAGCTTAATTTATTGAAAAAATATGAGGTAGTTATTAAAATTAATATCAAGGATGCAGTATGCATAAAGAAGTGACAAGAGGGAAATGTGTATACTTTTTAGCAGAGCCAGATTTGTTGCCCAGAGAACAGTCAGAGAACCCATGCCATGAGATGGATGAAGTGAATGGTGGAGAAGGGAAGCTATCCTTATGACTTCTTGATGGTGTTTCAATTCCATTCTCTGTAGTCTCTTTAAAAACCAGGGACTGTTTCATGATGAGTACAAATACGTTCCTTTAATAAAAAGAAGGGGGGTGAACAAAAAAATACCACATATGTAGGGTATGTCTAATAGATGGCTCTAAATAGTTGTGAACAACAATATTGTGAAATCATTACATACTCATTCCAGAAAATTCTAGGTCTGTTCTCAGGAATAGGATTATTGGTCCAGTAGTGGACATAATTTAACACAGTTCTCGATAGTGGAAGGTATTTGCTGCAGAGGCCTGCACAAGAACTTGACTGGGTTCATCCCCTTCATTCTTTCCAACAGAAAGGATTCTGCAGTAAATCTTTCTCTTATGCTGGATGAGGTGAGGAGCTGTCATGGTTCTTTCCATCTCATAAGGGACACATACTGGAGGCTTTGATTCTATTCATATTGGTAGTACTTGTCCTCTTGATGATGACTCTTAATTCCTTCAAATCACTCCTGACTAGTTTCAGGGTGTTGCTATCCATATATCTTATGAAGATTTCAGCAACCCTTTATTTGCTCTTCCAGGCCACCACAGCTCTATTATCACTGTGTTATCCTCAATTATTTTTTTCTCTGTTATTTTTAATTTTGTGCTTTTTAAGCTTTTCGCCCAGTTAGAAAGAAAACATTATTAAAAAGTGGAAGCTCATTGGGTTGTCACTGAACCATATGCCTTAAGGAAAAAAAAATGTGCTGATAGTACTTCTGACAGTGTTGTAGAAGTTGGCAACATGCTCGCATACTCTGTGCATTCTTGACAGAAAAGGCAGGCTGACTTTGACATTTATATTTTGACACTAACTTATTTGGCTGACATGCATGTTAAAAACAAAAAACTCCCACAAACAGCAACAAAAAAAAAACCCCAAACCCCAAACCCTATTTGTGCCACTGATAGGATCTAAACAAAGAAGTGAAAATCACATTTAAATATTCTGGTGTCATGAGACTCCCATTGTGGTCGAGCACAGGTATAAAATCTCATTGTCCCAGATCTGCCTCACTCTTCCGACTGCAATGTCCAATTTTGTGTTTCCAAATTGTTCTGTCTCTTAATTTTTTTATTTTATATGACTATTGTTTTCCCGCATATAAACTTTCTCTTTTTCCCCATATTCTATAATAAAAATTAGCCTCTCTTAAAACAAATACATGTTTATTGGATTGGTGAATTGGGTTTTACTGCACTTTGCTACTCTCAGTATGGCATAATGATGCAAACAACTTAAGGAGAGAGCGCTTTAATAATAATTAGTTCAGCTGCAAGAGGTATTCCAATAGCTCCAACTGCAACAGTAACATTATTTTCTATGTATGTTTAAAGTCATTACAGAAAACATTTTCGCTAGTAGCAAGGGCATTTAGCTTTACCTTTAATCTGCTGACTGACAGATCCCCTGTCATATGCTGAGGGTGACCAGCTACTGAAGGTTGAATGCAGTTATGCTTCAACATAGCTGGAAGTCAAATCTTCTCTCCTTATAAATCAGTTGAAGGGGGTGAAAAGGGTCTCTTAATAGATTTGCCACTCTAAATAATAATGCAGTTTGAATAATATGTATTTTAAAATGTCAAAATGCTAAAAACCAGAAGGAAAAAGAGAAAGCTTAGAGGACCTTAGAGGTGCTGCTTAAGCCATCAACAGCAGTCCTGTGATGTTTGCTAAATTCTAGTGATTTGGTTCAATACCTTTTCCTTTAAACTACTTTCAGTAAGGCTCTTCTATGCTCATAAAATTATCTACTTTAGTTAATGTCTGCAGTTGATGATTTGGTAAGTATTATGTTGGACAGGGGTTTTTTGTGTTTTTCAGGTAAACAAAATCATTGACTGTATGTGATACTTTCTTAGGCATCAGGAGGAAAGCATGTCAAATGCAGGAGAAAAAGTCATATGAAAAAGTCACATTATAAGTTATGGATAAAAGTTATTTCTAAAAATGCAATATTGATGATTTGTTTTTAACCAGTTGATCCCACTTGGTTCATCTTCCTTCAGAAACTTCAGTTTTTAATGTAATGCAAACAATAAATCATTCAGGTTCTCTTTACACTTGTCAAACACATTTCTGTACTGTCTATTTTGGCAACAGCAGTGATGAAATACACTTATTGACTGCAGTCAGCGCAATCCAAGTAGACATCTGTCTTTCCCTAACACCATGTAATAGGAATTTGTGGGTTTTATCCCTGAAGTAAATCTACTTAGAAAAATTTTCCTGCCATAGGCTTTAATGTTTGGTTTTCTTTAGAGTGTTTTTGTTACCTTTTGGAATACTTACACAAGGCAGGAAGATGGTTTTCCATAACACAACATTCCTTTGATTGTATTTTGCTGTATTTTCTACTTTGATTTTCTTTGATTCATTTTTCTTCTTTCCAGGTTATCCAGAGGATTTCTTCACTTGGTTGTAGTTATTCTGAAAACTGTCAAAGTTGCTAAATCATGTTGACAATTAATTTAATGGGGAAGTCCTCAGTATTGTGGTCTCTATTCTGTTACCTGTATCTTTATCTTGCATGAAATAATCATGGGATAAAAGAAAAATTATCTTAGGAAAAGATTTTGGTTGGTAGAACAGTGGATGGATGCCTTTGTCTTCTACTGAGGAGGTATTTACTTTTCTTTTTCCTTCCCCTGACTTTCTTGTTAACTCTAATGATGTCATTGTACAGACAAGGTTTGCAGAATTCAACGTGTTCTAGCCTATAATTTGATTAGTAGTATGTGCTTTGGAGAGGTGAGAAACATGTAAGGGTGGAGAGCAGGTGGATGCCTGAAGGAGGCTGTCACCACGTGGTGCTGGAGCAGGCTCCTGGCAGGACCTATGAACATGTGGAATCCAATTCTTGAGAAGGTTTGCTGGCAGGATCTGTGACCCTGTGGGGGCTCCATGCTGGAGCAGTCTGTTCCTGAAGGAACGCACCCCATGGAAGGGACACACACTGGAGCAGTTTGTGAAGAACTGCAACCTGTAGGAGGGACTTATATCGCAAAAGTTCGTGGAGGACTGTTTTCTGTGGGAGGGACCCCATGCTGGATCAGGGGAAGTGTGAAGACTCCTCCCTGTGAGGAGGAAGAAGTGGCAGAGGCAGCATGTGATGAACTGACCACAGCCCCAGTTCCCTGTCCCACTGCACTGCTGGTGGCAGGAGGTGGAAAAATCAGGAGTGAAGCTGGTCATGGGAAGAAGAGAGAGATGGGGGGAAGGTGTTTACAAGATTTTATTTCTCATTATTCTTCTCTGATTCAATTGGTAGTAAACTCAACTAATTTCCCCAAGTCTAGTTTGTTTTGCCCATGACAGTAACTGATGAGTGACTTCTCCCTGTTGTTACCTTGACTCGTGAGCAGCTTTGGTGGGCACCTGGTGTCCAGAAATGGTCAACTCACCACAACAGCTTTCTACCCCATATTTACCCAAGTACTTTCTAAGCGTTTCTCTAAGTGTCCTCTCTACTTACTTCTTGCTCTGCAGTTTGCACTGTTGGTTATATGTAGTGTGTTTTGGAAGCACAGGGTTTGTGGTACACAGAAGTGTGCAGCCACTTGGTAGGACAGAAGTTAATGGCAAGTATCAGCTGAACTTATTTGATCAATATTCGGTTAAGAAACTTCTGATTTATCATACAACTGCAGAATTTGTAGGCTTTTCTGAGAAGAAATATTGTTTTTGATAGTAATATCCAAGCATTACATTGTGGGTAAAATAAGCACCCTGACCAAAGCTAACCATGATTTCTATGTATTTATGTCAGAGTTTATTTGAGTTACAGATTTCTTTCCTGATGTAATGTAGTCTATTACAATAATCTGACACACATTCATGAAGAGATTTATTTGACTCAGAGAAAGTTGTGCATAAATTGATGATGTAGAATTTTTAAAATATCCTTGGTATCTCTTCAGGATTGAGATCCTATGAGGCACCCTGTGAGTTTTTATTTAACTAAGTAGCTTTTATAAATTGATGTGGTGTGGTTTCTTTCAGTCTTGGACTTTGCCAGTACACCTTGTTTTCCTAAAGTAAGCAGCATGCAAGGATCTAAAAATCTAAAGAATTCATGAATGCAGGAAGAGAATACTATGTGTGCAGAAACAAGTACTCAGAACAGACAAAATGTCAAGTTGGGGCTACCTGTGCAATTTTAACTACTTTACCCTTCCTCTCCTCCTTCCATGAGTATGCTATCCTATAGTTAATTTTTTTCCAACTGGTTGTAAACTTTATCACGTGGGATATTTGATGTACAAAATGTTATTTTTTCCTCACTATATCCCTAGTACATTTTAGTGCTACTTAAATGATATGTAATGCAAAATTACTCAGTAGATTTTTACAGTGGATGTCAGTGAAATATCTCTGTGCTTCACAAATTTCGCTAATTTATTTTAATGATATTCCTTGATGCACTATCTCCATTATACATTTGGTAACTTAGGTACAAAGGAGGAAAACCAGTATCAGAATTTTTAGCACATTTAGTATTGTACAGACATACTGTCAGATTCAATGTCAGGAACATTCTGCAGTGAGGTCTTTAGCTTGTTATTAAACAGAACTCTAAGCTGGCTGTCACACATTGTAGATGATTATGGTTTGTATGAAATACTTCATATAATTTCAGTATTTCTTTTCTAGGAAGGGATTTATGTCCATCTTCTTGGTGAGACAAGACAAATAAGATTATTCAAAAGCACTGCAGCCCTGTCATGCTTTTGCATAGGCTCCTCTTTGTCACTGTGTGTCATTTGCATACCTCGATAATTTTAAATTAAGTAATATTCATAGGCTGCCTCAAGTTTTATGTAGCCCAGCACAGGCTTGGTGTTGATTATAGTTTTTCTCAGATTCCCATGTAGGTGATATACTTTAGATGCAAGAAATAGGTAAGTTATTTTTAATAGCATTTGTCTCCAGTGGTATGTATGCTATATACCAGAAAAATCACACCTTTTAGGTTTGCTCTGGATGTTTCTCTGGCACATACAGTCTTGTAAGTCTGTCAGTTGTTAGCTAACATATTCTAGAAATTTGAAGTTAATCATGCAGATGGGCATTTAGGAAGTCAGGGTTTTCGCAGCTCTATGGGTTGATGATGATTTTCTTTAGGACTAATTAGTAGGGTTATTAATCCAAACAATTAAATTCTCTTCTAACACTACAGCTGTCTAATTAATGAATCTATTAATTAATCAGTAGGTTCTCCAGATGCCTACTGAGATACTGTCTCTTGAGCAGCAATATTAGTTGTTGAATTTTTGAAAACCAAGAACTAGAATCATTCATTCCTTTGGCTGTGTATTGAACAGGAGCCAGATTTATTAAAGCATAAGAGTTGTGTCTTTTCTTCTAAGTAAAAAGTCTGGTTTTCTGTTGGTTGTTTTTCACCTGACATACTTGTGAATAGATAATGTGTGATTAAAATCTAAGGGAAAGTTATTCAAATGCCTCCTTTCCAATGACCCAGAAAAAGCTCTTGCAGAAATGAATGTTACCATACAAACATGCAAATAGCTTAATTACTTTCAATTTCAAAAACCTATTTACCTTGTGCCAGTAAGTCATGATCTTACCACAGTGTTCTTACATGTGCCATGGTGCCTTGCAGTGCAGCTTGAAAACAGGCTGCCATTTGGGTCAAGTCTGGCAAAGTCATCCTGTCTCATTTAATTTGACAGATACCGTTTATTAGGTAGGAGTGGAAAGTGTTTCGACCACACACTATGTGCACAGGTTTGAGTAATAAAAAAAAACTTTCTCTGCATACTGCAATATATAAGATATGCTGTGCATGTTGTGCTGGTCTGCTTCATTTGTAATTTCTTTTTGGAAAAAGTGGGTTTTTCAAAGATGAATGTTAAAACTTGATATTTGGCATCTTTTGTTTCATGATTAAAACTGTTCTCACTTTATTCAGTAATGGAATCTTAGTCATCTAAAAGCAATGAAACTGATGTCCATGCTTCCCTCTCTGTTCTGTAGAAGCTAAGGCATAAGTGACCTCCTCAGTTCTAATTATCGTACAACAGGCTAGAATGTAATTGCTAAGCTACCATGGCTGCATTTTTGTTAGCACATTGTCTTTCTTGGAGACAAGAGCCTATTTTATTTCTGTTCTCCATCCTTCTTCTTAAAATTCCCTCCCTCTTAATTTATCAGGTACAAAAGGAGGTAGGGAGGAGCAATTTAAGCCTCAAGAAAATGGTATTAATTTGAATTAAAATTCTCCAATGCAAGCAACACATCTTCTATTCCTGTGTTGGTGTGCATGAGGCTCCAAAAGTTGCCAGCCCACAGCTGCCAGTATTGCTGTATTATTGGAGCATATGCAGAGTTGGCTGCTTTTCCCAGTGCCATGCAGCTGTGCTGAGGGTGCTGCTATACTGTGAAAGGACGGTGTCAGAGGAGCAAGGGCATATGTTCTCAATTGGAGTTTGTCCGTAGTGACATTTTGCTGGAGGCCTGTGGTGTTTGGGAAAGTAGTTTTATTGAGGTGACACGCTGGGTTTTGCCAGCTGGCATCAAACTTGTGCAAAGTATTGGGTACAAGAAACAACTGCTTTGAATTAAGGAGTTTAGACCTAAGCAAAACCAACTTTACGTAGGAAACACCTTGTTTAGGGTCCTTGAGCTTCTGTCCTTTTATGTAGCGTTAACACGGATATTTTAGGGAGCTTTGAGATTACATTGGCTTGATTTCCAGCTGAGTTCTGGAAACTGCAGACTGAGCAGGGGTATAATTCTGTTTCTAGCTATAGACTGAGCTTGAGATAACTATTAAGTGTTTATGGCCTGGACTATGCCGTACAGAAACCTGCAGTTGCACTATATCAATAGCTGTCTGCATGTGGCTAAGCAAGGAAACAGGACTATCTGGAAAATAGAAAGAATGCTGGACAACCAAGGAAATAAATCCTCAACCTATTAAAGGAAGAAAACAAAAAACCTAGTTCTATAAAACTCTTCTGAATTAGGAAGAGCCTCAGTCTGCTCCAAGGGCAAAATCTTTATTTAGCTTATCTTTAAGAATTCTCAGTGTTCCTGTACCTCTGAATTCTTCTGCTGGGATTTAAAAGGCAAATCTGACCTATCATTAATTGAAAACGTTGCAGCGGCAGCTGAACAGGTAGTAGTTTGGTGTTAGGTAAGTTCTTTTCTTCTAACTTACATAATATGATTGTATTCCTATATCTGAAAATAAGTACTTAAAAAACCCCAATGAATAACCTCTCCCCACCTCACCAAAAAAACCCAAAAATGCAAAACCCTGAGAATAAAACCTTAACTATGTAAACATTTACTAGAAAAGAGTAACCAACAACACGCATTTGTTTTAGGGGTGGAGAGCTTTGTATAGTTGCATCTTAAGCATTTTCTCTAAAGAATCTTTGGAATCTGGCTAATCAGAAACTGGAAAAGAGTTTCTGTCTCTCACACACACACACACCTACTCCCCTCCCTGGTTTGTTCTTTCTTTTTTTTTTAACTTCTAAGCTCAATTCATTACCTAGTTTTACAATGTCACTATCACTTGCTATTACATTAGTCCTTGTATGTACTGTAGATTAAAGGCAACAGTGCTAAGAATTTAATAAAGAAAAATGAGCAAAACTTTCTGTTTGCCTGCTTTTATCTTGAATTTCCGCAGTGTCATAGAGGTTTTCACTTTGTGGTTTGCATGTGATTGGTGGTCTGGGAAATATGTGGCAAGTATTTGATCCTTAGAGAGCTAGCTAATCATATGGTTTTAACTGTCCTTCATTCTCAATTTTAAGATTGCATTAAAAGGAAGACAAAACCACATTGCCAATATTGCTCTGTTATATAAGCAATTTATACAGTCATTGAAAAAATATGATATGACTTGTTAATGGAAAAGGAAAGTTGTCTGTTCCTATGACAGGAAAGTAACATGTTTAAGAAATATAAGACTATGTTAAGACTAGTCTGCAGTAAAAAAGTATTTGAGAAATCCTGCTATCCAACCTAGGCCTCAGTGTTCATGGATTCAAATTCATGGACTACCGCAGTCCAAAACCTGCATCTAGAAGTTTGCAGAGACAGAATTAAGACCTGCTGATCTATGAGACAGTTTGTAGCACGTGATTGTATTTTGTGCCTTTGAAATTGTCTCTTGGCAGTGAAAGCAAAAGGTCTGCTTTCTAGTCTTGGCTCTATTAATATCTTGATTTTACCCTTTCTGTGTCCTAACTCAAGCTATATTTATAGTATTTACTTCAACCTCTTTAGTTTTTCTTTAAAAAGAATTACATAACTATTGTTTCTGTATTCTCTGCACCTTATACTTGCACTAGTAAAGACTAATAAGTCAGAACCTTTTCCTCATCTTGTTTATCTCTATTTTCTACTATGGTTTTTTACATTGAGAAGAAATACAGTTTTATTATCTCTGCAACTTAATGAGAACCTTCCTACTAGGATGGGCAAAGTAGCTACTTTGTTGAAGTGAGGTCATTTTTGGCTGTGGTTGAGATCTGCCAGACAAGCACATGTTAAAAGCGTATCTCAAAGTGAGACGATTTCAAGAATTGGTAGTCTTTACCTCCTTGCCATACTCTTCTATGTGCTTGAATTTTTCACCACCTTTCTCTGTTTCATTCCTTTGACATTCACTATTTGTAGTGTTTAGATACACTTTTACTCCATCAGGATTGTCTCCAGTATTGTTGATTCTTACAGCACAAATAACAGGCTGGGAGATGGTGATGTGCCAGCCAAATTCCTAGCAGGCAAAAATTAATTCCAAAGTAGATTTCACAGAAATGAAGTCATGTTTTTGGTCCTGTTTCTTCAAAGAGTAGGACAGCATGGAATCTATGCTATGTTTGTCAAAGATAGGATTTTAAAGACAATTCAGCTTGAACCTTCTGGTTTTTGATGTATGTGCTAAGGATCTTTGAAATATGAATCAATTTCTGTTCTTCCAGCCTACTTAAACACAGCTCCTGGAATCTCAAGTCAGTTTTGAATGAAAGTGGAAGGGCCCCTTAGTCTTTTTAGGCAGACTCTCTCTGTATACAGTGCATGATACATCAGCACTTTAAATAAACATGCTGTGTCAGGCATACTTGATCAAAGGTAGTCTTCTACTTTTGATTAGGGCAGGTATGCTTAGCATCTGCCTTTTCAGAAGTGCTGAGCACCTACAAAGGTCTGAGTCACCTGAATTTGCAAAGACTCAGCATCTTTAGAAGTCACAGCACTAACAGTGACAAAGTTGGAGTATCCAATTAGGTGATCTCCTTATAAATTCAGTTAAATTATAGATGTTAGTGTACTTACAGATGCAGGTAATCATGTGAATGAGTACCTCAACTGAAATCAATACATGTTAAATTACTCAGTACTTTTAAAAATCCAATTAGGCACTGAGACAGCTGAATAACTTTAGAAATCTGATGTATGGGAATGTGATTTTATATGTATGGCATCCAATCTGCTAGGAGATTGTGAATGACAGCTGAGGAATTCAGTGCCCGGTGGATGGGACATTCAGTGGCTAACTGTCATCAGCTGCTTTAAAGCCCTAGATCACTGCCTCTGCTTTCAGAGGTCTATGGTCCATATGCAGGAAGAGAATAGCTCAGCATACGGCAACCCCAGAGCCCAGCAGAATGTTTATAATATGCAATGTTCTACTGCCTTTGCAGAGAAGTCCAAATATTGACCCACTGCCATACTTTCTGTCCACTCAGCCAAATTCTCTTCTTAGGTATGTTCATACAATGCCATTAAGTTCAGTGGATGGAACCTAATAAACATGAACTGGAGCAGTATCTGGAAAAACAGGAATTCTTTAGAGTTGATTTTTTAAAATTATCAGTTTATTTCACTGGATTTTTTTTTTTTATCTCATGATCTTTGTGAAATACAAGAACATAATATTTTCTACTTCTTGTTTGTAACAAAGACTGATAATCTCTTATAGAGGGAAGGGGGAATTATGGATGATAATTAGAAAGCTTGAATGGGAGAAGTCCAGTTATAATGTTAGTGGGGAAAAGAGTAGATGTTTAGCCAACATGAGCCAGATGAGACAATGTAAAGATACACAATTTCATTTAACAGGTGTTCAAAACCTAATTTCAAAGGCATGCCTAGAAGCCTTTAGTGAATATGAATGTATTAACAATGTTACTCTTTTAATTGTTAAAAAAATAAAAGAAATACATTAAAGCTACCACTTTGCTATCAGTTTCCCCATGAACTTTTTCAAATGCCAGCCACAGATAATAGCAAGGAAGGTTGTTTCATCAGAATTATCAAAAAAGTCAAATTATGTCTTAGTTTCACTTTATTGAAACAAATGGCATATAGAAAAGAATTCAAAACTCTATTTGAAATTTCCTTCAGTTTGGTTGTTCTCTTGCTTTGCCTTGACTAGACATGGCAGCTGTATAAAAATACATTTTACAGTGTGGTCAGTTAATACATTTAGAAAAACAGTAAAAGGTGTGGGATGCATTGGTTAAATCTTTGAATACAGAAACTGCTAAAATGAAGGAATGAGTAACAACTTTGTATGGTCTGAATATATTTATGGTCTCGTTTTGTGCTAACAGCAGTAAACAAGCTATAAATTTACACCTAAAAAGCATCTGGTGAAATGGAGCTAAACTACTGTATATTGTTGCAGTCCTATTCTCTTTTCTTGGGTCAAGGAGAGACGTGACAAGGGGTAGGTCTGGGGGGCTTTATGGGTTTGCTTTCTTGATGGGGAGGGATGTGAGTTTTCTGGAAGTTTTGGGAATGGATATTTAGAAGATCTTTGAGCCTTCATGGTTTCTTAGTTTCCTTTTTGAAGATAGGGATTGTGGGTCAAAAACTATTATATGTGCTTAGTGGTGATAACATTTAATAGTGCTGCAAACTGACCCCTGGGAATGGATTGTTCTACATCAGTCTTCCCTGTTGTGTGAAGTTATAATTCAGTGTGTAATAATGCTCAGTAACTTCCTGTAGTGGCTTTTTTCTCAATATGGTGTGTATTTAGAGGTATGGTAATTTGCCACTGCTTGAGACATTTTTGCAGCTTGCTGGAATGACTTATGGCAGTCGAGATGCAATATTCTTGATGGGCCTGAGCATTACATTTATATATGTGTGTTAGACTTCCTGTTATAGCTGAATTTTTTTTATTTTATTTTGTATTTTTAAATTTTTGGACTAAACTTCTATGCAGTTTCTGGAAATAAGATGAGGAGAAAAAATGTTTTGCATTTGGAATAATTCCAGCAGCTAATAATAGTAGTTAGCCTTGTCCATACTTGGGAACTTTGCCTTGACATTTAGGAGCAGGTGGCCTTTTTGTCAGCAGTATGTCTTTCATTATTCATTTGCCAAATTATAAACTTTTAAAGTCTGCTTGCATGGGCTGAATAGAGACAAAAGGGAGGTATTGAAAAAAGCTAATCTTCTCTGTAGTCAATGGCAGACAGGTTTTTCCAGGGCTGATTCAAAGGATCAAAGTTAGGTTCCTGCTGTGTTGCTCTCTTCTTTCATTACTTCTAGAAGAAATCAAGAGAGAGAAATTTCAGCTGACTGAAGTTAGTCCTGGTGAATTCTGTTAAGGTTTCCTGAATTCTCTAAATTTTTGTGTGAACCTTTTAGTTCTGCTAGTGCTGGCCAGTCTGTGCACATGCTACCCACTCCCCCCAGCCCCTAGATACTTAACATGCTTTAGCCTGAAGCTACATCATTAAAGCTGGGTTCATTTTACTGCAGTTCCTGCTCTTGGCTGAAGAACTAGCATCGAAACTGAAATCATAGCCCCTATCTTGATGTGCTCTTGGTGAACCCTGTGCTGACCCTGAGGCAATGCTGTGTAAGAAACTGCCAGACAGGAGTGTGCAAAGCAAGAGGGAAGGGGCAGGGTTGAAGTTTTTTGGGGGCAGTAGAACAACAGGGAGGAAAAAGGGGAGGAAAAACAATGGGAGGAAAAAGAAACAGTAATCCTAAGAGTTCATATCTTTTTGTAATATAGGGGAGAACAGGGAATACAGGAAAAATAAAACCCCAGCAAACCTAAGAAAACCCCAATAAGTCAAAGAAAACAATCCCTCCCTTCGTTCTTCAACATAACACTGAAACCTTTGCTCTTAAATGTTCTCTTTTACTTTTTTCCTATGTTGTTGCCCACTGCTTTTTAATGTCAGATTTCCATAATATAAACCTGTTTATACTGAAATGTATGAGAGAATGATGCTTTTGTGTGTTAAATATGCTTTGACATAATTTATCTAGAACTTGACAGAGATTCCATCATTGATGATTAAAAAGGCATTAATGAGGTGGATATTTGCCAAGACTGGACTATGGCCATCTTCATATTAGTGAAATGGCAGTGGAATGACTACTGAAAACAAATGCAAAGCACAGATTTTTGCAATGAATTATTGATTGTTCTTGATAGAAGAATTAAGAAATGGGAATGTCCAGAAAAGAAAATATAGACACTCCCTGACATTTTAAACAGACATATTATAACATTGTCAATGTAAGATAAAAAGCTGTACGTGAAATGAGATAATTTCTTTTTAAAGAAGCATAATTCCATTTACAAAGGAAAAAAGGAATGTGTGTGTGTGTGTGGGTTATATTTATTGAACCATAATACATTATAGTTCATGTAACATGCAAATAGAATTCTTTAACATGTACATGGGAATTCTTAATTACCATCAGATAATCTGATGATAATTCAGTTAGATACCAAGCCTTGGTTGACATTACATCTATAAAAACGCTCAAAAATTAAAAATTCAAGCATACACTAAAGCTGATTGAATTTCTGAGCTATTTAGCTATTTTGTATTTGACAAATTCAAATAGGTTTGTAATCTGATCCCTAAAGTCTTATTGTCTTTACAAAACACTTTATAGACACTGTTTCGATGTGAAAGTCACTTCACAGTTTTATGTGTTGTAATGTCAAAACAATCAATGGGAAAATAATAATTTCAGGATGCTTCATTTTATTTGTCTTCAGTTTGCTAGTGAGCTAATGTCTCTATCTCTGGAAGTTTTTAATATGTATGTGTGAGGAAAGAGAGTGTGGTGTTGTTGCTTTATGGGACAGTAAGGTTTCAAGAAAAATGTAACCATGAACAGGTATTTCACACACACACATCTAATCTCAGAAGTATGCAATGTGAGATACAGTAAACATTTCCTCTTCACCATAAATTTGTATGTCTTCTAGCAAGAGATAAAACCCCCAAAGTGTTAGAGGTTGGCTATTTTGCCTAAATATGTGGAGATTCTTTTGGGGTATATTGGTCTCTAGAATTGGAAAAAGACAGTATTTCTTTCTAACCCTATTTTTGCTGTTCTTGTCATGCAGCTGGAGAAAAATGCAGGAAATCAGATTTATTCACTTTTAATTTTGTAATAAAATTTTTACTTTTTCTCTTGTTTATATAGAACAGACAGTCTCTATCCATTATCTTGTTCATTACTGTACCAGTGTGATTTCCTATTTGAAACCTCATTAAAAATGGTAGCTTTAATTCTGAGATATGACAAATGCGTGTTTCTGGGGTTTTAACATTTGATGGGAGAATTTTAAAAAGCCTTTATTTTCACATTTCTTTTTCAAACATTATTATAGGAAACTGCAACAAAGTAGTAGTTAGGAAGATCCAGCAATGACATTAACAATGTCTGGTCTTGTGGAAAGCCGAACAGTCCTGCATTCTGAGTTAGCCGCATACTTTTGTTGGCAGTTTGATTTTTGGGTTGCAGCACAGGGATTACAGGATTACACTGTCTACTTGGTTAGTAAATGATTCCTGTCTGGCTGCAAGACAAGTATGTCACAAGGCGTACCTAAATTTTAGCTCTTCTTTTTAACCGTTTTCTTTCTTAAAAGCAATAACTTGAAAAACTGTTCCACTTCTCCTCTATGTTTTCTAAATGAATAGTTTTTTGCATGGTGGCAGATAATTTAATTTATAAATAACTGAACATAGATATCTTGTAACACGTTTATGGGTGGTATATGCCAAAATGCCCTAGTTAGGTTGCAGAAAGTGTGATCATCATGTGTACAAACATTATCAAGCCCATGATCACTTGTTGTGACTTAAACTTCCCCCATTTGGCAATAACATGGGATAATATGCCTTCCTTTAAGCAGTGCAAAGGGAAGTAGCTTGTGTCCTGCTCCCTGGCCAAGCAGCCAGGCTTGGTCTGAATGTGTGTGTGGTGGTGAGGTGAGTAAAGAACACTTCACCAAGAGAACAGTTTGGCTGCTGGCTTTTCCAGCTAACTTAGTGCTAAAGCTAATGGGAAGCAACTTCCTCAAGCTATAAATTAGCTGTTGCAGAAAAGCAAAGCACACACATTTCCTGTTGATTGGATTGTGCCAGGATGTGAACAGCTACATTTTAGATACAATGTGTAGAGTAAAATCCATTCAATTTTGCCATGCACATCAGCTTTCCTATTGTAAATGGTAACTTCTGGAGTATTGGAGTTTGGTGTTTGTTTTTGTTTTGTTGTTGTTTTTCAAATTGTTTCTGTTATTATAAGGTTTCTGCATTTAGAGAGAGGCCCCTTTTTCTGGTTTTTGGAGGCTTGTGTGTTTTACCTCTATGTGAAAGATTTTCAAAATAATGAGAATATTTGGGGATTAAAATTCTTCTCTTACTGAAAGCAGTAGGAAAAAATCATGAGCTTGTCTTGGAAGAGTATCAGGCCAATAATGGGTAGGATAAAGCTGGTTCCACTTGTGCCTAAGCATTTTCTCACACGACTACTGCTGGGAGATTGTGTGTGATCAGCACCACACTGGTAGCCCTGGACTGACTGGAACTGTTCCAAATAGATCTAAATTTGGCTACAGAGCAATCTGTTGCATGTTTCCATTGTTCCTGCCCATAAGAAGCAACTCATGGTTGGGCACAGGCAAGCATAAAAAGTCTGGTTATCTTTAGTTCAGGTTGCAATGACACTTTTACCACATCTGCCACAAATTAAAAATTCAAAAGAATGGTATGTCATATCCAAACCTGTTATATCTCAGTGTGATTTAGTCCTTGCTGAGAATTTAGCCAATATAGCAAGTTGTAAGGCCTTATGTCAGCATTTTGCAGCTGAATCAAGACAAAATGTTAGTCACAAGAATTGTTCTTAATAGAAGTCCAAGCATACAGTGAAAATTTTTTCCAATAGAAGCTCTCTCAAAATATTAACACTGATGATTCCACTATTATAAGTCATTAGATCCTATTTAGTTGGAGAATATTGTGGGCATATAAATAACAACTGAGTGAAGAGTACTGTGAGAGGAAATAGGTTCTTTCCCCATCTGGTAGGATTAAAAGAAAAATTATGCTAAATAAGAGGTTTATGTTATCATTTATTGATGGTATTTTTATGTTTCCATAACATCTTAAATTTGAAAATATCGGTGCCTCAGGAAACTAACTCATTTCTCTGTAGGTGCTACAATTTCCATAAATGTGTGTTGTGAAATCTGATAGACTTGTTTTTACTGAATTGAGATGTAACTGAGACTGTATTAACTTGTTATAATCCCTCTGCTAAATTGGGTTCTGCATGTTTTCCCACTGTTGTTTCACTATGCACCGTACATATTTCAAATATGTAACTCTGCAATTGACTGGGAATAATTGTGAAGAGTTTGTTACAGTCTCTCTTGTGGAAGTAATACATCTTTAGAAAACAGAATTAGGTCATTGGCACACACATTTAACAGTGATTGACTCAAAGAGCAGAATTGGAACTGTTTCTTTACACCCTGAGGGAAACAGCAGTTTTCTGTGTCCTGAAGTCCTCCTGACTTTTCCTCTTAGGCTACAGTTTATGAGTATCATCCTTCCTTTGGAAGACAATTGGATCTTTTTGGTCAGTGTTTAACTTTTTCTCCTGCTAAGTGGCACACCAATAAACTTTGGGGTATTTCTGTGGCTGTACACTGACTTAGTAATACAAGAGGTAAGAAGTTCAGAAGTCCAGGCTGCTGTATGGTACTGTTGAACTTCTACTCCCTCTGATACACGTGATTAATATCTAGAGGTTGACTACACATCCAAAAGTGGTAAGCAGTTTTAACAGTTTCTGTGAGAACAAGCCTTACATTCTTAAAGAATCTCAGTGGCATGAAATTAGTTAATAAAATGTGTTGCTAATGCAGGGTGTTGGCTGGCTGGTGTGGCACCTGTCCACACGGGTTCCTCAGTGGAGGTGTGATTTGGTTAATCTGTGTGTGTGGTTGTGTCTGTGCTCTGTGGGGAGCACTGCATCAGCACAGCTGTGGAAAGTCAGGCTCACAGATCTCAGTGTTCTTTCCCCTCACCCCCCTGCTCTGGCTTAAGAGTGAAATGGCTGTACAGAATATTACATTTAAGTCTCCTCTCTTTTGGCTGCAAAAGACCCTGGTAATGCTGGTTCTTTCTTATTCAGGAACAGTTTTACACTGCTTTCACCTTTTTAAGAAGAATTCCCATGGCCTCAGGTTACATCCCCCACTAGTAGAGTGTGCCTCACTGAAAATACGTTTGTCTTGTAAGCTGCAATGCAAAACATGAGCAAATAAACTTTGCCAGACTTGCACTAGTTTTCTGCACAGTCAGTTTGTTATTTCAGTCCCTGAATCTTGGTGCAGGAATTTTGTAGCCAGGATAGTTTTCAAAGAGCTGTGGCTGTGAAAAGGTTAGGAGCAGTGTTCCACAGTGTGAAAGAATGTATATGAGAATTCGTTCCCAGTTGTTAAAATCTCTTCATATGCTGGTCAAAACAGAGTAACTTCATCAAATTCACCATGTATATTCTGGACCAGCATCCAGCAAATACAGTAGAATTGTCACTTTCTCCTTGAATATTTTGTTCCATACTTAATACAATGTCCCTGACAGGAAAAATTTTTTGTGTTAAAAAACACCCAACAGCCTGGATTATAGTAGTAGGTTGCATAAGAATCTCATCATACTGTAAAAATAAATATATGAAGTAATTATATATGCAGAAATTACCACATGGTTTAATCCTAGTTTAATACAACTGAGTTCAGCTTGAGTCCAAGAGATAGTCATCCTGTTAAAATCCAGTGTGATTACAGAGCTGTTTTCAAAAAAGCGGGGGGAAAGGTCTTGTCAGCTTTTGGCAGGTGCTGAGGTGTTGGACGTTGATCAGAAACTTTGATTCCTGTGGCTTCTATTACACAGGAAAGGAACTAGTCTTGGCACATCTTCTAACAGGTTGTGAAAGATCTGTTGCTTGCGCCCATTGGAAGAACTTTCTTGACTATCAGACATCTTGGTTTCATTAAATAGTTACAGAGAAGTCATGAATTAGAGCTGGAACATTCACAAAAAGGGTTTTAATGATGAGTTCCCAGGCACCATATTTATGAAATGTGGGAGAATGGCACTTCTCTGCCTGACAGACATCTGGAAGGAAAGGTTTTTTGAAGATTCTAAGACATTGTACTTAATTGGAGATTAAAACAGGGTAAACGAACAGAAGGTGAAAAGTCATCTGTAAATACTGGTATGAAAACTAGAAGCTGCTGTATATTATTTATTTTAATAAGCATATTGAACAATACAAATGGTTGAGATTTATATATTTTTTTAGGTTTTACTTTTTCTGTTTATAGTTGGTATGATATCATTCCTTTCTTAAAATCACTGTAGTGGTCACATTTTTCTGGGTTTGCCCTTCAAAAGCTACTGAAGGACTTGAATTAGAAACATGTACAATCCCAAACAGTGTTATTAAAAAGAGAATAAAGAGTGAAAAGATACTGACTGGATCCACCTTACTTCTGTTTCTTCAATAAAGCTGAACACTACAAACACTGCACAGAGGTTCACAGGTGAAAAATGGACCTAAATGGAAATTCAGGTGCCAATTTTGAAAAGCCTCTAGGCAGGCATGGGTTTTCTAGAAGTGGACAAGCATTGCTGCTTCCCCAGCACTGCTTCAGCTTCCCCCGTCTTGTCCATGTGAATGGAAAAGTGTATATTCTGCACTTATTGAGCAGCCAACCCACTTCCAGGTCTGCAGATGAAGCTGGCCACGTACTGCAATTTTCAGAGCTGTGGGGCTCTTACTGGCTGATCTCAGTCATATCCTAGTTGTCAGCCACCTGAGACCTCAATATGTCTGAAAATTTCAGTCTTAGATCCCCTTCTAAATGGTTCTTATTATAACAGAGTGTAAATTTAGGGCATAATAGCTGTGTCTGATCAGCTCCACATCCTGATCCTGGCAATAGGGGTGCCTGCACATGAAGGTAAGGAGAAAAACTTTCATATACCGACAGCCAAACTGGTTCATCCAAGGTGATGGAAAACAGGAAACACAGATTTCAGGTGCTGTAAGCTTATGCTTGTAACCTTAAGCTTCAGCTTATCTCTTCCTTTAAATGTAGCTGTTGTGCTGGTTGATGAGCATTGTGGACTGACTGTGTGTCTGCAAGTATGTTCCAAAGACCTGAGATGCCCTGAGGTTATCCCAGCCAAATGTGGAAAACTAGACTTCCTTATGGGGAAACTGGGACTTCAGGAGGGGCACTGGAGGATTCTCAGTGTTTTTATTTGTATTCTCATTACAAAATGGGCAAGTGCTAACTCAGTTTAAACTAGACCCTGGGCTCTAAGCCATACTGCCATCTATGATAGCTAGTCTGGATTCAAGACATTCAAACTCAAGTTAACCTTCTGTTTCTGTAGAGGTGGGGAGGTTTCATCCAAGATTTAGTAAAAGTATTAACCTATTGATAACATTAAAAGGACAGGACTTATATTATTTTTCATTAAGTTTCTGTACAGAAATGTTTTTTCTTCTATCTGTAGTTGTAGATAATACCTGAACAGATTGCAGCTTTAAAAAGAATATTCAGGTAATTGTTAGTTTCCATGCAAAATAGTAATATTAAAAAAGTAAAAACCTTGGGACCTGATGGGAATAAGTAGTTTTGTTTTTCTTTATACCATTCCAAGGCAGAATTCTTTAGGTCAGCTCTGGGCTTGATTTTTCTCTTTGGATGATACAGCTCTTATTTTAACTCAATAGCTAAAGCTGTCCTGATGTTGTAATAGTTACCTAAGCCAAAGTTATATACAATTTTTTAAAATATTTGCTGGTTCAGAAAAAGAAACAAAAAGAGAGAAAATGAAAAACATAAGGGTGTTTTTCCCCCCAAATCTTTCTGTGTTTTGGTATGCCATAATTTATGTTTAAACTTTGAATCAAAATGCATCATACTTAATGAAATACAGCATGCAGATTGGTAGTTTCCAATTTTCTACTGTTTGTGAATCCAGTCTCAGTAGCACAATATTTTTTCCAGTTGTCCTTTTGGTCTGTGAACCCTGATTTATTTAAGAATCACTGAGTTTGCAAAAACATGGCTATGGGAAACCTCAGTGATGAGGAATGAGCCCTTTGTGGGAATACCAGTTCCCACTGCTGCCTTGGCTGGTGTCCTGGCTCTGACAGTGCATTCGACAGCTTCAGATAACTGAAGTTGTAAAAATGGCACAGTAGGCATGTATTTTCTTCTTCCAGCTGTTTTCACCCTGATTACAGATATTTAAAGACAGGTTTAAAACAATAAAAATTTACTAGTCTTTCAAAATGTTATGTTGGTTTCACAAAAGCTCAGTATCCTTGACAGCTATGTAAGTTATGGCTGCCAAAACTTTAGGTACATCCTTGCTCTCCTTTTATGTTTGGGTTTTTTTTTCCCTGTGAAAATACCCATCACTTTTCTTTTTATTTCTGCATTTTTCTGCCTTGAGTTTCATTGCACAACTCCTTTTTCTTGAATTGCCCTATAAGGGACACTGATTTTAACTTCTCTATGCAAGTGCTATTTTACTTTCATATCCTATCTGTTCTTTTTCTTCTTTTCTTTGACCAAAGCAGAAAGACTTAAAAATGTGGTCTCTTCAATTCCATGCTTCCAAGTTTTCCCATTTCCCTTATTCAAAATGCTATAGATCGGGTTGATGGATGGACAATGGCAGATCATAGTGCATTTCTTTGTGTATATGATCTCTTCCTTTTTCCCTTCTCAATGTTCCCAAGGGCATGTTCCTCTTATTTTTCTCTGCGTTGTCCCCAGTACTTCCAGGATGTCCCCTCTATTTTAAAGTATCTCAAGTATTTGGTCTTCTCTGGGCAAGAGGCAGAGCAGCTGGGTGGATGAACACTCACTCTGGCTAGATGGGTAACACAGGTGGCTGGGAACTGCTGGACCAGCCAGCTTCTGCTTCTTGCTTATCAAGCACTTGTGGCAATGCAGTCTTCCATGGTCCATGTGTTTCCAAAGTGCAGATGTGACATGGGGTGATGAATTTAAATTGTTCTCTGGTGAGCCTGGGGTTGGTAGCTAAGATGTCAGTGTATTGTTGATGTGTTTACTGTTCGAATATACAACTTCAGTTTAGATGGGAGCTGTTGGAGGAAAAATAAGCAACAATGAAAAGGAATATCAGAAGGTAAACCGCTTCTGGACATTTCATGCAGAAATGCCTATTTTCCAGAGGCTGTGTGTCTTTTAAGCTGGCTGTGCAGTCAGTCACTGGTCACAGGCAGCTGGAGGTGCAGCCTGACAGCCTGCACGGTCCCTGGGCCTGTGGGATACCGTGGAGTCTGTGATGTGGGGGATTCTGCCGCAGGGTCTGCAAAGGCTGCAGTTCTCCAGGTCTGACTGGATCCGTTCCTCCAAACAAAACAGCACTTCTCTCTGGAGGTGAGAGGCAGAGACAGACAGGGGAGCTGGCTGCCCAAGAGGGTGGGTCTGGCTCTTTCTCCCTCAGGCAGTGTCACTGCTGTGCCAAACACCCTTCCTGAGCATCACTGTCACCCATCTCGCTCCTCAGAGATCTGGCACAAGGAAACAGGTAGCACGGACAGGACCATTTTCCTGCCCCCAGCAATCTGCTGCTGTAGGCAATCATCTACATCAGCTGCACACCTTAGAGGATGCTGCATTGGGAAGTTTGAAAGGAGGCAGTCTTGCACTGTGGCGACAGGCAAGTTCTCCCAAATATCAGTGTATTGGAAAATAGAATTTGAAGGGGGATGAAATTTTGTTGGATCTGGATTCAGGATGTCAGCACTGGTCCTTTTATATTCTGTATAAAGGCAAAGGGAAAAGCTACATGGAAAGATGCTGGGAACTATCCATTCACAGACCAAAGGAGACTGAGGGGCTATCCATGCATTGGGATAGATGCGGTTTTCTGAAGGTGCAGTTTAGTATGCTGTTCTGGGTGTGGCCTGTCTTAAGTAAATAGAAGAAAACCAAGAGTGAAACTTTCTCAGCTTGCTAGAAATGAGGATCTTTAACATCTGTCTGTTGAAGGGATATGAAATTATTTTGCAGGTTGTTTACAAATCCCTTCTCTTCAGCTGGTGTTTGCACCTTGTCCCATAACTTTTGATGAGAGCCATGTTATACTCCATCTACACTTGCAACGGATCCCAGAAATCATCAGATGAAATTTTCTGTCAGGATTGCAGTGTACTTTTCAGTAAGTGTTCTTTATAGTAAGACTGTGATAAAAGATATGCTCTGATAGAATATGCATGGTTTTTCAAATACTTTGCTCAGATTAATTTTTTTATTCCCAGCAATTCCAATAGCAATTTATTACTGGAGTTTTTTCATTAAGTTGTTGAAAATAACTGTACTGCAGCAAATGATAAATACACTATATTATTCTGAAAATTCTGCACTGTAAAGCATGAACATAATTTTCTTACTTATAAGATCTTTTCCATGCTGTGCACAAATCTCTTATTATGTGTCTTGTGTTGTAGTTGTCCTTATTTTCATTTAAATTTATTGCAGTGCTTTGTCTGAAGAAAATATTTTGATTGGTTAGTAAACGTGCCACAGAGGGTAGATAATTTTACATGAATAGCAATTTTGTTGAAATTGCTATTCAGCAATTTAAACTACCTGTTTCATCCTTGCTGTAGTTGAAGGAGGAGAATGATCTCCCCCAAAACATGACCTAGGTGGAGAAAAAAACCAAACAACAAATAACCCACCAAAAAAAACCCCTGCCAGTTCCAGAAATATGGAATAGGTGGCTTGTTTCTAGAAAGCAAATAACTTTCTGGGAAAATAGCAGGAGCATGGCGTCTTAGTCCCTGTGAACACCCCAGCAATGTGTTTCTATTGCAAGAAATTCCTGTAGCCACCAATGCTGCTCTTGTTCTTCTATAAAACTAGATGGGTCTGAAGTTCATTGTAAGTAGTTTGAGACAACTAAAGTTAATTTCTCAGCTATTCCAACTAGGACTAAAATATGCTTACAAAGTAGCAACTTCATTGACAAAATGAAGAAAATCAAAGTGAGTGTTAGAGATCTGTCAAGTGTGAAGATTTCCGTTTTCGCCAGAACATGAAGTTACTTAAAAATCTGCTGTTTGCCCTTGCTCAGGTTAAATAAATCTGTTATGTATTTCATTACTAAGACATTATGAATTTGGTAAAACCATCTAATACCTTAGTCATCACCTGAGGCTGGTTAAGGAAGGTTTAAGCTGTGAATGGCTTTCTAATTCTGCTACAGTACTTTTAAAAGTTGTGCATTCCTGGACTTCCATTTCCCAGTCTTTCACGACTGTGTCAGGCTGCAAGTGAAAGCATTTCTGTTGGGAGAACTGAAGCATACGTAATGATTAGCACTTGAAATATGTAAAAGATTGTGTCTGGGACAGGATGTAACTGAAGGTGTCTTTTGTCCTTGGACATTGCAGGGCATCTTTCACTCTGTGCACACTTGCAAAGTTCACTGACAAACTTCTTTCTGCTGCCTCACTCCTGTTTCCACTTTCACGTATTCCGGTGACATAATAGGACTCAAGCCCCAGTGGGCCCAAAACTAGATAGAAAAAGAAATTTAGAAGTCTAAACATGGTATGTCTAAGGTCAATTGATGTACTCAGATTTTCATTACCAAAATTTTCTGAGCTGAAGGCTCTGTTTCTGCCAAGGCATTAAAGTGTCTGCCATATGCACATAATTACTGCTATCATTTTGTTACACTAAAAAATCCCAATATGAATGAAAAAGAGGGGGAAGAACCACCCCAGAACATGAGAGAAGGGAGGCCTTCCCATCTCCTTTTAGAGGGCTCAGCAAAGATTCAAGAAATTGAAGATGGTTTCTCGCTTCCCTCTGGGAATGTGCTAGCCTGGACTCAGGAAAGCATCCTGCCTTGCAGATTATACTCATCTGGGATGAGAGACAATTCTCAGTTGAAACTGCTTTTTTGCATGCAAAAAAGGTATGAGACTGACCTAAAACTATTAAGCAACAGTTTTGATTTGTAAATTTTATGTATCTAACTCCCTGACTTCATTCTGAGAGGCTTTTACATGGGCACATTACTCCTTGTGCTGCAGGGGAGGTTGGGTTGAAGATGCACCGTCAGGCTCTCCACTAGCATTTATGGTCCCTGTATGCTGACTTTGGCATATTTCTGACAGGTTGCTGGTTTCTGAAGCTGCCCTTTGAGGCACCTCCTTCTCCTGTGATTGCAAAGCACGGTGCACAGGTACTCAGGTCTGTAAGGACAGTGCCTTGAAGTTTGGTAACGATATGTAGGCAGGAGGTAGTTCAGCTGTGCAGGGGCTGTGTGTCTCCCTAGATAAAGTATTTATCAAGTTGTATTCCCTGTCCAAGGGAAAATAGCCTCTAAGTTTTCTTTGAAAATTAACATTTTCAGCCTACCTAAGCACTTTAACTTCATGGTTAGTAATAGCCCAGGCCATTTCCTCATCTGAAAACTGCAAAAAGTTTGTACCAGGACACATGCTAAGCATGTCCAAATGTAACACGGTTTTTGAAAAGGCAAAGACTTGACTTTTTGCAGACAGTCTTCTCTAAATCATAGCAACGCTCTTAAATCCTGTACATGTAAAGAATTATTAGTAAATCTTAAGACCAGCTGTAACACATCTGAAGATTAAATGTGGTTGATCCAGGGACAGAATAAGTCATTGAATGCTGAGCCACAGATCTACAGCATCCCTTTTTTCTATTTTATGATGGCTGTGGATGGTTTAGAGCATGAGATTGACTCACTACCCAGAGCATATAACAGAAGCTCATTAGCTTATCACTCATTTTACAAATACTTTTTGTTCCAATAAAAACAATGAATTAAAAATCAAAGCATAAGATGCTGTAATATTACTTCTCATAGCTACATGCAGGCAGTTTTTGTTTTTTCTTTTATTCCTTATTTAAGATCTTCTGATTTAGTGACAATTCATTTATGTAAATATAGTTTATAAAATGTACTCACAGTTCATCCCAATTTCTAAAACGACTGACTTTGGAATGCTATCTCTTCACTGCAGTTCCATAATAGAAATACTGCATGTCATGTACACAAAGGTCAGACTAAGCAGCAAGTTACACCAGAATTTTCCTGGCTTCAACTTTAATAGGAAGTGGTCAGGAATTTCCTGGTTTGAAATGTTTTTGATGGAATTTTGAAATTGTTGTGACATTCTAATTTAACACTATTTAAGTGAAAGGGTTCTCTTAGGTGTTTATTTCAAAAGGTATAATAATTTACAGTAAAACAAAAGAATTGCAACCATCTAAATAAAATACTTTGATGGATTTAGGATTACTTCTGGCTTGAAGCCATGTTTGGATTTTTGACATTTTATTCATAGTTAGGAAAAAAAAGAAATTTTGTGAGACTAAAACCCACTTTCATCTCAGTCTACTGTTAATATTGTGCTAAGTAAGCTTTTCATATTGGAAGTTACAAATGCAGTTAAAAGTACAATCAGGCTATATTACTTTGACATCAGAATAAATCACTATGAATGACATAAAAAATTGCTAACCTTCAATTGACAAAGTCAGTGTCATAAATATATAGATATATTTATATATGCTCTAGCCTTGAAATATTTTAAAAACAACAGTCACTGCTCCACTTGGGCATTTTCTCAGTTTAAAAATTCCCCTGCTTTTCCTTTTGCTCCTTTTATGTGTCCTCATTCACACAAATGGATTTGGTATTTGTAACATTATAGTTCTTCTTGTGGCCCTAAAGTTTGCAAAAGCTCAGTTGCTGATGAATCTGCAGCATAATAACAATTGTGATAATGAAGACTAATTTTTTATGCTGTCCAAAGCCTAATCTGATGCAGTTGTCAATGTCAGAAGCCTGTGAAGTTGTTCTTCGTTCCTTATTCACAGCTTGGGAGAAAATGGAGTTTGCAAAAGATGTCAGGAACATTTGCACTCAAACATTTTTTCCGTGTTTATAAAATCCCTGTTGCCATTTGACCTTTGACATTTAATGTTGCTATTTGGTATTTTACTGTTGGGTTGATTTCTGTGAAGATATGTTGGTACTAAAGTAGAGAAGAGGAACAACTGTGTACCCCAGAAACTATACTGTTGTTTTGAAATTTTGAATAAATTTGAATGTGGTTCCTTTGGAGAGTTAATTTAAGACAGCATAGCCGTCTGAGTGGTAGAAAGCCTAACAACCACCTACTTTTTAGGTATTTGCTAATATATTTTGAAGCATTTATTTTTTGCAAACATGCCATCCCAATAAATAACTAATTTCTGGGCAGTTAAACTTCAATTACAGAAGCACAATTAATTTATTTTTTTTCCTTTTCTGCATGTGGGGGAATTCAAAGCCCAGGCTAGGAGCAGACAACATCAAACCTTGTTAAAAATGGCAACTTGGCAAAAGTGTGATGTAGTCATCACGAAGAACTAATGCCACTGAATGTTTTAAAGGCAGAAAACTAGTTATAGGCCACAGCTGTGGATAGGGTTAGAGGGGAAAGGAAGCACACCAAGACTGCAAGAAAAAGATTAATTTTTGTCTAGCAAGCTTAAAATGTTCAAGGCAGCCTCCCAGGTCTCTGGTGCATGGGCTGTTTGCCTACCTGAGAAGCAGAAATACACCTGCTGAGGAAAGGCTGACAATTGTACCATGTTGTTAGCTGTAATTTTAAATGTCTTAGACATAGTCATTTGAAAGGCAGGATATTGCTAAGTGGTTTAGAATTAGTGTAATTTAAGAGGGACCACTGGACACCTAAGTCCAGCCCTCCACTAAAAATAGGACCAACTACAGCAGGTTGTCCAGGGCCTCATCCGACACAGTTTTAAGTATCTCCAAAGAGGAACAATCAACAGTTGACTGGACCCCTGTTCCAGTGCTCAACTATTTCACTGTTAAAAGTGATTTCCCAATACCTCACTGGAATTTCCTGTATTACAGCTTGTGTCGGTGTCACTCATCCTGTCCCTGTGTACTTCTGAGAAAACTGCACACCTTTGCACTGCCCCACCCCAATATAGCTACCTTATTTTGCTGTGTTATCCTATTCATGCTGTCTGTAATGGAAAGAAAGAACCAGAAGCTTTGTTTCCAAGGGGAGCTGCACATTCCAATTCATGTAATTTTTCAGGGACCAAGAAAGAAAAATGAAGACTACAAACCCAACATCTAAACTGCAGCATTTTACTTATGTGTCATATTAAATACCAGTAGCAACAGAGAATAATTTTCTATCTGATACTTTTCTTGTTTTAAAAAATGCATATCTTAATGATGTTTAAAATATAACCCATGTCCAGATAGACTCTAGATATTACTGGCAGGAATCTCAGTCTAGTGGACACTTTTCCTCCCTTTTATGACTTGAAGTCTAACTCTGTGTCAATACTAGTTCATTAGAGTTATTAATAACATGTCTTCAGTTCAAATATAAGTTTGTCTTCAGGAGCTCCTCAGTACGTATCATAGCAGAAAGAAGTTGCTTCTCTGGATCATCCTCTCAGGCAGTCCTTTGCCTGCCCCATTTCACAGCTGAGCAGCTGCTGTGATGTATAGGATAGCTTCTGTGCCAGTGACATGCAGTGTGGGGTGGCAAGTTCATGTTTAGCAAAGAATATGTATGGCTGATCACAGTAAAAATTGATTCTTCTAAATGTGATGAAATACAGTACAACACTCATGTCAGTGTGGTGCTTTGATGAGCCAAGGACAAGTGCCTGACATGTTTCCGTGTATATAATTTTGCTTTATTTTGTTGGCTAGGATGTGTATCAGGTCACCTAAATATACCTATCTGGGCAGGGACCAGTCTTGAGCAACTCTCCATTGTGATTTTTCTTTCTTGTCTTCAAGGAAGTTCATACCTTGTTAGTTTTATTTAATTTTTTTAAGCTGGCCAAAGCTAGCTAGAAGAACTGCTCCTAAGCAATATCTCTCCCTTGTGTGATATCCCAACTTCGTTTTTATAATAGATTAGTTCTTTTCATACCTTCTACTTCTCATTTGTGGAATTCAAGCGCAGTGGAGACCAATACACCAGTGTGTGGGTGGGAAACTGAAGCATTATAATGTGAGAGTGGAAGCAGATAACAAGAAATCCGTAATTAGAGTCTGCATTTTGTCATGCCCGGCGTACTGCCCTAACCTCCAGGACATACTGGAACATGAGTCATCTAGGGACCTCCATCCCCCCAACCCCCTCACCCTGAAATGCTAGAACTTGGGAACAGTTATTACATGATAATTTCCATTTTCTTTTAGAATTTAAATTAACCCCCCAGCTTAAAGATACATGACTCAAACCTCCAAATGTGTGAAGAAAATGAGGGGCTTTGTATGCAGTCTCTAAAAGAAAGCCCATTTTTAAACATAATCTCTGGAGCTTTGAAGAGGACTTTAGTCATGGCTCTCCTCTCCTCAAATGCCTCAGATTTCATGGTTTTCCCTCATAGTCTTTACTGTCTCTTATGTGTGTGCATTCAGCCAGCACAGTATGCTCTGTTTATGCAGTGGTGGTAAATAGTGATAAATACACTGCAGAGTAGCAGGTCTTTGCACAGAGAGCTGTGGTAGGAGTCTAATCTGTCCAGTGCAGAGATGATTCCGTTTTGAAAATCTGGGTGGTCTTGGAAGGGAAGGAAGCAAGAGGCTGTTTTAAGTAGCTATATTTTAAGCAGACCACCTCCTTGCCTTTTTGGAGGGTGAGGGGCAGGAAGAACAAAAATGTCATAGTTTAGTCCATCGTCAAAAGCCAAGCAAGTCTGTAAGAGTCCCTTTTCAAAATGCATCACTTTTTTTCCCCCTGTTGGAAAACAAAAGAGAATTCTGTTGGAGTTCTTTGTTGGATTTGGGGGTGTGTGTGCATGTTTTTTGCATAACAGTGCTGCCGAGATACGATGGGGGGAGCCTCTCCTGCATCAATGGCAACTTACAGTAATGCTCTATATCTGTTGGTGTGGAGTATTTAACAATACAGAGCAGTGCAGATGCTTATCCTCAAGGACTGACTGAAGTCAATGAGACTTTTTGTGGTTTTAGAACTAATTGCAGTAATTCTACATAGCAGGGCATTATCCTGTAGAAAATACATCTTAAACTCTGTGGTTCAGTCCAATATGGAAGAATTTAGCAGTAAGGCTGATTAGGATGAATGACTCATGTGGGTTAAGATTATTTCTTTGGATGATTATTGTGGACTAAAATTAATATAACTTTGCTAGTGATTTTCAGTCACCTGCAAGGAGGTAGATGCTGGATTTATGCCTAATACACTACATGATAATATTCTGTATGGTGTTGAATAATGCTGGCTTCCTAAACTTAACAAATATAAGTACAATAAATATGAAAAATGCACCGTTCTGGCAGCCTAGAATGTTGTTAAATGGTATAGAAGGGAATTCAGAGAGGTAGATGTTCACTCTGTGTGTGTTCTGGGGAAAAAAAAATCCAGTGAAGAATACATAACTACTTCAATGTGTGTGGAACAATAAAATATATATATATTATCTTGCTACCACCTCAGCATTGGTACATACCTCATTTCAGCATGCAGCAAATAATGCAGCAAAAATCACCATGAAGAGGTATTTAAGAGAGGTTTTGAGTTTCATTTAAGCCTCTAAACAATTAATAAGTTTTCTTCCTTAATGGCCTCTAAATAAAAGGATGCTTGTTTTGTTTTCTGTTGGGAAAAAAAAATTTCATACATAATAAGCTGGTTCAGGACTTTTCCTTTCTAAACCTTTAAAAACTGGTTTGGTCTTTACAGAAAAAAATCCAGTTGCAACTCCCACTTGTGCTTGCACTGCTGCCAGCATACCTAAGGTATGATTAAGATGGTGCTGCATGTTACTGAATGAGTTGAAGAAAAGGAAGTAATTTCACTACTACTCTTATTTTGCATGTGCATGTATAAAAATGTTATATGGGTAAAACTGAACTGAACCTGTTTGTAAGCACTTACTACTTACTTCTTTTTTCCCCTAAATACATGACTATATTGTTGTGTATATTTGGAGAAATTTTAGATACTGTTATTTATTTCCCTTTAGTAAAAGTTCACTGGCTGCCTTCATTTCTTTATTTCTGTGCTGGCGATAAGTTTCTGGACACATAGTGCCATACATTGGAATGATGCCATTGTAGCTCAAACATTGTTTTATCAGGGACTTGAAGGGAGTATATGCTGCTTTTGACTAAGCTGTAGCCTTTTTTAATTAGCAATGTAGTATACTTTGCTCTGCCACATTACATTTATGAAATCAATTTTAAAAAAAAAACCCACACATTTTTCCCTACTTTTTTTTTTTTAAATTTGGTATTCCCTGAAAAATATCCCCAACTATAACTACTCCTGTTTATTCCTCACTTTTATATTTCTTTATTCTATTTCTTCTACTTTCCTTACTCAGGGTTTTCTTGTTCTTTCTATTTATGATCTTTCGATTCAGCCATTTGCTTGAAGTACAGTACCTAAATTTTATGGTATCATATTAAGCAAAGTGATGGACTACAGCCCTTGTTATACATTCAGTGTACGGCTCAGATTTGTTTTCTAAGACAGTGCAGAAAGACCCTGAGAAAAGGCTGCATGGGGATAGAGCTGTCCTTTTGTGGCTGACTGTTACTTACATGAGTTGCTGTTAGGAAAATAAGAAGAGGAACTGGACCTACAGAAGAAATTGTCTCTCCACCTAAGGAATTGGATAATACAGTACATGTTTTCAGATGAGTTTATGCTGTGCTTCCCTCAATGCAATACATTAGAGGAGCACTAGGGAATATGTATTTCAACAACACAGACATAGTACATTTTGCAATGTACTGGAGCCACGAGGAGGAACGGAATACAAACTGAGTCAGTCTCCCTCTTAGTCTGTTTCTCAGGTTGTACAACTGTGTTCTGTTTGCTTGTGACCTGCATTGACTTCAAACTTGGAAAAAAAAAAAAAAAAAGCCATTTTATGCACTTAACAAGGACCAGAGCAGTTTTATTTGCAGAGTTGCCCTGAACAAGGCTGTATTTTAATGCTAAGTATTTAAGCTTGTGTGATTAAAAACATGTGACATACTGCTAATTGCCAACAACCAGCTCCCAGCATTTGTAGTGCTTATCCTGGGTAAATCCTAAGGCATGTTGGTCAGGTTACTGCCATTGGCCTTCATTTTGAAGACTGGGAAATTGAGGCACAATGTGACATGTCTAGGTCAGTGAGGCATTGTTAGGAGCCAGTCTCTGGAACATCAGCTCAACACACAGTACAATAGACGATGCACTTGTGTTTGGCCAGTCTGTTGACAAGGAAAATGTGATTGATGCAAGTGCTCTTTGGATACCTAAGACCACTGTGTGAGTGGTCTGTTGGTTCCTATTATGTTGGGAAAGTCTTTTTTTTTTTTCCCGTTAATGCTGTTAAATATACATCCATATTTTGGAATCAGTCTTGTACTTTGCCTTTCATTTTTGTACTGTACCTGATCCATCTCTGTTTCTTTCTTATCTATTAGTTTAAAACTTTTTTACAGTTTGATAAAGATAATAGATCTCCATAATAGTCTTTATACCTAAACATTCTTAATCTAAAATCAGTTTTCAACAATAAGGATATAAAAGCTTAATTTTAAAAGCTAGAGTAGAAATTTCTAGGCATTTTTCAAATTTTAAGCTGTAGGTAGCAGTGGCAAGCACAGTTACTGCAGCTGAGACAAGAGAAAAGATGTTTATCATGTGACACTGTTCAGGGAGGGCAATCCAGAGGTGTAATATTACACCTTGCTACAGCCCTGTGAACACATATTAAATGATGGCAGTACTTGAACAAGATTTTCAGAGATATTTCAAATGGGCATTTAGATTTATATGATGTGGAAGGCAGGTGGCATGCAATTTTTCTGAAAATGAATTGAAGCAGTGGGTATGATCTACCTGGCAGTGGAGTTGATTTCCATGTGCTGCACAAGGGAATGTGTGAGCAGTGCATCAGGGACTGGGAAATTATGTACTCTTCACTGAGGTAAGAAAAAACAAACTCAAAACTAGTCTGATTGCTGCTCATCGCAAGAACACATTAAAAAATGTTAAAGTAATTCCAAAATGAGTAAAAAGACTTTCATCTCTCAGCATTTGTCCGTCAGCACCAGTTTTGATTCAGGCCTACATACTTTTCTTTTTGCAGCAGTGTTTTTACCCTCTCTATCCACACATTCTGATGAACTTTGGAGAATCATTGACTTTAATGACAGCATGCATTTAACTAGTGAGACACTGCAGAAAAAAATAAATTGCAGTGACATTAATGTAGGCTTTTAGTATGTGGTTAATCTTTGTAATTAGGATCAAATAGGTGGTAAACTTCAGATTTAAAATAATTTTACATTTGAGATACTGAACTAGGGAGGAAAAAAGAAGCATCTGTATAGTCCTTTAATCCTTATATTGGTGATAGAGGATTTTTATGTTTAGATATTTGCTGTGGGGTTTTTTGTTTTATATGAGATTTTCTGTCTGTGTGCAGGATTTTTTATATGCAATTTTACAAGAATGATGAATTACTCTCATAAATCATGGGAATAAATCAAGCATAGAAATTTTGTCCCAAAGGATGGCCTTCATTAAAACATGCATGCAAATTCCTGACATAGGGGCTTATGATAAAAAAATGACTTAATCATAGCTATGACATTGTCCCAGCTATCCTTAAGTCTCTGATCTGGGTGTAGCAAACAAGATGGGATTTTGTTTGGTTGTGGCAATATGTTGCTGCTGTTTCTGCTAATCCTTCATGCAGCTTGTTAGAGCAGTTATTCTGTTGCTCTCCTGAAGCATTAACTTAGCTCTAAGTATATGGTGTGCCTCCTGCTTACCTGCAAATTTCCAGTTAGAATGGATACAGAATATTGTGCTTTTAACAGAAAAATTATTTCATATTGTCAAGTAATTTACAAATCTTTGCATGCTAGGATTGGCTTCAGCATTGCTAAAAATTAAATTGATACTGTGCCAACTTCATTCATGCTTTAACATCATTGACTTCAATGGCATTACAGCAGGTCTGAGTTTAGTCTATTGTACTTATGTTACTTGGTTTTTCCAGACACAGATACAGGAAGGAACAGGGTGGATATAAAATAGTTGATATCTTCTTTGCCTTTCCCATGATTCATTTTCCTTGTAAATTAGTTTCACTGAAGGAAATGATACAACTTAGTAGATCCTTGGCCCAGTTCTTCATAAAAATGAAACGTATTATGGAAAAAAAAAACCAACAAACCTTTGTCCATTATAGTTTGACAGCATTGTGTTCACCAAACATGTCTGACAACTGAGAACATAATGGGGCTACGCTGTCTGAAGCAAGAAACAAACAAAACATTTCAAATATGATGGCAGTGACTAAGTATCTTTTCACAATATGGGGTTTAGTGTGTTTTCTTTTGCATGTTTTATAACATTGTGGTAAGCTTTACAAAACCCTACAAAACCAAAAAGCTTGCACAATAGTTTTGTTTGGAGAACTGTCAGTTAAAATAGGACACAAAATCAAAAAATAGGCAAATTGAGTCTAACCTGATGCAACAAATTTGGTCTAACCTGATGATTGTTACCATCACGTCTCATGGAAAGAAATAAAAAGGAAAAAAAAAGGAAGAAAAGCAGCTTAGTCTTGGATTCTACTATGTAGGCAAACAGTAAAGTGTAAATTGTGAATCTGAAAACAACATTTTGGGAATATTTCTTGATATTTTACTCACCTGTTTTCCAGTCATCACTTCAGCAGCCACTCTTGGAGCTGGCATAAAAAAAAGGACAAATTTAGTGTTCATCCTGGCTGTTCTGTAGACACTGATTCTTCTTTATCCTTTGTAAAGGAAGCTTGCTTGTCTTACCTCATTTTGGGTTGCTGCATGGTATGAACTTTCCATGACCTGTTGCATTGACTGTGCTGCTCTATCAGCCTGACCACTGATCCAATTGCAGTGTCTCGCATGCAGCTTTCCATTCTTGGCTAGAGTTCAACTCTCCTTCATGTCCATTCTTTAAGCAGTCCTTCATCATGAGACCTGTGGAAAACAGACTGTATAGATGGCTGTCAGGCTGACCTACACTGCTCTAACTTTTCATTTTATTGGATTTTCCTATCTCCAGACCCATCTCCCCTCCTTCCCTATGGATAATATTTTACTAAAAGGAAAAGCTATCCTTTTGTTTTTCATTCTGTTTTCTACAGCAATGAGATCTTGATCCATGGCTAAGGCAGAAAGTAAGTAATCTTGCACGTTTACTTGTATTTTTAGCACGTTGCATTAAGTACTCAATGAAAGGATAAGGAGAGCAACACTTAAAAATGTGCTAAATTAGAAAAATGACTGAGCTGTCAGGACCAGTCCTTTTAGAACCCATGCCTCATGGCACTGTTCCTAGCAATATTTATTTTGGGACTGCCTTTCTTAACTGGTCTTCCAGTTTCAGTGTCAACACTGAAATATCTATCTCCTGTGCTTGTGAGAGAAAATTGTTTTGTGGTTTAGTGCTGGCATGCAGATCTTAAAACAGACTGGTGGCTAAGCAGCTCTTGAAAACAGCACTGCTTCAAAGTAAAATGCTGTTCTTCCTGCAACCGTGTTCGTTTCACGTACAAGGACAGGTTTTGTGCACAGGAGAGCCCAGCCATGATACAGAGAAGTACAGATAAGCATTAGTGGGGTTTTCTTTGGGATGGAGGAGGTCATGGAAGAGTAGCAGTGGGAGAAATTCTGATTATAGATTTGATTTATGTTCACTCTCCCACTTTGCTGATATGGTTGACAGGAAACTGGTGAAATTCCCTTTAAAACTGTATTTTGGGGAGGGGCACCCTGTGTGTTTCTGAGCTTGCACAAAGCCCTTTGCTAAAACTCTTTACTGTTCTTTCACCACTGGTCCCTCTGTGAGAACTGTGCATTCTTGCTGATTGCTGTTGTACTCTGAAGTAACTGCATGTGTTATTTCTTGTGAGATTTATAACTCTGGTTCTGTTTGTTGCTTTTTTGTTGTTTTCATTTTTTTTTCCTTTTTTCCCCCCTAGTGTTGTTCATATATGAGTACACATCATTACAGTGGTATATTCTTCTATTATAGAGTCTCAATATCTACTCTGAACCTAAGATTACAATTGCGTAAGAATTTTTAGGTGCAGTAATTAAAAATGTTGCTCTCTAAGTCCACTGGCAAGTTTCACAACCCAGTGAAGTAGCACAAGTGTCTAGGAACTATTTTAACTATTCTAGTAAATGCCAAAAGCCAAATCCTCTTGTTTTATACCAGCGTAATACAGAATTCAAAGATTTTCTGGTCTAGCATGGACTTGCATTAATCTTGTACATGCATTTGGTTCTTTTGTTTTTACAAAATTATGCTGCTATCAAATTAAGTAGAATAATAAAATAGAACATAAAGCAGAAATAAAATCTCTCTGTAGTATATTTTTACTTTTTTTCCTAATAAGTGTAAATAGTAATGATGGACCTGTTTTCTGAAAATATAAGTAATTTGAAAACAATTCATGCATTTTCTTTTTTTTTAAATCAAAATGTCTTTTCATAGCGCTTCATTGCACTGACACTGCTTTAAAAGAGAGGGTAAAAAGCCCTAACAAAATGCAGAACTCATCCTCTAGATTGCTCATTATTTACTGCCTATGAAAATTTGGAATTATAATATTTTTGTGGGGTGGTATTAGACCTTAATGGTGCATATGGTGTTGGGGTCTACAGGAGCTTAATTGTTAGAGGGATGGTCTGTTGCTCTTATGTACTGAGCAACGGGGCATTTGTTTAGTAGCAGGAGAGAATCCCAGCGTAGCATCAGCTATACCTTCCCCTACAGGTGGGCAGCCATGAAGGCTGCCGAGTTTGCTCTTGGACTGTGACAGGTGAAAAACACTATTTAATGAGTTTCCTTCCCAGACAATTAGCAGGTGGAGGGAGCTTTCCCATCTGTGCCTGACACAACCAGGGTTTGCCGGTTGCTATATTTCCTTTGTGAGAGTGAGCGGTAAGGCATAGAATGGGGTAATGACGATGACTTTGCTGGCTGCAGTCAGTCTCGCTAACTGCTCTGATCTGTTTAATCTCAGAGTTTTTATTAAGTACTTCCCACTAGTGAAAAGGGGCAATGTGAAAGAAGGGTTCTCACTAGGGCAGTGCTGTATGAGGACTACAGAGGTCTTGCAGTAAAACACAGAGAAATACAACCAGCAACTCCCAGACTGGACTTAACATTCTCATCTGCACATGTAATGTATGAATAAGGCTTGTATGTGTTTGGATTGCTTACTCTCTGCAGAAGCTACTGGTAAATGTTGCCTTATTTTTGATTAGCACTGACTTTCTTGAAGTACATTACACCCATATCAGTAAAATATACATAAATCCTTCTGAAGTCTTTATTAATCTCTTCCCACCATTTTCAGAGTATCCTAGTAAGGAAAACTTCAGTCTGACACTAGAAAACACCAAAAAAAAAAAAAAAAAAATCAGAAGATTGCCATTCACATGAATGTAATGTACCTTCCTCTCTGTAAATTCTTTAATTTAAACAGTTTTCTAATTGTGTATTTTATTCATCCTAAACTCTACTAATCCATCTAATGCACAGACTTTAAATTTCTTCACACATCAGTTCTGCTGAAGTAATGGAAATTAAAACACATTAAAGTATCACATGCTACTGCTGATACATTATATTTTCTTGCAATGATACATAGAATTTTCACAGAGGAAAGAGCAAGATGGTTAGCTATGCTTTTTGTACAGCAAATTGCAATTCCTTGCAGGTTTTTGTGGAAAGTAAGGTTCTTAAAAGTATATAGTATTTGGTTAAGAATCTATATATTGAATGGCATTCAGTTGCCTGGTAGCAATATTATTCTTGCTACCTACACCCTTAGTATTTACTTTTCACTTTCCAAAAAAATATTTTTGGCTTAAACTCTACTTGAGCTATTTTATTTCATATGTTTTATTGTACGCTTATAAACTAGGATAAATAGGTTTTGAGTAGAGGGAGTTGTTTGCCTTTTTTGTTTTTTTTTTTTTTTTTTTTTGGTCCCTTTTATTTTAAACCTTCAATTCTGTGAAATATAGTTGCCTTGGGGATTCCTTTGAAAAACGTGATAATGAATGTAAGATGTGAGTGACTGGTGTGTGATTGTGTTGATGTTTTCCCTTCTCTTGAGCCCAGTTTGAAATTCAGCTTTGCACAGCAGGGATTGTCCTCAGCCACATATGACTATTTTGAGGATTCTGTGCTTGAGTAGCTGTGCAGGCTTTGGGCAACTGGCAGCAGTTTGTCATGGCTGCCTTTAGGCTACTAAACCTTGGGGATTTAAATCCCTGTCCCTTTCTGTCAATCAAGTCTGTTTTGCTTTTTAATGCAATATTACGTATTTTCAAACAAATGGTGTTCCTTCTATGGTAGGTGCAAAAATACCAAAAGGCAAAATGTATAATGTAGTGGGTTTACCTATCTTCCTTCAGCTGTGCCACTGAAAATTATTTTCTCTGTGATATAATTGTTCATATTTAAATCATCAAGCTTGCCTGCCTATTTTCTCATTGTTTTATTTTGATTGAGTACTTTGATGCTGTGAATCCTGGCTGCATTTAATTCATTATAATCATGTGAAACTAAACCCTGAATGGCTTCCAAATGAGTATTATTTAATTTTCTTTGGCATTCACACAAGGGGTGGCCTTGCCAGCAGAGCAGTAAGTATAAACATGTTTTTCACTCCTGTGTGGCAGGGTCGGATTTTAGATCGGTCCTCTTTTGCATTTCCAAAGTACTGAATACACTATTCTGAATATTATTATTAATATTTTTCCTTCCTTTTAGTCCCCAAATGTGAAAAGCAAAGAATAAATGGTGCTAACTGTTTGGTTTTGGGTTTTTTTTTCAGTGCTGTACAATCTGGAAAGTAAGTTTCCACACTTAAACTGGAAAGTGAGTTTCCACACTTAATGCCAGAGTACCTGGCATTGCAGAGCCAGGTACTCTGCAGTGATTATCAGATATAATGAATGTCCAAGAAGAATAATTTTGTGTTTATTTGTGACACATTAAAGATATTGTAAAATATGGAAAAAAAGAAAAATGCATTTGTATGGCTTTATGTATATAGCCATGCTATTAAATTGCAAAACCTTACATTGTAATGTTGACAGGACTTGCAACACCTCAAGGGAATTAATTCTAATTTAAACTTCTTTTTGTCCCTTGTTCTTTCTTGGGCAAGTCAGTCTCTAGAGATAATTCATACTAAAACACAGAAATATTGATTTCAACAAATTAGTCAGAGAAAAAACAACTTAGAACCAAATTGTGCTCAAATATAAGTGATTTCAGGTGAAGACAGAGGCATTGTGTTTTATTGCTTTGTGTAGCAGGGGAATCAGTGTGGCTTTCAAAGGCTTTTTTGGTTGTTGAAATCTTACAGTTCTTTTTGTGTTTGAGAGGGGCAGACAGCCAAGGAGTCAGAGGTTGCAGGAGCTGCACTAACCGTGGTGTGCTAGGAGCAAACCAACAAAACCCATCCTTTCCTTCTCCCAGTGGAAACAGGCACAGAGTCTAAACTGTGGGGCTTTGCTGGTGGGTTTTTTGGTTTTGTTCTGTTGTTTTGCAACCCACGAATCTTGCATACTTGGAGTTTGGCCCCATTTTTCCCATTGCCTTTTGAGCATTGTTACCCTTATTGTAGAAATGTGAGTGTGGGGGCTCTTTTTGTTGGTGGTCCAGTTTTTGTTGGGGTCGGTTTGTTTGCTTGGCAGGCTGTTTGGGTTGTTTGGGGCTTTTTAATGAAATGCAGGATCATCAATTGAGGGATTTCCCTCCCTTGCAGCAGATTATATGGTGAGCAACAACTTTCATGATATGATGATAGGGCTAATGTTGGATTGCCTGACTTCTGCTTTCTTATTGAGTTTGAGAATGGTTAAGTCCCTACAGTCACTGCTTAGAAGAGAGAAATGGTAAAAACCCTTCTTAATGAACTCCACATAGAACAAAATACAGAGACTGTTCAGAAGATAGAGGTCATCCTTTAATGGTGGTTAACATGGGTTCTCTGGTCACCATAGAATATGTGCTCCTGCGAGAGAATGTCTTGCTTTCTACTCTGATTTTCTAGTTAGAGCTTGAATACGGAAGAGCTGCAGACTATGTTACATGTATTTGAGTGGCATGAACATCAGCCCAAAACAGGAGTGAAATGGGAGTGCAAGGAATCAAAAAATAAAGTGGCAATCAGTCCCAACAGATTAACAGGCAAAATCTCCTGAGATGTTGGAGACACCTCTTGCATCCCATTTCAGTATGACACGGAGGAGGTATGTTAAGTGCAACATACCGTGCTTGCCCTTCTTGTGTTCTGTGAGTCTCTCCTGACATTTGAATTTTAGAACCCTTGGTTCTGCTTGCTGGCTGATGGACATGTTTAAACGTGTCCACATTACCTGTAGGGGTTTTTTAAAGCTTTTTTCCTTGTAATTTTCATTCTGTTATTACTGTGTTATCCACTCATTCACCTAAACCCTATGCATTCTGGAAAACTTTGACCCAATATTCATCAGGCTGTCAGACTCTCTTGGTACCATTACAGAATGCATGAGGGAGGTTTAAAAATTATTTGTTCCCCTAGTTTTTAACAGTTTTACATATGATTAACTACTAACTGTCTCAAAATGCTGCTGTAAGCACCACCTTTATGATCAACCAGAGACATGCTCTCAAGAGAACAATGAGACATTTATGGTGGTTGGGTGGGAGTACAATTGGAAAGTGTAAAATAATTTCTTACTCATAAACTCCCAGTAAATTATCTTTTCATTTTGTAATAAAACACTTAGTCTCAATAAAGATCTACATCAGTGTATTGCCAGAAAACAGCACTGTATTTCTGTTCCTTACTGAAGGATAGTAGTGAAACGATCAGGTGTTTTTGGAAATTGTTTCTCAAATCCTTGGATCTTAATTTGTGGGAATTTGTGCCAAGTCCTTTCATTCATATTCGCCTCTCATTATTTCATGTTCATTAATTTAGAACCTCAATTTACTGAACTGCAAAGTCTACTGTTACTTTTGTTCCAATTGCGGAATTTTAAAAAGTAGTAGTATGTTACATTCAGGTGACAGTACTGCTTTTCTCCTGAAAATTGAAGATGTGTAGCTCAAAACACAAATCTTCCTCTGTCATAAAAGAAGAAGTGGTTCCACAGAAAGACAGGATCCTGGCCCTGACTTCCTGTTAGTTTTACACTCCTGTGTTGTCTTACGTGGAAGATATAGCCTGTGATCATGTCACTTTTTGTCATGTTCTTGGTGATGGCCCTCCTCTGTATGCTACCTGGTCTTTGTCATGATTTTCTAAAGAGCTCCCTAGTCTGGAGTAATTTTATGTATGGAAAAATAATGAAAGAATGAGAGATACTATGGAAGTATTGGACATGTCTTTCTATGTCTGAAATTTCACCTTTCATATGTATGCATAAGGGTATTAGGACCACTCACAAGCTCCTCCTGCAAATGAAATTATTAGCTTTTTTACGGTTTTCTTTCTGAAGTAAAGTAGAGTCACTTTGAGCTACATTATCCAGGCTGCAGCATTGCTTTTGCTCAATACTTGCCTTATGGGCTGGAAATTCTTCAGGCCTAGGAATGGAGGTATAATGATCTTTACAAATGACATCAAAGACACAGGGTAAAGAATCTGAAGATCATGTCCTTGGGCATGGAGGTGATACAAATGAAATCCCTATCTATATATTATATTATGATTCTTAGTCTTACTCTCTGACCTTTGGCAAAGCAGCCTACAACTCCTGTGGTAATAATTGTTTAGAAATCTTGTGTCTATGAGGCACAATTTTTGCTATAGCAAAATATACATTTGGATAATATCTGATAGATGAACTGAGATACAGGTGATATTCCCAGTGAGTAATGAGCATCCTTCATTCTTTATAATCTTGTTTTTTCTCTCTATTTTTAAAATAAGAAATGACTGCCATTTACTGATACTATCATTGTTGAATTTTATTTTAAAAGTTATACGCAGTCTATTCTTCTGCCTTGTAATTCTTCACTAAAACAAAGTGTTAGTAAATTTAGCTTTCTAGGTGGCTAGTCTTGGGCTTCAGGTTTTTTTCCTCCTCTTTGTTGATTCAGGTTGCTGCTGTTTTGACTTAGCATCCAGGATTCCATAGCCTAAACTAATGGACCTGTATGTGATTTTTCCAAGGTCTCACCTCAACTCAGTGCTGAACAGCTGGGGATTCTTTCAGCAGTGACTCTGCCCAGCATCTGAGGAGTGTGTAGTTCCAGGCTGATCTGTAGATATCTTCTTAAATTGGGAGCATTTTAGATGGACAGAATAAATTTGAAAAGCTGCATACTTTTCTAAGGCAAGTTCAACCAACTAATTATTTTCTGTTGTATTTATGTATTTCAAAGTATAGCCAGACTTCAAATAGCTGATTAGCTTGCTTGATAGGAAGAACTTGCATAAAATTAGTTATGTTTCTTCATTTGCTTCTTTCAGTGCAATAGAAAATTAGAGATGCAGTCTGTGGATGGCATACTCAAAGCAGTAGCCGCTCTTACTTGCCTCAGTTTGAACTAAACAGAATTGAAAAACCCCACAAACAAACAAATCACCAACAAAAACAAAAAAACCCACAAGCCAAACAAAAAGTAACCCCAAAATCCCAAACCCAACCAAAAAAACCCCAAACTCAAAAATGCTACATTCAGGTACAGAGAACTAGAGGCTATTTTGTTATCCTAACTTTCCATGCTTCCATGAAAAGTAATTCTCTGCAGAAATATGTTCTTTTCCTAATTTTTAAATACAGGACTGTACCAATTATGAGGTCTTCTATTCAGTTGTTTTCTTCATCTGTAACACAATACATATTTATAAACCAGTACTACATATTTATGGATTGCTTCTAATACAATAAGTGTTCCACAGTTTGTATAAGAAATGGTTCATGGAGCTGTATTGTGTAACTTTTAGAGCTTGCAAAAAACAAAAAAAAACAAAAAAAAACCCCCAGTATATGTAACCTGAAGACATACATTCCTAGCAGATTTCACTGTTTAATTAAATAAAAAAAAAAAAATTAATGCTTGCCTGTATAACTACTGAGGCTTTGCTTTTGAAAACATGGCAGGAATTCAATTTCCCCAAAGTTCTTTTTTTCTTCTTTTTTTTTTCCCCCCTTCCTCCTCAAAGCACAAAGAATAGAGGAGGACTCTGATGTATGTAATCTGTAGCCTTCTCACTCACAACATGATGTGCAATCCATTGTGTTTGGGGGGGAAGCCAAACAAACATTACTCTGGCTATTTTTAGGGTGGAAGCTGTCATGGTAACTGGGGGGAGGAGCCGATATGAGTTATGAAGCATCCTTTAAACAGTTCGATACATCTTGGAGATACAAAAATGACTCTTGCTTCTTTGTTCTCCTAGATTGAGTGTGCTCGGCTGTATTTTTTGTTCACCTAGTACAGGATATAACTGCTGATGCTTGTGGTCTCAATTAAACAGAGCTAAGCTCATGGATCAGAACCAATAAGATTTCATACATGCCTTTGTAGCTGCTTTCTTATAATTAGGATATTTTAGAGTCAGACAAAAAATGACTGCAGAAAAAGATATTCAAGTCCTTAGGAAGTTATTGCTGATGGATTTGTGCCTGCTTTTTAAAAGCAGAAGCAATGGGAAGGAGTAATTTCCTAGACTTAAAATGTTCTGCCTTCATAGTATAGTATTACTGATCACTGTAAATTTTGTTTTACTTCCGCAAGGAAAAAACTGGGGTTATCTGATTCCTCAGTTGATTCATCCTTGCAGTGTTACCATGTCTGCCTCAAGGCTTGGTTAAGGGGCCAACAGTGTGTCTCCCACATGCACGGGAGTAAATCAAAGTTTTAAATTCCTTTGGGTCTTAGATGCTCAGAATACACGTCCTCTGGCAAGTGAATCTGAGTTCACATAGTGCTTTAAGAAGACATCTTTCTCTTGCACAATGAGGAATATATTGTGTACCTAATATGAGGAAACTGGGCACTTTTGTTTGTGCTGAAGTTCACACTGCGTGAGTGGACAAAGTGAAAAAGATGAAAGCCTCTTTCTTCACCTCTGCTCATTTCTAACTTATGAGTCTTCTAATGTCCCAGCCTCATGTTGGGACAAGTCTAGACCACACAGTAATTCTTCCTACTCCTGTTGTCCCTTTTTTCATTTGTTTTCTTGCATCACACATCCTCAAGGTCAGGTACCCTGCAGTTCATACACAGTCTTTGTGACTAACAGACTGATGGGAATCTCCAGCAGTGGATGAGAATCTTCAGCTGCTTTGTTACTGCAGCACCAAATATATATTTATTTACATTCTGAAACCCTGTATATCTGCTACATCTTCAACAATTTCCCTTTTAAGATTTTTTTGGAAGGTTTTTTGGTGATTTGTCTGAATTCTTTTTGTCATTACTTTAATGATAAATGCTTATATTAGTTTTCTGGAGGCTTTGTTATACTACTGCAAAAATGTTTGAAGTGCAAAGAGGAATGTTTTTAAAGAGATCTGACATTTACAGGTGCTCAGAATCCTTTTGGCAAAATAATTTATATTCAGCTTTATCAGGGTCTGAACTGGTGGGTTTGCAAGATCTTTCAGCTTTGAACATTCATAGCAGATTTTGGAGGCTGTTGATCTCATACTCTTTCAGTAAAAGTCCTATTTGGAGATTGCTTTACTTTGTAGATTTGGGAGGATAACTGTAGACACCATGGCAATTTTGTCTTTGTGCTGCATCATCCTTGTTATTTAGAAATTAGCAAGGACCTTCAAGCCCAGGGGAAGAAGAAAAGGGCTTTCTAATGAAAATTCCAGAAAACCACAGTCATTGTACTTTTTTTAGAGGACATAAGTAGAGATAATATTTCTTCCCCAAATTTATAGCCTGTCTTACATGGCTGATGAATGTAGACAACAGTAAGAAACCACACAAGCTAAAATTACATAATTTAATATCCTTGACTGCAGCAGTACCAATTTGATGGATCTGAAAATAGAATTTCCTGGTTCAGGACTTGGCACACAGTCTGGGAGCATAGTGCTTGCTATCAAAACCATGGCTATTAAACTGCATAAGGTAAACTAAGCTACAATTCTTAGCAGTGTTTCAGTTAGCAGCATCCAGACATGACTTGCTTATCAGCAAGGGAATTCATAGCAAAGCAGAGGCATTAAAGAGAAATATAGGTGGCAGATACTTTTTGTTTCCCAGCACTCTAAAGGGAAAATAATGTATTAGTATTTCATATGGATCTGTATGCAAGCTTGGTGGGTGTTTAAGTTGTCTTATTTCTTACAGACTGTAAAAAGGGATTTTTGCTCTTTGTCTTTTTCTTTCACTTTCTTAACTGAATCTGGTATATGTAGCAGGAATGAAGAGTTTTACAGTACTAGAAAATGTACAACAAGTTTATGGTGCCAGTGCATTCTAGGTAACCAGCCAGTATGATCCATGGTACAGTCCTCCCCCAATTTACAGTCATTAGTATTGTCAGGCATATTTTTACTTAGTGTGTTCTGTTCATGTTTTTGAGTGGGGATCCTGCAACCTAATTATCTGTGGTGTACACATCTACATGGGAACTCAGCTATATTTGCAGTTCATAGAAGTGGTACTTGGAGAGTATGATTCACATGTTCATCCTCTGAAAGATGCCTAGAGCTGGTCAGGTGAATCACAGCCAAGAAATGCCCTTCTCTCATGGTGAGTCTAGGCAGCTAGCCAAGATGTGGATGTCTGCGTTGCAGAAGTTTGAAGTGGTGTCCTTAAAATAAAATGTCATTGCTTTCATTTGCTGAACAGTGCAAGCCATTGTTTTCTAACACTATTAGCTATTTAGATAATTGTGCAAAAAAAGTTTATTTTCAGAGTCTGACCTTTAAGAAAATAATTAAAAATTGTGGTTAAGTTAGATAAGAAGGTGCATTTAGTTAATGTGATGGTTATCAGTATTCCTTTTACTTGTTTATTTTTCTTGAGAAGGTAAACTAAGCTTAGTTTTGCTCATTATAAAGAATATATTGTAGACAGATGGAAATTTTTATTCAGTGACTGTAAAGGCAGATGCTCCCTCTAGTGCCTAAGACAATTTTCTTGTAATGGCAATAGCTTTGTTGGGCTTTCTGCCATGTTTTGCTGTCAAATTTTTTGAGTTCCTCAGGTATTAATCTTAGAATAGGTAATATGAAATGAGGATAAACCCTTTAGTATTGCATGCCTTCTGCATCTTTCACCTTGTGTGAGGCAGAGAGTCAGGTAATGAATCAGGATAAAGAAAGTTAAGATATTCTTTTAATTAAAGTTTTTATAGCCTACCGAGTGAGTAAACTTATTTAAATTGAGTGGCACCTGGGAAACCCATGGGACTTGTGATCATTTCTGAACCTAAGGAGAGTTCATTGTGTACATGGAGCATGAGGGATTCAAAAAGTACCTGAACACTAATCTCCAACTGGGGTCATTGTTCCCGATAATTTTGTTAGCTGATGTTTTTAATATGGCTATCAAAGGTAGCATACTAAAGTTATTTGAAGTGTTGTAAATCAGGATATGGCATCACTGTGTGAAAAGCGGAAATGCCTGAACTATCTAGATAGGCAAACACACTGTCTAGTAAGAGAGCGTAAGCTATGAGCAACAATGCTGGCATATGGGAGGAGGAGAGGGGAGAATGGAGTATGTTTGTGTGCCATGTGACATGCCTAAAGATGCATGTACTGCTTGCTTGTTAGGCTGTAACTGCATTCATCCCAGCATACACAGTCCTTCCTGGAGGCAGCCTTTCAACACTGTGTGCATTTTTAAGTTTTTAAATGTCACTTTTAAAAATACGCCTTTGACAGTTGTGTGTCTATCTGTAAATCAAGCTTAAAAATAAATTCTATTACAAACGGTATCTGTAGAGGAAAAGTATGTATTAATCAAGGTATATTCCTAACGATATTTGGTACTAAATTTTAAAATCCAAGGTTATGAATAGTACTACAATAATGCATTGCCTACATTATTATCAAGCTCTTGTAGATGTGACAGCAGAATATTTTATGGGAATTTGAGGGAAGAGTGTAGGTAGGGTTTTTTTAAGAAATATTTCACAAGTATGATGATGAGTGAATATTCTTGTGCTTTCTATTTATCCAGACTAAAAGCTGTCTGAAATGGTGAGCTTTCAGTTTGAGGGACTTTTTTTATTTCTGTAGATAGTATGTGCATCCCTTCTCTCTCTCCTTTTCCTTCCCTCAGCCTTTCTCTCTGTAAGGAAAACAAATAGAAAATTTATTGTAAAGGCTCTGTGGACATCAGCATTCAAACCCAAGAAAAATGTATACAAGTAAAATGCTCTACTAGTAAAGTGTTCTACTTAAGTGCACTGGGAATATCAGTAATATTTTTCATTCTGTAGCTTGCATTTATACAGCTGAATGGAAGAGTGATACAGTACAATTCGAAATAGCAGCCAGCAGCAGCCCCTTTTCTCTCCTGGATCCTTGAATCTTCTTCATCTTTTCCAGGGAGAACGAATGAGAAAGTGCCCACGTGTTTTAGCCATCTTTCTTTTCAATACATACCACCAATATGCGGTGTAAGAAAAAGGAACTGAAACTAATTAGCTATGCTTGATTACATACTAAGGTAGTCTGATACTGAGGCTGGTTTTTAAAGTACGATCCACTAACTTGCTACAATTATAACTGATTGACTGCTAAAAGTTACTTTCTGAGCATTGCCAAAGGCAAAACTGTTTGCCTGCTTTGAAGATTCCTCCTTGTGGTGGCATTTTGTCAGCATTAGTGAGCATGACAGTTAAACAGCAAAATCATATTGTCTCTACTCAGACAACCCCTCCATGAAAAGGATCCTTCTTACATTACCGCTCTTAAATTGTGACAAGAAATGTTTGCATTCTATTTGATGCTTCTGTTGCCTTTAACCACTTGGAAGTCTAAATTCTATCTACTTACTCTTTTGTTTCCAGCTGTGCATTGTAGATTTTGCATGGTAAAATGTTCCATTTACCTGCTTCAAAATGACAAGGTAGGCTAAACCTGTAGCCAATTGTCTGGGTTTTCCTATGATTTTTTGGGTGGTCAGTGACCTTCTCAAGAACACATCTTTCCTAGGATGGGAAATCAGCCCCTAACTTTTTATTGTGTGCTACGAGATTACCTTTGCTGAGATTCTCTCAAGAGAAATGCTGTTTCTTGTCAATTGCAGTATAATGTCAGTGGAGACAAATATTGTTCAACAGAGTCATATGTGGGAATTTTAACAATCAGGTAGCATGTCAACATCCTGAAATACAGTATAGTAATGATAATTCATGAGAATGCCATTTGCATGCCAATATCACATTCCTTTTCTGGAAGGAATTTATCCGTCTTGAGCATTTGTGTTCCTGCTTCAGATAAAGGGCTTTTTCACTGAGCTGTGTTGAGTCATCAGGATGTGACCCATTCCTACCATTCCCTCCTTGCTGCTTCTTCAACCTAAGACTATACTCCCCCTCCTGCTGGCTCTGCTTAAGGAGGAAAGAAAGGAGGGTAAGATTTTGGTTAGGAAATGTTATCTCCTTTTCTTGTCTCATGATCAGCTGTTATGTATTCAAAACTAAAGATACGGGTGTTATTTGGGAAATATTTCATGAAGTAGACATTGGAATCCATCCTTAATGTTTTCCTATAATGATTGCTGTTACAGAACCAAGATGTTCAGGCTTGTTATCTTAGGCCTGTTTCTGCTCTGCTGCATGTGATTAGCTTTGTGCTTCTTAGTTAAAATTGTGACTGTTTAGAAATCACTAAGAACAGAAGTGCACACCATAATGCTGCACTGATGCAGTTATTTTTACTATTTTTGTCTAAACTTCAACTTCTATGTGATTCAAACTTTAACAAGATTTTTAGGTTTATACTTCTGGTTTTATTAGTAAAAGGTAAAGTCTGTCCTGAAACTCTGAAAAAAAATGAGTTTTGGTTTTTATATTCTATAGTATTTTATCAGGTATGGATAGCTAAATACAAATTAAAAAAAAATTACAATTTCAGTAATTATTCATTGGAAGTATTTTATTTTTGCTTTCCCAGTCCCAGGGATGTCTGAACACTGGGGCACTGATCTGACCTGTAATTCCATCATGAACTCAGGTTCCATCATAGCTATTCTGATTTATACTGCTGTAGAAGTTCAGTCAAGACCTTGACCGTTTATATGTCATACAGTGATTTTTTTTCATGTAGTTTTTCTTTTGTTCAAAACCAATGACTGTTGTCTTTCTTTAGATTGTAGAATTCTGAATGTTTTCTGCCAGTCCTGTTGTTCCAAGTTAGACTTTCCCTGAATACATTTGAACACTGGATGAAAGCTGATTTTTTAATGATGTAACATGAGGGCCTGTTGTGGTTTAACCCCAGCCAGCAACCAAGTCTCATGCAGCTGCTCGCTCTCTCACCCACCAGTAGGATCAGTGAGAGATTTGGAAGGGCAAAAGCTGGAGAACTCGTGGGTTGAAATTAAGGCAGTTTAATAGGAAAAGGAAAAGCCACACATACAAGCAAATAAAACCAAAGAATTATTTCACTGCTTCCCCATGGGCAGGCAGGTGTTCAGCCACCTACAGGAGAGCAGGGCCCATCACACCTAACAGTGACAGGAAAATAAATGTTCCCCAATCTTGCTCCTTCTTTCCTCCAGCTTTATATACTGAGCATGGTGTCATATGGTCTGGGAAATCCCTTTGGTCAGTTTGGGTCACCTGTCCCAGCTGTGTCTCCTCACAACCTCCCATGCACCCCCATCCATCCCTCCTTGCCAGCATGGCAGTATGAAAAGCAGAAAAGGCCTTGGCTCTGTGTGAGCCCTGCTCAGCAATAACAAACACATCACTATATTATCAACCCTGTGTTCAGCACAAATCCAAAACATAGCCCTGTACTAGTCACTGTGAAGATTAACTCTACCCCAGCCAAAACCACCACAGGGCAGAACTTAGCTTGATTTTGTTTCATTCTGTTAGTGACCTATTTGACACAGTTTGTGGTTTGCCTTTTTATGGATATAAATTCATACTTTGCATTTTATATCTTTGTATTTTGTCTGGGTTTTCTCAGGCTGGACCTAGCAGAAAATGCTGTCTTTAACAAGAGCTTTAAGATGCTAAAGCTACTGCCTGTAACAGAGCTATATTTTGTGCAAAGCAAAGCAGCCATAATAATGAAGCAAACCCCCATAAAACCTTTAGCATTACCCTACATTCCTAACTTAAAACTATAGCATGAAGCCATTGCTATTTGTCTCAGTTTTCTTTTGTAACAGTTTATCATATCACTAATCTCGTTTACACCATTCATCTGACATGTGCTACAAGGGGTTATCTTCTAAGAGTAAATCAAGCTTTTGGAAATAGTCCAGAATATATCACAGTGTGGTATATGTCATTGCACAAATGTGTTGGCCAAGCTTCCATCAGTATAAATACAGTGAATTGAAAGTATGAGCTACTGCTGTGTTAATGTATTTCCAGTAGCTATTTTTCCTTTTCACATTATTTTCATGATAGTTGACCTGCTTATATTGCATCCTTTTCACTGATTTGTATGCTCTTCCTCATTTTCCATCCAAGGGTTACAGTGCTGTATGCGTTTTCTGACAGCCAATTAATTGGCTGTCTCTTCACTCAGCCAAGAATAGAGGTAGCAGTTCTACATGAACCCCTCATGCCCATTGATGTGCACAGCAGACATCCTAAGAATGGGGACACATTTCCCTGGTCTTGTGGCTGCATGCTGTTCACATCAATTTCCCATTAAAAGGTAATTTAAAGGTATAGCCCCAGGCAGACTCAGGAGAGAGCTATAAAAAGAGTTTAATTAACGGTTCAGAATAGTATAATCTAAGGTTGAATAGTCTGTAACCAGTTCATTTTTTTTGTTCACACTTGTCATTTCCTTTACTTGCAGATTAGAGGAGATTTCCTTGTTTGGTAAAGAATGCAATGAAATAAGTCTTCGAAGAAGCTTTATTGTATGTGTCTTGGAGCTAGATCACTGCATTATCACGAGCCTTAAACCTGCCACTGCTTATCTTCCCTCTGCATTAGCTCATCTCTTCTGGTCAACACGTTTTAAGGAAAGAGATTCAAGTCACCCCATGGCTGGGCCCTTCATGCTTTTTGAAAGCTTTACTACCAATCAAAAATGCATTTACCCCAACTTGTTCCAAAATAATCTAAAGAAGTAGCTATTTTCATGTGGAAAAACAGTAGAAAATTGGGCTAGAATAAATATATGAGGCTTTATATTCAAAACCAAGTGCCACTGTGTCTTTCCTGCCCTTGTTGGTTGTGGTTTTGGTTAAATTTCCTTTGCAGGGATTTTGCTTCTTGCTTCTTTGTTTTTATTTTTGTTCTTTTTTGAACTTGGTTGATTGGTTGGTTGTGGTGGGGTTTTTTGTTTCTCCTCCCCCACATCTTGTGTTTTTGTGTTGTGCAGGTTTCTACACAAATCCAGACAGGCTGAATATAGCAGGATGTGTTACTTTCATGATCCTAACAGCCTTCAAATCAGAATGATTTTCTGTCACACTGGCCTGACCTTTTCCTGGAAAAATTTATTGCCTTAAAAGAAGAAGGAAAAAAAGACATGTTAAGGGGATCTGGAGTACTCTCTTCCTTGAGGGCTAAAGATATACAGTCCTTGTTGTCATTTAACCATCCGCCCACCTAATTCATTCTAAAATGCCAGCTACAAGTGCAACCATTTGTGGACATGACATATCTTGCATGCATGGTACATTAAAACTACAAGCCTGACAATTTTATTCTACAGAAATCTTCTTGCTTTCTTAGACCTGCCTCCTTTTCTCTACCAGTGGAAAATATGTGCGTTTCTTAAAAACTTCTGGTTTTCACATGGATCACCTCTGAGGAACAGAGTGAAAACAGTGACTGAACTTTTGTTTTGCCCTGTGGCCGAGTATGTTAAGAATTCCACAATTAAATATGGCTATGCTGGGACACATTCTGTGCAAGTTAAATAAGCCTGACTTTTCAAATACTGAGTTTGTTTTGATTGCAGAGAAAATGAGAGAAGGCATAGTTTGATCTTTATTCTTTTGTGTGCCAAGTTTCTAAGTATGTTATGACAGTTTAAAAAAAAAAGGGGGGGGGGGGGGAAGCAAAACAAATATTTTTGTATGATTGACAGCAAGACCCCTTAAGAAGTGCTTGAAGTGACTACCTCAGTGAAAATTGTGGTGGAGCTAAATCAACTTTTGCAGTATTTAATTAACACTGCCACAACAAGATAGTTTGTTAATTACCGTTCTGCTGCTCCCTCCAGTTGCAGTTTCAGGGACAAAAGTTAACATGCACTTTCGTAGTATGCATGAAATCTGTTAATTTTCATCATTCTCTCACAACAGAAAGTTGTAGAGGTGATCAAAATAAATTTTAACCGTAGCCATTCTAAAGGCTTAGTAAGGCTTACCAGGCAAATGATAATTTATACATGTCTATTTCAAACATATGGTGCGTTTACAATTCTAACTGTGGAATGGTTGGGGAGGCTTCTGCCTTGTAGAGTTGAGACTAAAAGCAGCATTTTTCAAGCAAGCCAGAAAAATTCCCATGGTGCTGACAGCAGGGATTTTCCAAAGTGAGCATAGCCCAAGCAGGCTTGATGTTCAGCGCCAGGAAATTCTGACTTCAGGGGTCTTCAGCATCCGTGAGTTACAGAGAGTGGGTGAGGGAAATTAAAGTAATTTAAAATAGAGCTGTTTCTCAGCTGTAGTGTAGACGTGCTGTCTCATGCAAGTAGTCATTGTGGAATTAGTCTCTTGGTTTTTTTCCCCTTTTTTTGCTACATTCCCACTCCCCTCAGTTGCAGTGCCAAGCTCCTGATCTGCATCTTTCCTGTACAAATAAAGACCCTGTATATCTGAAGGCCTAATGTTTCCAAATGGAGATGAGAGTAGTACAGTAAAAACAGACTTTAGTACCCTATATGCATACATTCCGTCATTGTAGGATTGAGCAGTGCTGTGGAAAAGGTGTAGTGCTTGACTTGTGCCTCTGCTGAAGGACACACCAGAGGTGATGTGCACAGGAGTGGGCACATCAGTGGCTGTGTTTTATTCTCAGCTTTCTGTTTGCTCACAGGTAGGTGCTAACCTATACAAACAGCATACATGCTACTCACTAAGCAAGTCTGGATAGTATGTACAGTCATTTGGAAACAGGTATCTGCTTATCTGTAGTAAACATCTACTCTGAGAGGAATGAGGAGAAAGCAGTTCAAGTTTCTGCTGTAATGTAGACTTGAGGACTTGTTAGCCCAGGTGAAGATGAAAAGGAAGATGGGAAGCTTCTCACTGGGTTGCATAGTAGAAATCATTATCTAGCTATAACTCACATAGGCCTGAAACTACCAGTTTCCAAGAATGACAGCAAGATACATCTTTGTTGAACTGTCACTCTGTCTAACATTAGGATCTCCATCTCATATTACAAGAACAAATCTAGCCATGCCCGAGACAGTGTACTGCACATGGTTTACCTGCTGAGAAGAACATTTGACAGCTTATCCCTGAGAGCCATTGCAAGGTGATCCTGAATTTAGCTTGTCTCTGAAAAGTTAGCAGGGACAGGGAATTTTCTGAAAAAGCATCAGTGAATAACTAGTAATACCTGACACTTCTCAGCCTTTCTACATGGCAGAGAGAGACAGTGTGTTCAAGGGTTTGTTAACCATCCCTCTGTGAAGATGACTGGAGAAAAAGAAAACAAGAGACATTCTGCCTGCCCTAGGACATTAGAAATTTTCAGGTTCAGGGAACAGCAAAATTAGACAAGAATAGGCAATTCCAGTACCTTTACTATCATGGTTCAAATTAGAATTTCCAAACCTTTTAGAGAATAGTGACTGTGATTAAATAACCAGATTTGGTAAAACTTGGAACCAGGGGAACCTTCAGTCAGGGTAAGGTCTGAGTTCAATGTGGCACCAAAATACTCAGAGGAGGTATGTGTCAGATCTGGAGAGAACTGAATCTACTAAGAGCTAGTGGGTCTGCAGGTGCATTAGCTATTCAGCAGTGGGACAGGCCAAACTGCTGCACTGAACATCTTTTGATGGACATCCTTAACTGCCACAACTGCAATCAGGAGAAATTAAGCACATTGCAGTTTTTAAGTCTATTTGCAATGCTCTTTCATTTCACCAGCTGTTCTGTCTTTACTTCGTAGTAGCTTTGAAAGTTTTAATTATTCTTTCCCATAGTTAAGATTATGCTTGTGTGGGTAAATGCAAGTGTGTTGTTTCTAACCTCAGAGATAATTGCTGGCTGCCTCAAGAGACTTGATAGATTCATTACCTCTACATATGGTAGGAATAAAACTGTCAGATTTTATTTAAGCTTTGAAGGGCCTTTAAAAAGGGTTACAAATTGTTGCAGAAAGAGCATCAGTTTGCTAAGCAAGGTCCCACACGTTGCTACATTTGTGTAGTGTCTTTAAATTGACACATCTTTGCTATTTTTCTTAGAAAAAATTGTCTGGAAACAAAAAATAAAGGCTTTATGGCTCTCTTTCTCATAGATCTTCCAAAATGAAAGTACTTCATGCTGGACTTTTTAATTTTGAGTATCTGTATGAGATCCGTCAAATATACTGAGATGTTTTCTAAGAAAAATCTGTGATGCGTCTGATGCTATCACTTACTAGGAACATGGCTAGTTTGGTGAATGTTACAAGTGACATGTTCAATTTGACATCTTATTTGTTTTATTTTTTTCCAATATGATTGCACTTAATGGTCTAATTGAGTTTGAAGTTTCATTGTGTGAATGCAGATGAGACAAGTTCCTGTCTCAGGAAAGTAACCAACGTTCTGGCAAGCATGTAACAGAAATTTAAGTTGTTCTCACTGCTTGCTGCACAGTCACACTCTCCTTCCTTTCTTTGTTGCATGTGTCCCACTTGCATGTGACAGTTCTGCTATTCATCAAACCTGCATTTCCCCACACCAAGACAATGAAACACTGGTCCAAGCAGCCAGTAGCTGGTTTGTTTAGCCCACAGTAGAACCTCAGCCTGGAGGTGCAGTTACATGTCACAGATTAACTCACTGACAGGTCTAGAGAGGAGTCCTCCCTTGCTCCTCCTGTCTGCTGCTAACCACATGGTTCTACCCATCTCCTTCGCCACAGCTTTGGCTCCCACTGACTTTTCATTTAATTCTTTTAAGTTGCCAATTCAGCAGCAAGTTCTTTAGCTCCTTTGCTTAGGCTTTGTTTCTGAGGAATGACTGTACCCAGTGCAAAATTTGACAAGGAAGATGAGGGGTAGATGAAGTGAGTGGAATTAAAGGGAGAAAACAGCAGTAGTGTTGGCAACACTGGAAGCTCCTTCTGCAGTAGCAGCGTACTTCAGATCTGTTTTATTCATAATGTCCCAGAACCATAATCAGAGGAGCAGATGAAGTTGAGGTCTGGAAACAAAGGTGTACAGAAGACAGTAGTACGAGAGAGTTGGGAATTATGTGCATGGTTTTTGTGAACTTGAGGCAGAATTTTTGAACTACAATGGCTGCAGAAAAAAAGCACAATAGGTTTTATTGCATGTTTTCCTATTTGAATCCACCTGTCTTGACTGAAATATTTGCATGAACTTAACAGATACTGATGATTTTTTTTTTTTAATGCATTATAAACATTGCAGGGTAATTTCAGTGTGTGAAAGAAATAGTTAAGTAATAAAAGGAGAGGAGGGAGTAGTGGTAAGAGCAACAGGTACTTTCACTGTCACAGAGGATATTTGAAGACTGTGTGGATGCCTAAGGAGGTTTCCCAGTGGCACTTGCTGGAATTCTTAAAAGCTTGAATCACCCCTTTGTGCTGAGCTGTCATGGGTGTTTAAATCTGTCAGGAGCAAGCAGGGAATTGATCAAAATATTGCATGCATTTGATGTAAAGGCAGTTACAGATGCTGACATATTGAAGTTAGCTCAAATGGAAATCTAGCTTGTCTTAATTAATACAGAGAAAGCTGGAATATACATAAAGAGAGAAATTCTTCAGAACAGATATGGGATCTTTCAGCTAATTAGCCCTTGTCTCAAATTCAAAATGACATGCCTTTGGAGAAGAGTTGGATGATGAGGCACAATTGTCTCTTATTTTTTGGCATTTAAGGTTAAGGAATCTAGTTACCCACACAAAGTCCATTTGTGAAGAAGCTGTGCCTTTTATCTGTAGCAAGCTGTTGGGAAACTGGAAATCAAAAATGGTGAAAATAAAGCAACAAAGTTCTCAGCTTTTCCACTTTTGAAGTCTTCCAGTCAGTCAAGCATCACAAAAGTGTAGTAGTACTACCACATGGATTACTCAGATATGAGTTTTATATTGAAGTAAATGAGAAAGCACATAAAGGAGCTATATTTCTATGCAGAATAGTCTTATAAAGCAGTGCTACAACCCAGTCCCAAAGCCTCAACTTTTACCGGGTGCACCTTTTAATTTCACGTTTCAAGAGATTTCACCCACACAAACCCTTGTAAAGCCATTGGTTCTCTGGTACCTTGAATTCACATCTGGAGGAAAACTACACATTTTTCTCGAAGAGATTTCTTTTAATTTGGTGAGAATACAAATGTTTTGGCAAAAAAGATTTTACAGAGATAAACGCGCAACTTCACAAAAGCATTGCAACAGATTACCAGGACTATCAAGCACTGCCATAGAAAACCTTTGTTACACCCAGCAAACACAAACTCCAAGCAACTGCAGTGGGGTACAGAAAATAGGTGTTTAGGTTACCTACAAGAGGAAGAAAAGAGTAAAGGAAGACAGATTAAGAGATGAATGAAGAGAGAAAAAGAGGAGAGAAAATATACTTACACTTGGAAGTCACATGTTGACAGCTTCGAGAAGAACAGACTGGGGCAAGATGGAGACCTGGTACCCACACACACACAGTTGCACCCCCACGAGGTGGATCTGACCCAATAACAGCTGATCTGGTGTGTAACAGGCAGTGAAAGCAGGTGCGAAATTTTCTTCTGGGTTTGACACACCTGAGAAAGAGGGCTACTCTGCAGAACGGCATGTAGGAAAGCAGTCAGTTTATGGTGTGGTGTAGTTGTGCATAGAGAGTCATAAAGCACTTCATAGGAGTTTATTTAGTAGCAAAAGAGCATTTTGTTGTTGTGTAAGCTTCCTTTGAGGAATTTTTTTTTTATTCTTTTGTACACAGTTTTGTAATTGAAAACATTTTTGTGTATTCTGCACATTGCTTGGTTTCTCTCTCTACACTGCAATTTTTTCTGGTACTTCAGAAGGGAGTTTTTGAGGTCAATAATTTAGAAATTTTTCAGATGTCATCTGAAAGGTGGAATTTATCTCACTGTTGTCTGAGCTGTAGAAATTAGCTTGCAAGGTTAACAGTGAAATAAAAAATGAGATTTGGTGTGATCTTTTATTGTTTGTGATTTGTTTGTGGTAATAACCTCTGTCATACAACTAATCACTTTACAAGTGTTCAAGGAGGACATTATTTTCTCTAGGGAACTCACAGCATAAGGAAAACTTGTCAAGGGAACAGGGGGACAGTGACAGGCAATTTAAAGGTTTGGAGGTGATGACAACAAGCTTAAATTTGATGTGGTAGAAATGAAAGGCTTCAAAGAGGTAGTGACTTGACATGATCAAATCGACAGGTGAGGAAGATGGTTGTTGCAGCTGTGTTTTGCATGGAGTGAGGGGAGTCTTTTGACAAGTCAAGGAACAGGATTTGTCTGTTCTCAAGGTGGGATATAACAAGGGTCTGATCAATAGACTTGTCTATAGGAAATACAAGCAGAATCTTGGAGATGTTAAGAATGAAGTAGCATCTCGATGGCATGGTAGAGGAAAGAACAAAGTGAAAATGAACTCTGAGGTTAGAAGTGCAAGTGATGATGAAAATCAGCTGATTTGTCATCTTGCACAAAGAATTGGGAAAGCAGACACAATGTTTATAGGGAAAGATGTGGATACTGTTTTGGCAGTGTTGTATAATATCCATGTATGTTGTTACTAGACATTGAAAAATAAAATTGGAAGTGCCACATCTTTCACTTCAGTTTTCCAGGCTATAGGATAAAGATGCAAGGCAAATTTTTCACTGTGTGAAGGTCATCAACAGTAGAGAGCAGAACTGTGTGTACTGTGGAACACAGCAGTTTAGAGAGAGAAAATTCAATTTACCATGAACTGGGTTAAAAGCTCCTTGAAGCCAAGTCACAAGAACTGACAGGAAAAAGTTCATTTCAGGTCTCAGAAGTCAGCAAGATACAGAGAAATTGTGTTCAACTGAAATGTAGGCTCTCTGGCTGAAGAAAGCGCTATGGAAAACTCCAAGTCAAGCAAAACAATTTTAGTACCTCATGTCAAGTTCTAAAATATTTCAGCTGTCTTCCACATGCAGCCAGAAGCACCCTTATCTGAGGAGCAAAGGGCTAAGCAAACAGAGAGAACTGACACAAATCACAGCACCATAGTAATTAGAAAGCTTATTTTTTTTTGTTGCTTGAAGATGATTCTTTAGGGGATTTTGGTTTTTGTTTGCATGTGCAGAATCAAGGCTTAAGGAGAATTTTTCAGAAGCATCCTAATAGACCGCTGGGTTTCAAGCCACAGTTTGCTCTTATCAGGAGGGTTTTCTAACCAAATGACTTCAGAAGGGTTGTCTTTGGGCAAGCATTTAATTATGAGACAGTACCTATGGTGAAGATGTTCCTTTCATCAATATGTATCTCACCTCTTAGCTTCTCTGAAATTTGAGGGACTCTTTCTTCTTGGCAACAGCAGAGGAATATTTAAAAATTATGAAGTGTTTGTTTTCTCTAGATTTCTCAATATACTTTTTTTCCTACTTGCTTAACTTGCAGAATACAGTCTGACAAAAGTTATTCTGTTGCACGTTAATTGAGCATATTGTTTTTTTAAAAAGTAAGCAAAAAATCCTTCAAAAATCCATTAGCAGTCAGATAGCACTTAGAGATACTATAAAATTGTTGTCAACATAGGAATACATGGAAAGCCAGGTTGAGATGTTTTTAACCAGTGTCACTGCATAACAAAAAAGCATGATCTACCACCCTGTCTTTTTCATGATTTTCTTAGCCTTGAGCTTTATGAAACACATTTATTTTCATTTCATTTTATGTTACCATCTGAATAACATGGTGGCTGAATGTCAGACTAGAGTGAAATATGCTCTCTTCTACTACGGGCTTTCACACAGGGTTTTAATTCCTCCTGTTATTGCAGAGTACCTCTTGTTTCTGAGCTCTCATAGTGAAATGTGCTGCAATTCTGTCTGGCTGTCTTGGATGTTTATGGATTGCTGCTGTAAGAAGTAGAAAAGTTTGCATTATTTCACAAACATAACCCTTAAGGTAGAGTAATGGGAGAGGTGAGATAGCCCCTGTGCTATTATAATGGCACAAGCAGCATTAGATTTCTCATTGCACTTGCTCATGGTGACCAGAAAGTGAAAATTTTTTTACAGGAATTAGTGGCCAGTGGCACAGGACTAACAGAAAACATCCTTTAAGACAGAGGGAGGAAAGAGAGATAATGTATCATCATTGTGATGGAAATCACAGCCTGGAGAGTGCCAGTGGGAGTCATTGGCAGTTACTGCAAATAAAACTGATGGGCAGGAGTTGTATTGACTTATACCAGTCAGAATATGAACATGTTTGGTTGTATTTTCATTTTGATAAGGTTGCAGAGACTTTGTCAACATCCATCAACTATGTTTTAAGGGGAAATGGAGCTTAAAGCATTTGTTCAGATACACTGTGTGTTTTCATTGCAAGAATAATGTAGTTTTGTAGGTATTTTCTTGTGATGGTTCTTTCTTTACTTTTCAGAGTTGCACAGTGAAGATCTCTGTTTTATTGACTCAGTTGTATTTTTATCTCTGTGTAGCTGCCTGATTACATAATCCAGCTTTCAGTTTACAAAGTCATGTTATTCATGGGGATGTCTTTGTGGGGTTTTTGTTCCCTTTCCATGGAAGTATCTTGGAAAGGACAATATGGGAAGAGAAAATTCAAAAGGAAATGGTTGTACATTCAGAATAAAATAAGTATCTCTCTGTCGTACTAAGTCATACTCTATGTAGTTATATATTTTGCATTTTTTTATAAAGTAAAGGTTATATGCAGGGGTTTTAACCTTTGAAAACAAAACATTCGAAACACAGTCAGACTGAAACAGTGATATGTAACATAAGGTCTCTTCTACAGTAGCAAAGATCAGATATTATTATCATTCAAGAGAAAAACTCTTGGTATTTTAACTTCTCTGTTTACAAGAGTTAGTGCTGTTAAATGTATGTGTGACCAGCTGCCATCATTCACCACACAAGAGTAAGGAAATCTTTTTTTCTTTTTTCACAAATCATGTAGCTCTTTCAGTGGCTATGCATATATATATGTATGTGTGTATATATACATATATATATATATATATACACTCACACATATAAAATGTTACTAGGTATTGAGGTAGCTAAAAGCTATATATATATATATATATACGGCTTGTAACAGAAAGAAAAAGGAACACAAAGGATAGAAAACAAAACAGAAGGTGATGTACTAGAAAGGACTTTAGAGATGTAGAAAACAGAAACACAGATTATACAATGATAAGTTATTCCATACAAGGAGGTCTATCTCCCCACAACTGCATCTTTATTCTCCATATTAAATTCTAAAATCTTCAATTACTTGTATATTTTGATAAGCACTTGATATTTCCTTCTCTGTGTCCAAACTATATTATTTGAATGGACTTAAGTAAGAGAATGTAGTAAAGAGAGACCTTGAAAGAGAAAGGAATTTACTTGTGATTGCTCTGTTCCATCTTTTTATGTAGTAGTGATCCACGTATCTAAGAAGGAAAAAAAGGGCATAGTAGATGCATTACCTGGGAAAAAGTACACTTCAATGTAATAAACTACAATGCAGTAGTTATTGGTAACTTTAAGTCCATTGCTTTAAAAGTTTTAGCAAAAACATTATGCATAAAGACAGACATTCGAGCAAATTTGTATACCATATTTTTTCTGATGTACATGTTTTTTCAAAGTGTTTACAAGTTCTTGGAAAAGGAATTGCGCTATATGTTTTGAGGAGATGCTATTTAGAAGGCTCTGTCCCAAATTCTCTCAGGCATATGATCATGTGCTACGCTCTAAGTGATAGAACTGACTTCTGAGTATTCAGAACAGTAGCAAGAGATTACTCATTTGTGGGCTTCCAGAGGTGAAGATAAAACTGGTTACATTTTTTCAAAAGTTTCCATTTCATGTTTTCGTTTCCCATCAGATAAATGTTATCAAAATCTGTTTGTTAAAAAAAAAAGAAAACGCCATTTTCTTTTTATTTGGAGGCACAAAGAAAAGGCATATGGATATGTTGGTAAAGCATATAGAGACCCTTATGTAAAGACAAAACAAAAGCAAAATAAAGTTACCGACTGGCCCCCTGAAGCACATAAGAACATTTGGTGCAATGTTACCGATTCTCTTTTCTTCTGAAGAACTAAAGGCCCTTTATATCCTAAACAACTTAAAACAGTGCAGACAGTATACATCTGGTAGCAGCAGTGTGTTGCACACTACTTGAGTCTCTGTTTTTATACTGGTTATTTTCACTCAATGCTCAGAAAGTAGTGAGCTTAAATTCACACCAAATAATACTGTATTACAGTAGTTGGTTTGTTCCATGCAAGTGGAATGCACTTTTTTCTTGGGTTGGGCATCAAGAATATACAAAGATTGCTACTGAAGGAACCTCCTTTCTCTTAACAAAGCTCTTTACCCTGAAATGATGTTTTCCCACTGTAGTAACATAACTACACTGGGAAATAAACCTTCACTGGATGAGTCCAGAAACATAGTTTATTGCACTTACTCTAAATTTTATGCAAATTTTTGGTAAATATTGCTTCTTTACTAATGGTTCATGTCTCCTGTATTCATTTATGGCAGCCATTTAGACACACCAGCTGTGCAAAGGTAAACATGTACTTCAAAAAATGAAAACATTTATCTTTTGCTGAATATGGTATCTATTAATAGCTTGCTCTGAATGTATTTGAATCAACCTCTGGGATCTCCTATAACTGACATACGCTGTCATTACTAAATTAAACATGCCAGAACTGTTATGGCAGATCCGTACACTCATAATACATTTTCACATGCTTTTCATGTTCTCCAAAGCAGGGTCAGTATGGCTGTAGGCAGACTGCCTATTAGAAACAATCTCCAGTGCATACTAACCCCTGAACTGTGGCAAGAAATTGTTAGGGAGCACAGTGGTCATCACAGCCCCAAAACGTTAATTCTAGTGAATTAACAGTAGAGACCATTAAGGCTTGGTACCCAGGAACCATAAAATTTATTTATTTTATTCCATGGCACAGTAAAATTTACTAGTGTAGGTGTAACCAAGGAGTACTTAAAATAATTGTCTTCTAGGCTACTGCTATTCTGAGTTATTTTTAGAGAATATTGTTCAGATGATGGAGAATGTTGCTTAGATAAAGAGACCTCCTCACTGAGTGTTACCCCTTTTCAGAGCACACACAGAGTCTAGAACTCATGTATCACTGTACACATTGTTTGGAAAAGAAAAATTATCATCCTTGGAGATTTTGAGCCATGAGTTCTTTCCAACATTGCTTTCTATCAGATGGCTAATGAATTGTTTGAATTTTTTAAAAGATGGTTAAAGAGCTAAGTACTCAGCAACAATCAATAAAGATGCCTTGAAAACTTCAGATTCTTTTGACAATAACAGCCTCCATTTTTGTTGTCTTTTTATATCCTTTAAATTATTAACTGGAAAAAACCGTAACAATTAGCAATGTGCAAATTCATAGTTTCTTTCTGGCAAAAGATTGGAAGCTACACCCCAGCTCCTAGTGTATAACTGAGGTTAAGTTGTATGAAAAATGGTTTTGGGAAACATTTACCATATTCTTCTACACTCGGATACTATGTAGTGAAGTAGGAGTGAAGTAGGAGCATGCATGGACAGGAGAGGAGGGTAAGAGACCCTCAAGGGGAACTGCCTACCAGAAACGACATCACTCAGAGCTCTAGCTGAGAGATACAGTGTCTGCAAGGGCACTGAGACAGGACCTCCACAGAACAATTACTGCATCAACTGCAAACTGTTTTCTTCCAGGCCAGGATAATATCCTGCAGGCTTGAAAGATGGCAGTGGCCTGCCTTTCAGTCTATGACCTCACACACCAGAGAGAGAAACTCATACCTCTGCCTCTGGTCTTGGAGACTGCCACGCTGTACTGCAGCTCTGTGTGTTTCCTAGCACAACCCCGTGTTGAAGCAAGTCCTGCTAGAAGGCTTCTTGTATTCCCTCCCCATGTTTGGAGAGGACTTGCAAATCCCATCTCCTTTTATGTGGCCAGAAGTAATTGCTGTGCACACCTCTATTGTGTGGGCCCTCGAAGAAAAGAAAAATGGTCTCTGGCAGAAATGTGTCACATTTTTGTAGTGCCTCCATTTTGGTTTTGGAGAAGATCTATAGATTATCCTGTTAAGAATAATTCATTAGGAAGGTAGTTTATCATGGGTAAGCATGTCCAGCTGTTAGTGTGAAACAAAGAGACAAGCAATACTTGGCCCCAAGCCGTGACTGAAAAGCAATTGGGCAATGCATGCCATGTGCCATAATTTGTTTTGCAGTTTGTTGGATGTAATTCCTTTGATATGGAGAATTCATCTTCTACTTTAACCTCAGCTTTTTTGAATGGCAATAGAATTTAAGTTGGAAACAGTTTCCCAGACAGCCTTAGCATTCCTTAAATATAAAGACATTTACGCTATTTACTGTAAATGGGGTAGGAAGAAAATCTTAAAAAGCTATATCCTATTTTATGTCAGTCGTCTTAGCAATTTGCTGTGATTAAATTCAAAATTCATAAGTTATCTTTACTTTCATTTCCTATCAGTTGCACCAAATTGAGTTGCATATTTTTTGCCCTGTGAGTGTTCTTAAATGTCAGACTGATGGAAACAAATGCAGAATATCCTTTCTTAGAAGGATGTATTAAAAAACTTCAAAATGAAATGTTGGTAACATAGACATACTAGGTAGAAAAATTTCATTTTCTTCCCCATTCCGCGATTTGATCATGTTGATAAGGGACTGTGTTATAGTCCTGTATTAGAAGATTAAAATATTTTGGGGACTTTATCTACATAGAGTGTCTCTGCAAGGAAGAGGCCATCTTTTCAGAGATGTCTATGCGATGCAGGGTCTGAGATGGAGGCTGTGATGAGCAGGAGAAGATCAAGAAAATTGATAGGTCTGTTCCTACACAAATTTAGCAGCCATTCCACAGAGAGTCTAGGCATGGGAGAAAGCAAGGGGCTGCTGCTCTGCAAAACAGTTAAAGAAGGAAGATAACTCTCATCCTGGTTTTATTACTATCAAATATTTCTGCTAATTAATGTTTTGTCTCCTATCAGTGTAAGTATGCCACATTATTAAAAGGCACAAAAGAGAAGAACAGAAAAGCTGGAAATTATTGTCTATGGGTGAAGGAAATTTTCCAGAAGATTTGCATTGCTAATACATCCAAATCTTGCTAATACGATGCTGAATTTTATTTTTTTAAACTTCTGCCTATTCAAATTATTATGATGATATGATAGAAGAATGACGACTCTTTCAGTGCCTAATGTTATCCCAAGCAGTAGGTAGCAGCAGTGTTTCCTCTACAGGTCTTCAAATTATTTCTTACAAGGCTTTGACCCTCCAATAGGTTTCATCATACGTTTAGTAAACTAAACCTTCCTATTTCTTTAGGTACAAGATGGCTACATCAATTGGAAGGCACATGCTGTCAGAGTATAGAGCTCCTTCTACTGAACACTTCAATAGAAGCTCTGTCTGAGCCCTAATCCATTGACCCAGGTCTATTTACAGTGTTATTCTTTTTTGGGGCTTAGTGGTATATCATGGTGGTGAAGGCTTTTCCCTTGTTAGTCTTCTATGACAATAGGTACTTTAGGAATTTGGCTGTCTTAGGCCCCCCAAACCATTGCTGGTTCCTCAAAGGCCTTCTAATCATGCAAGCAGCATCCTCAGAATTTAATGCTTCTCTTTCATGCTTGTTATGGGAGAGGAATTTTACTTTTTAGACAGCATCTGAAGGATTCAGCCAGAATTTATCGCTTGTGCACATAAAGTTTGTTAGAATATTTGGTCCTACAAACACTCCTCAGACTATTTCCCAGTCTCCTGAATGTGATGTACAGGTATCAGTTGGGTGTGTTTATGTAGTGGAGGTTTAATATTGAAATAAAACATAACAGCAGATTTAAGGAAAAGAAATTGGAAGCTGGCAAAAGATAGCCACTTATTGTTGAACTACAAGATCAGATGGAACAGCTGATATCTTGCACCCAGTAGCACCGTGGTCTGCCAGCACGGCATGTTCCACAGAAGAATTTTGAAAGGCTCAAACTAATTCTCCACACAAGCAGGGTATACACTATGTGTTTTTACCTCTACTAGGATTTTTATGGGATTTTTGTTAATATTTTCAGCAATAATAATTGCACATAAATAAAGGTAAGAAAAGGTCTACAGAGATAATGGGGAGATCCTATGTTAGATATTTTTAAAATGTAATCATTTATGCTTTTTTCCCTTCCTTCTTCTAAACAAAAAGACAATAATTTCCATTGCTGAATTGCTTTTGTTGTATTAAATAATTTGAAGTATACTTTTAAAATAACTTCAGCTCTTGACAATTTCATTAGTAATTTGTTTGATGGTAATAGTAATGGAAGGGCAGGTTTGGGATAATATGCTTGCCTTCAAAAATCAAAGGCTTAATTTTATTCAGAATTAAAATAAGAAAACTTCCTGAAAGTGAGCTGTGATACATTGGTGTACATGTGGAAAGCCTGCTGACATCAGTGGTTCATAGACTGTGAGTGGTCCCATGAGTTCTGGTAACTTGAGGTGTTTGTTTTCCAGAGTGAAATCTTTAATTTTAGTTGTTGAGTGTATAAGTATGTGCAGAGGTGCAAGGGAATAAATATTCAGTGAGTAATTTCCTCTTCCTTTCAAGGAAATTGATCTTTTTGTCAACAAGTGATTTCTGAATTTCTCATCTATCAAGATACATTACTTTTGCCTGTCAGAAAGACTCAGACATATATACCCTAATTTTACAGTGTTGCTTTTCAGAGTGAGAGTTGCATTTAGCACCTCTGGTTTCCTACACAGCACATTAGGAAGAGATCTTTTTATGTGTTTAGTAAGTTGCTCAGCATTGTTCAAGACTATTAATCCCAGGCTGTCAAAATTATTTTTTACTGCCAGAATTGCGGATGATTTAACATTCAGAAGTACCAAAATGCCAAGATGGTTAGCAGATCACAAATAAATAAATAAATATCTTAAATGTAAGAATAATTTTAGAGAGCTGAGCCAGAACTTAGTCACAATAATTGCCCTTAAAAATCAGAAGACTAGTGTCCTGTGCCTTCCTGCAACCTTCACACAGATGCTGTCCATGTATTATGAAGCATATCCTTATGGCTGAAAGGTTGTCTCATCCTCCAACTGTATAGTGCTTCTACTTACAAAGCTTCAGCAAGGTGAACATGACTTGCTAACTTTAACAAATTGAAGGGAGCTTGGGAGGAAGATTAGTAACAAAATTAATTAAGATATTTATAGCTCCGTATTACCACTAATGTGATTATGTGTGTATTCTATGCCTCTGACCTTGCAGCTTCACAGGAGGATATTTACCTTTGGAATGCATGGTAAACCATATATTTGTAAATTTTTGTAAGTATTAGTTTTTTTGTGAAAAAAAAATGATAGCGCATAATTTAAAATGAAAGCAATTCTTACTAAGAAAAATGTCACTATCAAAGAGGTGAGAATTATACTTCATTGTTAGTTTGCTGTAGATTTTTAAATAAATTATAATAATCTGAGCCATATGGAAATCCATAACCTTCTGCTATAAAACAGCTGTACTTTTCATAACTAGTAAAAATTATGCATATTTTTTATTTGTCAGATTCACTGCTGGGTTTGTTTTTTGTCAGAGCTTCTGTTAAAAGATAACATACAAGTCTTAAGTTTAGCCTTTTAGAACACTCTCTTTCATTGCTACTGTCATTTCTCTCTTATACCCTTCTCCACTCCCTTATCTCACTGTCATAACTCCTGCACCATCTTCAAAGATCTTTTTTCAAACAGGCTTAAGTCTGTTATTGACATCGGTGTGAGTATGCTGTTAAGAGAGTGGTGCTCCTGGGCCTTTGCAATGGGAAAAACTTATGAAGGATTAAATGTTTGATATTGAAGACTATTTTAATTGCTATATTTTAACATTTTTCTGAATCCTTACCTTTCAGTGCTTATGCCCTGATTACATATTTTTTATATGTTCTCTGTTATTAACTCTCAGAGGGAGGCTGTTTATCTGATTGCTTATTGTTCAGTAAGAAGTGGTGTTTTCCAAACAAGAGAACAACACTGTCATGTTTCACAACAAACACTGATTTCAGAGGCACAGGGTTTTCTCTAGCTCTTTCAAGGAACCAACGTTTGTCCTTTAGTTACGTGCAGCATGGAGCGAAAGGCTTCTCAGTAAGCTGCACTGACTCCCTGTAAGCTCAGCCTCCCAGTGCCTCTGGCGACATAACTGTGCTGGCTTCACAGGGTATTAACTCTAAATCTGTTCAGAAGCTTTGTGTGTTATATCATCCTGTGAAAAACAAGCAGCTGATGCTGAGTAATAAACACCTTATTCCCATTTTGCAAAGGAGAGATGTGGGAGTTCTCTGTTTTCTTCTCTTCTCTCTCTGCAGCTGCTCCCCTTCTACTCCATTTCAGACTGTGAAGATGTATCTACTCAAGTGCTGATATTAGAATACTTGACCAGAGGTTTCAGGTTGCTTCCCTTTGTCTCTATTGATGTAGATTAAATTAATTTTGAATTATGAGTTATTACACAGCCTTTCCTGCCTGTCTTTAGAAAGAATCCTTAACTGTCTGTTTTCTGCAAGCTTGTTTTTCATTGGTTTAAAATAGAAAATCCATTACTAAGGGAAGAAGAAATCTCACTATCCTACTGTTTTTCTGGATATTTTTCCCATCTGGTTTCCTAATAATGATAGGTTGTGGGAAAAGGGTGTTTATATTTACATCTATAATGAACTGCATGATCATATGAAGTATTGGCAGGAGCTTGCAGAGGATAATTCAGAAAGGAGGAAGTGAGAGGCAGAACATAAGTGCCAAACACTGTGTGTAATTAGGAAATCCACAGCACATTCTTACGAACTGTGACCACTTGTCTGTGCTGCATGTTTGTTCTTAAAGGCCTGATCCAATGAGATACTGACTGTGATGCTTACAAGGTATGGTTTTCATTGGTATTAGTAGGAACTAAGGGCATATGCCACCTTGCACGAACATATGCTCAGAGGGATAACATCAGTTACCTCCCGCCATGTGAGTGCCAGCTTTAATCCATCACAGTTCAGTTTGCCAGATGTGTCCTGGGTCAGATGTCTGTGCTCAGCCAGTATTGTTCACCTAGTGGGTGAGTGTCCTATATCACTTCTGTGCCCCTTTCTATACCTGGGAGCCTATTTGAGTGAGCACAGCTCAATTATTGTGGTAACATCCTTCAGGATTTTGTGAGTGGGTCTCTGTGTGTGAGTGGTGATGAGGTATTTGCTTGTTAAAAAGAAGACAGTTGGAGGAAAGAAAATATGAAGCTTAATTCTTCTGGAGGAATTTCAGGCTGATGGACTGTTTTATTCAACTCTGTTTAAGAGTGCTCAAAATGTACTTACACCAACTCATTGATTATCATGACAAAAAGTACACAGGAGGAATTTTGCTGGAGGCAGAGACAGCACCAGAATGTCTGGCAATTATATTGCCACTTAAAAAAAAATTATCTTAATTTCTGCTTTTAATCAACATCTTTAGCAAAGTTTTTTGTTGGGGGGTGAGGATGGGGTGGTGGGATGGTGGTGGTGTTTGTTTTACTTCCCCTTCACTTTCCACATTGTAATGGAAATGCGGGATGCCTGTGTACAATCTTTCACCTCTGACAGCATGTACTGCATACTGCACACAGCTGTCATGGTAATGACAAGTCTGGTGCACCAGGATAATTGGGTACTTGAAGAAGATTCATAAGGCAATATGCTGCACAGTACTATGTTGTGCCCTGGGGCAAGGGGAAAAATAGGGGAGGGTACCAGGCGGAGCAGGGAGTATATTTGTGAGAAATGATAATGTAGTAATGTGATTTTGTTTGCTTATGAAGTGGTTTCCCTCCTGCCCCCTTACCCCACAGAATTACATTAAGGGTTTAAAAGTTTGTTTGTACTACATAGGAAATTGGGTTCCATTTTATAAGTAATGGAATTGAAATGTCCCAGAGGAGTGAAGGAGATGAGTGTCGTCATAACACTGTGGCCCTCTGCGAGAAGTAGTTTGGTGTCAAACCACGCTATAATCCCACCATATGACAGCTTGTTATTAAGAAGCAACAAGAGCTGACTTTATTACTGTAGACTATAGCTGGCATATCTGTAAATTAGCATCTTTTCTTCCCTTATGACAGATTCTGTCTGTTTTTCTGGCATCTGTCATGAGGTGTTAAAGGGGAGCATATTTTCAGAGTCTAATGTGATCACAATTAACCTCTGATCTCTTTCTGATATGTCTCCTTTTTCATTATTGTTGAAGTTATTTGTCTTGGAGTGAAGATTAAATGCTTGCAGACCATGTTTTTACGCACACTGATACTAGTAGTCTGTGTAATGCTCTATTAGGTGTTTAACAGATTACTCATTAATATTTTTACGATGGTTTATCTCCATCTAAAGAAGAGGAAGTGCTGGTCATCAATAAAAGCAGGAACCTAGGATTCAAGTTTTCCATCTGAATCTGATTTGTTTCTGTGTCCTTGGACAAGGCATTTAATCTCTTGGTATGATGAAAATAATAGCCATGGTGCCTCACCAGCATGTTGAGAAAGCTAATTAATTACTGTTCATATAGCACTTGGGTAGCAGCAAATGATTTGTGGCAGAAATATGAAGTACTACTAGTAAGAGGTTTGAAAATTAAAAAATGCTAATATTATTTTGTCTAGAGAGTTTTTTTGTGGTTTCATACAAACCAAATTTAAAAAAAAAAAAAAAGATTAAAAATTATTCTATTCTTCAACTTATGCTGCAGGTAATATAGATAAAGATACCAGCATGGCACAATACCAGCATTTTTAAACAAGGGCTGACTTGCAGTTAGGTAGAGAAAGGTCATGTGCCTAAAAGCTTTCCCAACATCACCAATTTTGACTATTACAGAAAATGAAGCATGTATCAAGGCATCCTTATCTTATTAAGAATAATGAGGTTGACACAGGCCACAGAGGAGTGCTGAAAGAAGCACTCCTTAACTGCCTAAGTGGTGAATTAGGCTGAGCTTCCTTTTCACATCTCTTTGTATATCTCTTACAAAGAATTTCTAAAATGAACATTTATTGTTTTGTAGATAATGCCCTTTAGGAGTCCAAGCTTTTGAATATCCTTCAAGGAAACTAATTTGCCCGGTATTTAATTTTGCAGTAACATACTAAAAAAAGAAAAAAAAAAAAAAAGTAAGCATGCTGTCTTTTCATATTCTCTGTTTCTGGCAGACTGTGTATTTAGAGTGTGCTTGGTCTTCCTCTGAACAGATGCCTCCCTTCACTCCCTCTCATTTCTCTCACCCGAAAAGCATTTGAGGTTTTTTGCTGTATCCCTATCCAAAGATGCCTGTGTATTTTAGCTATCCATGGATCACTGTCTTAGGACAGTGCAGTTCCCACTGGATTTAAATGAAACTTTCAGGCATGATCCTTCAAGGTGCAGAGCACTGGCACTTTACAGTGTCTTCTCTGGGAGGTAATAGTTCTTCATGCTCTTGGAAGGTTCATGCTGTCTTGCAATGTGTTGTTCTTTAATTAATTGTGTTAGAAATATATAAGTTGATGCAGAATACAGTTGGAAGTCATGAATTACTTAGCTGCTGAGTTGCTGTGTTAGCTTTGCATTTTGATGACTTCTGATTAAAATATTTTTATTTTTTAAGTATGGAGGGGATAACCTTTTACTAGTCTGTGCTTTATGGATCTTACTAGCATTAGTAGTTCCCTCAGATGACTTATAATTTGTATGCAAACCCTAAATATATAGGACCTCTGATCAACAGTGGATTCTCTTGGCCAAATTTTTCTGAGCATGGAATATAATTTTTTTCACTCCTCTGAGAGTTCCAGACTTAAATTATCTCTTTAGATGTTATTTTTATTGCAGTGATGAAGTACAAAGGGTTATTTTTGTGATTAAGTACTTCTGAAATGTGGTGGTACACCTCTGTCTTCTGACTTTTGAAGGCACATAATGCAGGAAAATTTCACTGCCCAGCTGATAGTCCCATCTGGACATCTGGAAAGCTCTGAGGCTGGTTTTTTGTTGCTGGGTTTTGTTTTGTTCTTTGTGGGGTTTTTTTGTGGGCTTTTTTTTTTTTTTTTTTTTTTGCTTGGTTGTTCAATTCAGTATTCCTTTTCTAAGTGCTGAAAGATTCAACCCTAGGAACACTTAGAAATAAATTATTTAGTTTTTCAATTGGAAGATGAGTGCTGGTACAAATTAAATACATTGTATAGGACTTTATTCTTGATGTGTTACAGATGAAAAAAAAAATCAAGGAAGGAATTAAAATTGTGGCAAGTCAGGCACAAGTCAATCACACTATTTTGTGTGCTGTGAACTAGGGAGTATGCTTCAGAAAATATCATTTGTCCTCTGAGGGCTTTTAAGGCTTTTCGTTCTTACCCCATTGGCTTTAGTTCACTTTAAAGACACTTCCATGGGATTGTATCCATGCAATTGAAAACTCATTTTACTCTTATTGTACAGGATGTTAACCTGGGACCTTAATCCATTTTGCGAATTTGCTACAGGTTGGTGATGACAGCAGACAGATAACCAAAGTCACTGATAAAAACATGAAAAGGCAGTGGCTTGGATTTTTAGTTGCTCAAAATTGCTTGACTGCTGCTCCTGATTGTGGTGAAAGTCTGTGCCAATGTGGGCCTAGCAGTCTTTTTTGGAATCTGTTCTGTGTATGAATTGGTTACAATACTTAGTAAAAAACAGACCTCTGACCATATTATTTCCTTTAGCATATCTGTTGAATTGAGTCATAGAGGGGTAAAGTTTAGGTAGTCAGGCAGAACACGCTGCCTACGATATGTCCCTATTGACCTGCCAAAAAGGCAGGTTGTTGCTTCTGAGGATTTGACACAGGTTATTTAAAGTAATAAGACTGAACCTTAGGAAGCTATTGGGGTGTGAGTATATATTTGGAAGGTTGAAGATATGCAGTAGGTGAGGTAACTTTTACATTTTTAATCTCATTTACAGGAAACATGCACCTTTCCCAAATGAATTTAAACATCTCTCTCTTCAGTTTGAAGAATGGGCTTTTTTTATTGTCACCTATTTGCACCATGTTAAGCAGCCTTTTGAACCTCAGGAAAAGCATATTCCAGTTCAATGTTACCTAATGGATTAGATTTTCTTTGCTTTCAATAATTCTTGCTAATTATAAATGTGCATGTGTAGCACTAAATTGTAGAACAAAGACACTAATACTTACAAATATAGAAGTTTATTTCTCATGTATTTTGAGACCATTAACCATATCAGCTTTTAAACCCTAAGCAAAGTATATAAAGTCACAGTAAAAAATTATGTTTACACAACACAACCAGTAAAACACAAAATACTGTCCAGTAACAGCCTGATGTTTGACATCTGGATTATAGAGTTTATACACATAGCAAATTATCTAGAAATAATAATCTGTAATCAATGGTTTAATTTTAGTATCAAATAAAGAGGATCATAAATGGTTGGAATAAGAGAACATATTTTTAATAAGTAAGTACACCTTTTAAGTGCTAATTAATTCACTACTTGTTCATATTTCACTATTCATCTCATCTTTTTCCTTTGTTTTCTTTTGAAGATCATTGTTGCAGCACCTTTTTGTTCAGTGCCTTGAGCTTATATGCAAAACTGTCAGATACTCCAATTGGCCTGAATTTGAAAAATTATAAGCGTCACATTTCTGTGGAGGAAGTGCTTCAGTCTTCCCTTGTTTTTTTGGGTTTTTTTATATATAAAAAACGCCATAGTGATCCTTGTTTCCCCATGCCACAGAAAAGCAGATCACAAAGGAACTAAGGCTTTGAGGATGGCAAGGAATTATCCTTAAACATCACACATAGGCCAAGAAAATCTCTGAGGAAGTCTGATTCTATTTTTTCTGAGCCTGTAAGATTGCCCAGTAGGGACTTCTTTTGTTGTGATGTGAGGATGCTCCTCACCTTTTGTAGTCTGTCCCCTGTGGTGGGCTGTGGGTGGCACTGGTAGGTGCTTTGCTTCACAAAGTCTTTCCTGCTGCAGGTACTACAAGGTGTAAGCCACTTGAGGGGCTATTTAGCATAATCAATTTGAATACCCATGGAGATCAGATAGTATATTTATTACGGTAACTGCTCCTTGGCTACTTCCCCTCTTGTCCTAGACATGCCAGTGATTCACAACAAATGTTAATATTGGAAATAATGATAAAATGATTATTAAAATAATGATAAAAGCTGGAGGAGGAGCTCAGAGCAGCAGCTCCACTATCTTTTGTCTCACCCTTACCCTACTCACACAGGTTTAGTTGATCTGAGTTGTTTTGTTGAGACTACTGGGATCAGTATCCAGAAAGTAACAGAACTGTGACTGAGGTGTCAAAGTAATCTCATTGTCAGTGCACATAGGATGCTCTGATTCAGTCTTTTATATCTGAGTGCTTTTTAAGATATACGGTAGGGCAGGCAAAAGTAGAAGAGCAACTGTACTGAGGCATTAGTTTAAAATTTGATTGTATTTTTGACACATGTGGTATGTCATGGAGGAGTAGAGAGTTACACCTCTTTTAGGCAGATCAAGGCCTAATATGACTAGACTGACAATACTGAAGACACTATTTAAAAGTGAAAAACACACATTGTTGAAAAACATTATAATCAAAAATACGGACAGTAAATGTGATTTGCTGGTGGTAAATTGAAATCACTGATTAAATTACATCTTTGGCTAATAAATTCACAGGGGTAACAGTGCACAGCAAGTGCCAACACAGCACAACCCCAAGGCATAAATAAAAGTTATCTAATTGATGGTAAAGATAAATCAGAATAGAAGCAAGTGGCTTGTTAATGTGCTTGCACAGAGTTCATTACAGCTGGAGAAGAAGCACCTCCTCTCTGCACATTTCACTCCATGAGGCAAACCTGGTGTGTGTGACTTTTATCCCACTGAATTTTTTACCTAGTAATTTCTCTTACATGTGGGTTCTTTTGAGGGTATACAGTATCTATGAAATAACTCCATTATTACTAGACTACATTGTGGTTAAATTGACACTTGAGCTGCCGTGAAATGCTTTAATAATCTTTTTCTGTTGCTTAAGAAGCCCTGAATATTTTACCAGGACGTGACTTTAGTTATTGGTGTGAGTCAGGGCCCAAGCTGATTTCACACCTACCTCTCTCAATGGAGTGAATGAAGTCCTGGACCATTTCTGATGGGGAGATACAGTTGTTTCTAGTGCAATTACGTATGCAGAGTGATGCACTCTTGAAAGATGTTTTCCCTGGAGTGGACATGATATCCAAGTCATCAGACTGAGCAGCCACTCAAAAAGTGTGGCATGGAAATTATCCTTTAAAATAATTTGTGGTATCCTTGGTTGCTGCCTTGGGCTATATGATCATGTGGTTAGGAAATGAAGGCTTAAACCATCCACTTATCACATTAAAAAAAAAGGGAATCTTATTCTGCAGACTTAGATTTATCTCTAGGAGAAGTCAGTGGGAATTTGAACACCATATTTCTTCAAACTCAGTTCTTGTTCTGTAATAATACCTCTTCTGGATGTCACCTCTAGGACAAACAGGTAAGCATCAATGCATATACCATGCTTTCTTATCTGCTGCTTTTTATAGTTGTGTTCTGATCTCAGTGTCAACTGAGTAAGACTCTCAGATAACTCTGATGAATTTAAGGAATTTATTATTCCTCTACATATAGCTGAACAGAACTTGTTCTGCTACCTCAAGCTTCAATCAGTAAGGACCTAGTCATTTCAGAGAGGTTATATTGTGCTGCTTTTTTGAGATGGGAATTTTTTGATTGATATTCACAGTGCTTCTGCAGCCATAAAGCTTAAACATAAATATGCATGCTCAAATAATGGCAGTAGGCTGAAGCTTTAGTAGAAATCCCAGAAGCACTTTCAGTTGTGTAGAGAAGGCAACCACATGCCCAGCATAAGATAAAATATGAAGGAAAGTAAAATTGTTAGAAATGCAAGTAACTGTCGGATTTGGAAAAAAAAAAAAAAAGCAATTCAAACCTGACAGTGAAAGACTTTATGGTCCTTCTATACTAGCACTTGCAGTCTAGTTTTTCTTTACTCTTTGAAGGTTTGGAACTGCAATTTTGTGGGAAAACCAAGTTATCTTCTCTCTGTGAGGGTGAAGGGACAATGACTCAACTTTTTTCTATCTTAGAAAGTTAAGAAAAGAGGTAAACATTGCCTTACTTGACATGATTGTGTAGTTCTCTAGAAATAGATTGACTGAGCAATCATGATAACCTTATTGACTTACTTTGCCTGTCTTGTTGTAGTGGCACATCCATCAAATGAATGATAGTCAGCATTGCACGATCCTTTGTAGCGTATTGCAGATTTTTTTTGTTCATCATGAAGTACAACTTCAGAGACACTGATGAATTTGTAAAGAGAAGCAGGGTGAGTATCAGGAAAAATTACTGTAGTGAATTGGAAAGTTGAGTAGGAGGAAACCGACTGTTTAAAACACATAGTAAGTCTACGTAATAAGTGGACAACCTACATTTTTATCTCTAGAGAAAAAAAAATTGCTTTGCTGTTGCAGCATATTTCACTGTAACTTAGCTCATAAATATGTGTATTCACAGATTGTGGCCTACAATATTCAGTTTTGAGTGCATGAAACTAAAATTATATCGAAACAACTAAAAGAGGTTTGTCCTGATTGACGTTCTGTAGGCCTTTGCTAGTGCTGAATACCTTTAAAACAGGCTCTTTGGCAGGGATGGCTAATTGAAGGTGCTCATTGCTGAGGTAAAAATGGGCATGTTTTTTATGCATACAACCATTCATTCTGAGTCTAATGTTATATATACCATGTTCAGGTATATGCTGAAAGCTGTCCATAACTGGATATGGAATGTTCTTTTTCTAGTGAGTCCCATGATGCTCATACTCTGTGGCAGAGTAGGGTGGTGGGTCTTGGCAGCTTCTGAATGTGGTATAACAGAAGAAAGCTCTGAAGGTAAGCTGAGTAAAGAGGTAACTGTGATTTGCTTCTTTGTCTAGAAGCTGAAGAAAAGAAGGTGATGGAGTGGCTGGGCCTTTGTGGAGGGCTACAGAGCCAGCTCCCATTTTGCAAGTGCTTTCTAATGGTTTCTGTGCTGTGAAGGCCTCCGTAATTTCTTGCCCAAAGCCAGCTGTGGCTGCTGCTCTTATGCATGGGGAGGAGTAGATTTCCCCTGTAATGAGTATAGCTGTCTCTTTAGCACTAAAATGCATTAGTTATTATAAATGACAGCGACGGATAACCTCCTGAGATTATTGTCATGGCTGTGTGCTATCACATGCCTTGACATCCCCATTCAAGGGATTAGAGGAACAAAGAGAATGCTCAATGAGCTGATTAAATCACATAAACAGATTTTTAATTCTCATTAAAAAACATTAAACAGCTACTGCTTTTACCAACAGAGGGGAAAAAACAAAAATCTGCCAGTGTAATTCAGAAAATTTAAGGTAGTGTTTGTATTAAAAATATTGGGCAAATATACATGTATCTTGCTGAATGTTGCAAACCTTTTGCATTATAAACAGCAAAAATGCCAAGGTACATTTTGTATTAATCAGTCAAAATGCAGAAAGTAAAATCTAAAACCTTGTAGAGCAGCAAAGGGTATTCCTCAGGGGCTGTTTCTGTGGAATTGCCTGACTTTTGCCACTGCACAATCCAGATATGCAGCTATTGATTTAAGTCTAATTATGTGCTTTTTAGTAATGGTTTACATGTGTATTAGAACAGGTTTCAGGGATGGAGTAAGAAGGTTGAGAAACAGAGATAAAATGCAGGGGCAGTCAGGAATTAAGGAAGATAAATTTGGAATAGTTTTTGAACTGTTATGAAAAAAAAAATTCCTTATATGATGGAAGAGTAACGTAATCAGAAAGCCTTTTTTTTTTTTTCCCCAGGCTTAAATGTGTTTTCTTTAGCATTTTTTCTGTTTTAAATGAACACTTATTTTGCTCACTGTCTTGACCCCTGTAGAGGCAGAACTAATGTGTTCATTTAGTTTGCTTGTAAAATGTTTTGAAGAAGTGCAACTGATTTTCAGTCTGGAACAGACAGGGAGACAGAAGGGAGGAAACAGGAAAATAGAACCATGAAGAATTAAATGAATATACCATCTTGGATTGTCCGTCTGGTTCTTTCTGTCCTTCATCCGTCTTCTTTTCATCCTCCTCTTGGCCATCTGCTTTGGTAGCAGCTCCCACAGGTGCTAGAGAGATGAGCACATATAGCAAATAGTTTCCATTTGCTAGAACTGGCATGTGCTTGCTCATTATAAACATGCCAACAACTTTTGACCACTTTCTGAACCAAAATACTTCCTTAGAAGTTTCATGGGAATTTAGCAAAAGAAAATCTCCCAGTTCAACCATGAGGTAGGCACCTGGAGGTTGTGGGCTTTTCTGTAGTCCTGCTGATGGATTTAAAGTCATTGCATTTGGAAAGTTCTTTATTAAATGAGAGTAACAAATTAAAAGGGAGGGGGGTTGAAAGTGAAACAAAGCTATTTCCAGGCTCTGGTATATTACTCTGAGGTTTCTTAAGATTGAAAAATATGTGTAGTGCCGAACATAACTAAACATACCTTGTAGTTCTCTGTTTTGAGATTGCTACATCAGTGGTGAGAATGTTGAGGGTCCAAGTGAATAGTGGTTATTCCTTGAGGGAATATGTTTCTAGCAAATGAAAATGTTTCTAGCAAACATTTAAGTGACACAATGTTCAACACTCAAAAGAAATAGAATGAAGCAGTCAAATAAGAGTTAATGCACCTGGAATATATGGACATTAAGAATGACACACTGCATGCTTCTCAGAACCCTTAGCTTGCAATTAAGATGTATTTAGTAAGAATAATTAGAAACTTATGGTGATAATAGTTGAAAATCAATATTTGAAGGTAAACTTTTACAGGAGGAAGTAGAGAATTGCAAAAAGTAGTTAATATATAGTCTTCTATCTGTTAATTACTATAATAATAAAAAGAATATCTCTTTGAACAGATTTTTCCTTAGTGGGTTGGTCCAGTTTCTTCATTTTCACAGAGTCACAGAATATGGTCTTTGGGAAGGGAACCACAGGGATCATCGAGTCCAACTCCTGGTCCTGCACAGGACCGTGCCCAAGAGTCACACCATGTGTTCGAGAGTATTGTTCAAATCCTTCTTGAACTCTGTCAGGCTTGGTGCTGTGACCACTTCCCTGGGAGCCTGTTCCAGTGTCCAGCCACCCTCTCAGTGAAGAACGTTTTTCTAATATC
>JAWWEU010000111.1:48277014-48310349 GCA_035583155.1 Acropternis orthonyx | reverse complement strand
GTTGGCCCTCCTGGCTGCCAGGGCACTGCTGACTCAGATTCAACTTGCCATCCACCAGGATCCCCAGGTCCCTTTCCCTGGCACTGATTCCCAGATTCTCATTTTCCAGTCTGTACAAACATCTGGGGTTGCCCCATCCCAGATGCAGAATCCAGCATTTCCTCTTGTTGAACTTCCTATGGTTGGTGATTGCCCAGTCCTTTCATTTGTCGAGGTCTCTCTGCAGGGCCTCCCTGGCTTCAAGGGAATCAACAGCTCCTCCCAGTTTTGTATCATCTGCAGACTTGCTCAGTATCCCTTCCAGTCCTGCATCCAAGTCATTTATGAAGGTGTTGAAGAGCACTGGGCCCAAGACAGAGCCCTGTGGCCTCTGTTCTTGACTCGTGAGCCAGTTGCTCACCCACCACATGATGGGTTTATCCAGCTGTGCTGGGCACTTTTTCCAGAAGAATCCTGTGAGAGACAGTATCGAAAGCTTTACTGAACTCCAAAAAGATGACATCAACTGGCTTCCCTCGATCAGCAGGGTGGGTTACCTTGTTGTAAAAGGAAATCAGGTTGGATAAGCAGGACCTTCCTCTCATGAAGCTGTGCTGGCTGTGACCGATGACTGTGTTGTCTTTTAGTGTTTTTCGATACTTCTCAGAATAATCTTTTCCATAGCTTTACCAGGCACTGAAGTGAGACTGACAGGCCTCTAGTTTCTGGGGTCCTGCTTCTTGCCCTTCTTGAAAACTGGGACAACATTGTCCAGCTTTCAGTCAACTGGGACCTCTCCAGATTCCCAAGACCACTCAAAAATCATCAACAGAGGTTTTTCAATGACATCATCCAGGTCTTTGAGGATTCTTGGATGAATCCCATCAGGCCCCATAGATTTGTAGGGATCCAGCTGGAACAGAACATCCCACACAATTTCAGGGTCATCTGGGAGTTGATAATTCTTTTTATCACAATAAATCTTTATTGTAAAAATAGTTGACTTAAGAAGTAGTCTGAAGTAGGAAAGGATTGTATTTTCAGGAAAACTTATTATCAAAGTTAGTAATTTTGAGAAGGTTCTGAAATGCCTGTCTGTAGCAGAAAACACACAAAGATCTTGGCAACTCTGGTCATGACTTACTGTGGAAAATAGTACAGTTTGAAAGTGAGGTTAAATTACATACCTTAAACCAGAATTTATTCAGTAGGATGACTATTTTAATTGTTTTTCATTCAGTATTACGAAGTGTGTCAATAGCTTTCCGTATGCACAGCTTCCTTATCTTTCTTGAACTTCCTGCAAGACAGCAGCTGAACAGTTGTTTTATTTAATAGAATCTTTCAGTCATATGGACATCTGACCTTGTTCCTAGATCATTTGATTGTACTGTTTTCCCAAGTAGTTATCCCAACTGATGATAGTCCCAAAATATTAGAGAATGAGTAATGGAATGATACCATATATTTTCCTAAGTGACCAACGAGTCATGCAGAGTCCATTTACAACTTGGCTGATATCCTTATCAAATTTTCCTTTTTGAATGGTATGGCTAACTGTGTTTATTGTTCCCTATGGAAGAACACTACAAGGTATTGCTCAGGAAACCCAGTGTGGACAGAGGTTATATATAGACTCAAAGAAGTATCAAGAGAACATTTTTCTGCCTTAACATTTGTATATTATTTGGTGTGTTCCCCCCACCAGTATCACTCTATTTCTTCAGTCCATTTCGAGGAAAAAAAAAAAAGAAAAAGGATAAATTATATCTAAATTACTGGAATTAATATGTAACTGCCAAATAGGTATGTTTTTCTGGCTCTGCCTTTCCCTTTGCCTCCTGAATGATTACCTTCTGTTTATTTCTAATTAGAGAAGCCACATCAGACTAAGCCACAAAGCAGGTCAAAGAGTATGCAAATAATGCAGAGTGCTTGAAAACCTGGGGCACTCTGCCTTTAAAGACCTCATGGTTTATTAAACTGTAATTGCACTCTCTGAAATGTCATATTGCAATTATATCCTAGGTTATTAATTAAAAGAAAAGAAACTATAAATGGTAAAAGATAATTTTGCCCATGAAAACCTTTAGTGAGATTTTAGAGAAGGGCATTTAGTCAAAAATAATTTGTGAGAAAGGCCCACTGAAAGAAAGTGAAATGTTTTGATCATCTTCTAGGAAAGCAAACCTGTATCCATCCTCAGTAGTTTGGGAACTATAACTAAAATGCAGAGAACCACAAAGGAAGAATTATAGGTGATAATGACCAGTTACTTATGCAAATTCATTAGCACAACCTATATAAGAAAGCTCTCACTTTCTCTAGTCATATCTTTGGGAAAAAATAAAAAACCTGCAGCAAAACCGGTTTGATTTTTAAAAATAGTTTGCTTGTTGGAGTTACTATTATATGGGAGTTGTTACTGATCTTTAAAAATAGATGTAGATGATGAAGCTTCTGAGATTATCACCAGCATTGCTACCACTTCTAGTAAAAGTGGAGGTGATGTGCAAATCTTCACTATTTAGGAAATAGCACTTGAAAAGAATAAGTGTTTATGCACCAGATAGAAGTTTGCTTCTCATATTCTGTAGAATAATATAGCTTTTCTTTTGGTGGAATTTAATTTTATTATTTACAGAGCAGACCCAAATGGCATTTTGCTAAAGTAGGAAAGAAATATTTTTTTGAGCTGCAACTCACTCATGTATGACTTCTCTTTAGGAGTTTGTTTATGATTGAATCCATCCTGAGAATGAGGGATTTCAGTCTGGCCAGAGCTTTCTAGTATAAAAGGATTAGTTTGCTGCATCCTTTTCTGAGAGAATGTACTTACACTTCTCAGATATCATTGTGCTATTGGACTATATTGCTGAGATGGAACATATTGAAGGATTTGCTTGCTCTTCTTTTCTATTAAAGCATTCCTCCTGTGCAAGCTGCATGGTCACATATTGCTTTGCATCTGATGTCAGGAACTAAATCTGGCAAGGTGCAGCGCATGTTTCTGTCTACATAGATATTCTCAGTCAGAGCGTGAATAGACTCTGTTTTTGCCTCTCTATATGTAAGCATGGGAATATTGTGTCAGACCATAAATAGACTATTCTGTGTTTTTACCTCTCTGTATGTAAACATGTTGTTTGAGTTTTTTTCCTTCTTCAAAAGAATACTACAATTAGCTCTCTTTGGGAGAGAGGGAGGAACATCCATCCGATTACTGAGAAGGTTTGTCTCCAAAAGCTATTGTTTTGTGCTTCTGCATGCTAGTGGTAGGTCAGGAGATGTACAGTGCTTCTGAAAAGTAGCTGGTTTTTTTTTTCCCCTAAGCCTTTTTCTGTCAGTGCAAGTCATAAGGTTGCTAATGTTGAAGGAGTCTTCAAGTTACATGTTTTCAGCATATGGATTTCATTTAATTCCAGAGAGACAGAGGAAGCTGGGTCAAGAAGTACTGGGAAAGGAAAAGGACTGAGAGCAACTTTAAAACATCCTTTTTGTTAGTCTTGTAGGTGTATGTAATTCTTACAGTCAAAAGGGATGCTGGAATGAATGGAAGAGTGTACCAGTAACAATAAACTGCGCATTAGACTGCATAGAAAGACAGCTTTTTTATCACAAGAACTCTCTAGCTCCTATCTTTTTCTTTCAGTTGTTGAGAGGAGAATAAGCTCAGGGGTTTGATTATTATGTGGAATATTAATCAGAATATTTTTGTTATACTATGTCTTTTAATAGAGAGAACAAGAGGTGAAGAGAATAGAATAAATATTCTTAGAAGGATTTTTATACATCTCAATTAATGAATAAAAAGCAAATCCTCTCCTCTCCATTTTCTTAAGAAAAAACGGAAAACCAAAACAACCCAAAGCCCTACCATGTCATTTGAGGAAGAAAACTCTTTAAATTCACCTTTGTATAGTCTTTTTCCAAATATGTCTAGCACAAACAAACATAGGGTAGTAAGAAAGTTTCACTGAATCTGGAGTTCCAGTTGGAGACCTGCTGGAGGAAAGGAGTACTTCTTGGAGACGTACCACTGTTGAACCCATTCCTTTCTTAGGGAAAATGAAACAAATTTTTTTTTTCACCCAAAAAGCAAATTGGAAAAAATAATCTGTGTGAACTGCCAGAAAATGGAGTACATCCCAAAATGAATCAGAAGCTCACCCCTTCAATTCAGCCAGTGATCTTTGGCAAGCTTGCAGATGTAAAAGAGTAAAATATCTGTATCAGTATATGACCTTATCTGCTCTCTCCCTCTGATAGAGGCTGAATTTCATCTCCCATTTCTTCAATTACTTATATTAGAGATGTGTCAAATTTAGCAGCTCTTGGAAGAAGCTGGGGAGGATAGCTGAGAAGTTAGTTCTGAATTGGAGTGTTTATTTAAAAAGAAAAAAAAAGCTGTAGTCATCTAAGTGTTCATAACCTAAGAGATGGAAAGAAAATATTTGCCTTTCAGCAACAGCCTATAAAGAATTGATAGCATCATGTTTGTTACCGTTTACTCTAGGGGTGAGAACATTTTTAATCAAGTCAAGAATTCTTAAACCTAAATAATTCCTTACTATTGAGTATTGCAGCTGTTTCTCTAAAGCAAGCTTAAATTAACAGCAATATAAAAGTAAAGTTAAAATTGAGTTCAATTCTGTTATTATCTAAACAGTACAATTTGGACCCATCAGCATCTCATCCGTAGGGTCAGGTTTTGAAAAGCTCAAGAAGTTTCATCAGTTTGTTGCTGCCAACTTACATTGCCATTGTTATGAGGTTCTGAACCAAAGTGTGTGTTTAAATTGCTATTTAATTGAAGAGTATTAATACATTACTGAAGAGACTGCCATGCAGGTGTAATTAAAGTGAAGTCATAGTACTCTAAAAGACTGATTTACACGTTATGCTACTTTTAAATTCTAAGTTTTTCAACTCTGTAAATAAAGTGTTTTCTACTCTGTAAGGCTGCACTGGTTGTAATGACAAGGAGTTGTGGACTCTGTGAGAATGGGAATTACAGCATTTGAATTTCCAGAGCTTAATGTGGTCATTTCTGGAGAACTGAATAGTTTATACCTCAGATTTCTGAGGAAATTTCCAAATAAGTTTGTCAGTTTGGAATTAATGATTTTGAGGGAATCTATAATGTCAGGGATATTGAAGCATAGCAAGGTATTGTTAGAGAGGAATGACAAAAACTATTCACAAAACCAGGGAAGATGGAGCTTAGTGTATGGAATGTTAGGAAGCATAAGAGCTAGCTAACAGGATGTGACAGTGGATTATATTGAAAAAGAAAATATTGGCTTCAGGATGAAAATGTGGTGAAATGTCCTAAAGATTAAGGAGTTAATGGAGTTAGTGGTATTTTTCATTAAATTCTAGTAATTTGTACTGCTCTGCTGTTGCAGTTGACACAAATTTAGGATGGACTGTCAACAGAGGAAGAGGATTGAGATATGGGATGGGAAGAACCAGATTAACTTGAAGATTATAATAGCAGAAATGTGATGACACTAGTTTTAGAAAGTGCAGGATTCCTGTAGATTACCTGTAGACTGCTAAATACTTGTGCAGATTGTACTGCTTAATTTTTAGCACAGTCCATTTTTAGCTTGCTCCACGTTAAGGTTTTAGGCCTCCTTCAAGGCAATGATCAGGTATGTCTCAGGGAACAGTGAGCTCCAAATACCATTCCTGGCAGCCAGTTTGGACAAGATAATATCAGCATTGGCGCCACCTCACTCTCTCAGGCTTTGTACTTTCAAAGCATCCCATGTGCTTTTATACTGCACCCTTGTGCTGCACATTGCACATAAACTCCATTTAGTGGCATTAAAAATGCTACAACATGGGGTTCTTTTCTTTTTTTTTTTTTTTTTGGTGCATTGAACTGAAAAAAACCCACACAACAATAGTAATAATACTAATAGTAAAAATCATAGTAGTTGCTGTTGTCATCATAATGTCCTTGGGCCAAAGAGATACGTTATTTTCATAGCCTTAGACTCTAATGCTGTGTTGTGTGTACGTGGCTTTAGGGATAGAGAAGTCCTGGGACTTGTTTCCTTTAGCCTTAAAGATCAGCAGTTTCTGCACTGAGATGACCCCTTCAATGACAAATTAACAAGTAAGGAAAAAAAAACCTGCTAGGACCCCAAGTGTCAGAGGTATCTGCATTCCGAGCCCATAAATCAGACTGTGGCATTAGCCACAGTGCATTTTAGTAGAGGCAGGTAAGCGTTCATGATATATAGGACAGTGGAGGGACCTCACCTGACAGTTTTGTTTAGCCATGTTCATGGAAAATGAATTTGAGCTGGAACAGTTGGAGCTAGGGTAATAAAAAAATGGAAAGCTTGCCATGTGCGGAGTACAAAGTGAGTTTCGCTTGTTAAATGCAGTACAGTTAAGGCTGAGGAGTGTGATTACTGCTTTGGGGGCAGGCACCAGAGAAGGAAGTGAAATAATTGTTTCAGATAAAGGCCAGTGGTAGCAGGAGGGCAAAATGAATGTAACTGTCCCTGAATATATTTGGTTTGGGAGAATTAATTACAACTACAAAATGGTAATGCTTTTACAGGCTGCATGAGAGCTATAGTAGAAGTTTGCTACAATTTTTTGATTTATTTTTTTGTAAGAGTTGAGTAGTATTTTACATATTTGTATTTAGAGTCTTCTTTTAAGGAAGCCTATTTGATACTCAAGAATATTTAATGCTCTATTTTTTCCCTTGCTTTTTTATTTAATCTTACAGTAGCTATGGGGTCTGTGATTCCTGAAGTTCATCTGGGTATAAAAATAATAATAGCAAGTTAGCTAAAGTTTACCAAATAAAACGTTTTACTAACTTTTAGTAATGAGATAATATTCAACACTACAATTACTTCGATAGTCTTATTTTTTGTGCTGATACCTTTTGCAAGTCTTGGGGGTATTATTTGGGGAAGAGGAGAATTTAGGAACACTTGCTTTTTAGAGAATTCATGGTCAGTTAGGATTTCCTTTTGCTGTACAGTGACCTGATAATAACTGGGCAAATTCCAGAGGGGGAAGGTCACTAATAAAGTAAAAGTGTATTATTCCTCAGGAAAGAGAAAACAAGTTGCTATGATTTAAAAAGAAAAATTGTCAGTTTACTGAGAGGGTCTTACAAGTTTTCAGGGTAGCACCTGGGGTCTGGGGTTGTTTGTCTAATGTTACCAGTGGTGGAAGTGTTGATTCATTAAGGGACCATGTCTGGACATCTACCAACCTGAGTGGTTATTTGTAAGATATACTACTGTAATCTCAGTTCACGACAGTGTAATTGTGTTGAAATTTCGCCTTGTGCTATATTACAAATACCCATTCTGAGCAGTACTACTGTGATGGGGGGAAAGGCTAGTTTAAATATATCATGCAGTTGTCTTTATATATCAGTATTCACAACCATTATGTATGTCTAATAGCTATCTATGAATAAAGAAACCAAATGTATGCAAATGTATGAGGAGGCATCCATTGTTTGGCTGCTTTTGTGCCTGAGGACACTTTATGAAGTGTCTGTGATTACAGGTGCTTTTGTTTCGAACAGCATTTCCCCTAAAATAGCAACAATCACCAGTAAGAGGGGGAAAAAAAGCCTTGCCGATATCAGCAGCATAAATGAACTCAAGGGTGTTCAAGGGCCCTTCTAGTAAAGAAAGCTGGTAGGGAGATAGTATCCTTTTGGCATATTAAATGTGTTTTATTGGGGGCTTTTTGTGAGAGAGGAGAATTATGCATCTCACAAACCCAATGGGAGTGACACTGCAGCATAATGGGGCTAACTTTTATGCCTCCACTTGAAGAACCTCATCACAGTAATGAGAGGTTCAGGGAATGGCACCTTCTAACCATTGCTTGTGCACAGTCCCGACTGTGCAAAGAAACTGGACAAAAGCTAATATTAATATAACAAAAGCTAAGAACTGGTAAATAAACTAAAAGGTTTCCTGAGGAAAAAATTTATTGTTTTGTTAAAAGATAGGGAGTTAGGTATTCTCCCATTTTCCCTGCTTGCTAAGGACTCTCTGGCTGAGGTTGGTTGTTGGAAAGGCATGTTGTTCTAAATGATGCCTTCAGTTATCTTTTGCCCTGGCTCCTGCTTTTAACTGGGTGTGTTCATTTCCCACCTAATCATAGCTGCAGGCATGGAAGCTCTATCCTTAAAGATGAATTTTCATATAAAATTAAGATGTTAATACTTCGACTATGATAAATATATTATTAACCTGCATTAGATTTTGAGATTGCAAAATACACGAAAATTAAGGTCATATCATCCTATTCTTTTGATTAACTCATTTTAAATGTTTTTTTTACCTCTGCTACATCTTGTTACAAATGCTTAGTATGCTTTTACGAAATCACAGCTGGGATTCAGTCTTGGTATAGAGTCTTTCTCCTGGGCCTTTTTTGATGAGTTGAGTCCTGATTTGAAAATGCAGGTTTTTTACATATCCAGACCCACCTAGGGTGCCAAGGATGCCATTGCATTCTCTCCCCTCAATGTTTTTTCTGCAAAAGAGCAAGAAAATTATTCAGAATGCCCTGAAGGATGACTGAATACAATGTCTGACTTCTAGAAATGCAAACCTGGATGTGATATCAGGTTGCAGTCTCAAATTCAGGCAGGGAGAGGAATGTGCAACTAGATCTTAGCACTTTAGTAATGCCCTGAAGAAGTGTCAGCCCATTCTAATGTAAACCCTTCAATCTGATTCACAGGCAGTACCTCACAGCTCAGGTTGTTCATGCTCTGAGAAATGCATTTTCTGTGCAAATGTTCACAGATACTGATTTTTTATACAAGCATGCATTCAAATGAGAAAAATGTACCTGACTCATTAGTACCTCTTGAATGAAACTAGATTTAATGATAGTCACTCTTAAGAGAAAGTGTATTTGAAAGAAAAATGTTGGAAGAACTGTTTTTTTTTTTTCTGTTAGCTGTATTTTGTTGCATCAGTGGTAATTTTGGATACTGCTACAATTGTAAAATAGGAAAGTAGGAATTAAATCAGTATGCTTCTCTTGGCATGAAACAAAATCTGATAGGCTTACTTAAAACAATCTTTAATAGATTTTTATTTTTAATAAAATTTCCCTGACCTTTGTAAGAAAAAGGGTTGATGTGAAAGTGTACATAAAACTTATTGATAGGTCGCACAGATGGAAAGTGGTGCAGACTTGCACACCGGGAGATGAATGACTATGTAATGCAAAATCTAAATAGCAGAGAGCAAAAGAAATAGATGTGCCCAGCCAACATTTCCATGTGCTAGGCTACTGTGAACTAAAATGTATGATAGCTCCAAAATCAATAAGAAAATCCATTTTGGGGAAATAAAGGATGAAAAAATTGTGGAAAATATGTTGGTTCCCCACTAGACTCTTTAAAAAGCTATTTTCAATATCTGGTGATGCATCAAAAGAAAGATAGCATCATTTTCTATAGTGGTGCTCTTTTAAGATGGAGCACTTGAGATGGTGAAATAGATGAAACATAGGACACAATTAACTTGTATCTAACTCCTTAATTTTGCATAGCAGTAAATGCCCCTAGAAAATTTGATCTTTCCTTTATGATGAAGTGTATTAGGTCCTTTGTCTTATATCAGTGTCTGTCTGGAGACCAATTAATTTCATACTAGTTTTTACCAAGGTTCTCACTGAGATAGTTTTTATTGTAATGCACATGACTTGCCAGAGAAAAATATTGTCACATGGTTTTCAGTAGAAGCCTAACTCAAAGACTATAGTAAGTCATCCAGGTCCCAGTTACCAAAGATTGATCCAAAAAATTAAAAGTCTCCTTTCAGTGGTGTAAAAGGCAGTGACCTGAAGAGCAGACATAGAAAGATCTTGCAGTATAAGGTATATGCAATACCTGAAATAAATTAATTTGGAGAAATATGTATATATATGTCCAATAACTAAGTAGCTATCGGGTGTTTGAGTTGTTTTCAGCTTTCTAGAAGGTGCTTTGGCATACTCTTTCATTAAATGTAAGTTTTACAAAAGTTTTACAAGCAGTTTTATACTGTGAACCATTTAAAAATAAATCAGAAAAAAATCCTAAAAAGCAATTATTGTTAGACAAATAATTCCAAACCATGAAATTCCTTGTATGAACTATGATCAAATGCAGTATTTAGGAAGGCTTTTCAGTACTAGGTTAGTGAAACAGTTGTGGAGGACACAGAGCCCATTTGCTTTGTAATTGAAATTTCCTGGGCATCTGATCAAATATATGACCCTAAAGAAGAGAATTAGTGATTGCAGTCGTATCTAGCTAATCAAGCCTTTTACACTGAAAATTCTCCAGCATATTCGAAAATCCTCCACATACACAGGATGTTTCAATCGACTTATAATTTTTTCTCACACATTTTCACATCAGTCTAATGTTGAATATTTGCTAATATTCTCTATGTGATTCTGTAATCTCATTAGACAGAGCATGGAAGATAGTCAGTAGGGGAGGAGAATAATGTCAGAGACTTTTGTAAACACAAGTTGAGCTGCTGTGGCTGCTTTATAAGAACTCCTATTCTGTTTGTTGCTCTGATGTGAGAATTAAGAAAGCTCTGAGGTGTAAAACTAGTATCACTTTTGAGTGAGGAATGATGCTTGATTCCCTAGAGAAATTCACAGGGTCTGTTTTTTCCTCAATTGATTTTTCATTTTATGAAAATCATGACAATGTGCTAGATGTCCCCAAATAGTAATCTCATAAATTAAAATGTTCATTTTTATAGGCAACATACTTGATGAGACCTTTTTAAGACATCTCCGCTCCAGCCTACAAAATCACAGTTTCTTCTATACCTACAACTGTCATTCATGTTCACATAGCAAATGAGTATTTTCTTCAGGTTCTCCCATAAGGAAGCATTCTTATATGATTTTAGACAAGGAAAAAAATAACCAAAGGCAAAAAACTCTCCCTGAATTATTCCAGTTGTGATAGAGATCTTTCTTCTGACTGGTTCCAAGTAGTAATTTAATGGAGTACTTTCTGCACATGTTTAATGTATGCCAGCTCTCTTTCCCATTTAAGTTGTCTCACTGTAGGAAGTGGGATTTTTTCTGTCCTTGCTGGCTGAGCTACAGCTAAAGACAGCAGCAAAGGGCAAGACTGTTTTATCTGCAGTAAAACACTGGCTTCAAGGCAAATTTCTATGCCTAGTTCTATAAATTGACAGGAAATTGAGCTTGGGGTTTGAAATAGTGAATTCCTGCATGCTAACAGTAGTTCTCTTGATTGATTCTCACTGTCCAACTTTGTACAGAAATGGTGGGAAGTGTAATATCAGATTAGATGATCACATTGTCCATTTCTGGCCTTAAAAATCTATGAATAGAGCCCTCCAGCTTCTTTGTTCCTACTTTTCCCATTTTTAAGTTGAAATAATTCTTGTACATGTGGGTCATGGGATATGCTAGGATTGTTAGTGTTTGTGAGTGCAATGAAAATAGAAAGGTTTTTTGGTTTTGGGTGGCGTTTTTTTGTGGGTTTTTTTTTTTTTGTTTGTTTGTTTTTTTACTAGAAATATTCAAATACTGTTAGAGACTTGGTTTAAAAATTTACCAAAGTATCATCTGGCTGTCAGAGTTAATCTAGTATGATTAACCATTATATTATTGTGATATGCAATGCAGGAATTTCAATACACATTCACAAGGGATTGCTCTTGCTTAATTTGTATGGTAATCCACAGTCATTTATTCTACTTTGTGCCTGTTTGTATGGGGTGGTTATAGTCTGTGTTAAGGTGTTTTTGAGCTGGATAGCCAGCTGGATTCATGCTCATTAAGCCTCAAAGCCTCTCACTTTCTCCCCTGCTAGCAGCATTCAACGTGCTGTGGTTTTGTGATTTGGAAGTACAGCACTGAGGGAACTGATCTGAAACCACCAGTCTAATTTCACTTTGGTCCTTTCTCACTTGACTGATCAGAATGATTTTCAGTCACTCCAGTTCAGGCCTGGAATCCCAGAGGTGAAAAGTCAGCAAGTAATCCATTTAGCCACCAGGTCCTCCAGGTGGAGCTTAGCAAACCATAACAATTATTGTATTCTCTTCTCTCTTATCATAGCATGGCCATTGCTAGTGTTGTGTTGGAGCTCCATTTTAAGCCATGCTTTGTGGGAGGTGTGGAATTTGCTGTAAAAATTCCCTGTGTGATGAATCCAGACAGAAAAGGTCGCAGTGCAAGAACCATTTTTGGCACCAATTTAAAGATTAAGCTTCAGTGACTTTAAAGGAAAAATTGACTTTTCTGTCCAAAATATTTTCCCTCAAAATCCAAGCACAGAAGAAGCCTTCTTTGAGAGGAAAAAGGAATATTTGTCCAACCCCAGAAGAATGCTTCTCCAAGGGGAGAAAGGAGTATTTGGTGGATTTTTGTCACCATTTCTCTCCAGCTGCTGCATAAGTTGCAGAGGGCCCTTCACTTCCATATTGTAAGAAATGTAGAACAGCAAAGGAATACCTATAGACTGCCCCATTAGTTAAACAAGATAGAATACATTTCTTTATTTGACCTGTAACACTTCATTTTGGTACACCTAAAATTGCTGTTCAGCCATAGAAATTGCATCTGATTGTTTATGGTTTTGTTAAACTCTTGCACTTCTTTCAGGAGAATATAGAACTGAGAAGTTACTTGTATGAATAGGCACTTGCAGTTACCCAGTTTACTGTACTTCTGTATCTGGAAAGGAAACATCACAGATTTGTTTTAAGTACAAGACCATGGAATCAGGAAGGCTTCTTTTTTTTTTTTTTTCAATAAATGCATTTTTTAAATCCCTGCTGTAGAAAAAACTCCATTCTTATAAATTAATATTAAATTAATATCCATACTTCAAAAATTATCTTGGAAAGTCATCTGTGCATATATATATGACAAAGATATTTTCTCACATGTGAATTTTTAACTTATAAAGTAATCTCTTGTGAACATGAAATGGTGAAAACAAGATGGAAGATGGAAAGGTCACTTATTATTTTTAAAGCAACTCTTTTATAATCAATCTTACGTTTTGTGAGACATTACTGTTAAGGACTACATACTTGTGAAGCTGAGGGAACTCCTGAAGAACTAAAATCACTCAAAGGAAGTATTTCTGAAAAGTATTCCATTTACTTTCAATTCTGTTTAGGGTTGGGTTTTGGTCTCATCTCCTTATATTCCTCTCACTCCCAGTAAGAAAACATTGGAAGATCAGTGGCCTTTTTATTTTCAGACAAGGAGCAGGATTACCCTTGTTACTACTGTTAACCATCCAGACACCTTCACAGACATTATTTTTCCAGTTTATCTCAAGCACTGTTATTTCTCAGGATCATATGAAAGCTTCTGGTAGATGTACAGTTTATATTTTAACCCCCTCTTTGACAATTCAGACTCAAAAAAAAAAACAAAAAAAAAAACTGGTGGAGAAAGAAAATCCAACAGGAAAACTCCCTTTTCCTTCATGTTACTGAACTTTCATAGCTGCTGTGCAACCCTTATAATTTTATCCTAAACTTCCAGTAAATGATGTAACATTCAGCAGTATTACCATATCTTAATTCATTTAAATCCTTTGTACTTGGATCACTTTTGTACATGGGAACAAGAAGGTGTGCATAAATTTTATGCCCTCAGGATATCCCAGCTGTTTTCTCTTTCAAACAAAAAAACAGTAGAGAAAATTATCAAATAGGAGGAAATATTTTGAATGTGTCTTTCAGTGTACAGAAAACTGTAGGAAAGCTGACAAAGCATTTCTGAATTGAACATCTTTTGTTTATTACAAATCTTTAACACTCTTGGCTGTTAGAAACAAGATGGATTCAATTATTTTGAAAGTGACAAACTCTAATCAATATTCAATTGTTGGTGTGTTAATTAGTAGATAATGCCTTGTCTCTATTATTAGCACAGGCAAATTGCTGCTGAACTTCTTTTCTGTTTTGACTGCTCAGTCTCCAGTTAAGAGATGGTATCACTACAGAAGCAAGAGCAGTTGCCTTCTTGGAGTTTTGGGTTAGCATTTGGCTAATGGACTTTCTGAAGAAACACGGAATTTTTCTGAAGGAATATTTCTGGGAGATTATGCTGCATGAAACACTTTAAAAAGCTTTAATTTGTTAATTAGACAAAGGCAGAACTGCAAGAGTTGTTACAATAGCTGCCAGTGCTTCTTTCTAAAGGGCAACTTCATTGCCTTGGAGTCCTTGACTTCAGTACAAGCTTGCTTGGATTATTAGTGTGCATTGCAAGTGTTGTCTGCTTGTGAAAGTTCATTTATTTAGTTAGGGGAATTGAATGAAACCACATGACTAAGAGCATCATCCAGATGCTTCTAGTCATATGAATTAGTTTTAGCTAGTTCAGCGAGGAACAGGCGGTTGTCTTGATTCTTAGGGGTCCTTTCCAACTTGAGATATTCTGTGATTCTCTGAAATGGCCTTGGTCAAGGATTATTAGAAGTGAGACAAAGTTCAATGCAGGCTCATTGTAACCTGTGGGATGTCAGTAAGTACTGGAGCATGTGGCAACATGCTTTTGGTGAATCTACCTGTTCCTACAGAAGTTGGACTCTTAAAAGTTAAAAATGTTGTGTACTTTACAAAGATGTATATTTTCCAAAAGTGTTAGGGTACTTTGCTTTTTATTTTATGTGAAGCTGTGGAGTTCTAGATGATAGTTGGTACTCTTGGAGTATTAATTTTGACACCTAGGGAAAACTGCGTATGATGCTAGCATTTAACATCATGCCAATCCTGACCATTTAATTTAAAACATCTATCAATTCTACAAAAGATGTTTGAGTACCATCACTTTCCAACTCCAGTATAACACTGGCACCTTTTTTCCATAATGATTCCATCTGTCTTATGCATTCTATTTTATTTCTCCAAAACTTTCCTGCTGGGATACTAGATGGACATTGCACTAGAGCTTTGGTGGGGTTTTTTTTCAGTATTAAATATTAATTAGGATACATGCAGTTCATCCTTATTAATTTTCCCTTGTTTTATGATACCACTTTTCTCCTTTGTGTACAAGAGGGATAAAATGAATGTTGCATGTGGAAAGGGAGGAATGAGAATGGGAGCTTTTGCTCATCAGAAACTGATGATGTGTAACCTGATATTGCTTCAGTATATTTTCAGATACAGCCTTTTGCTTGGCCACTCTGGCTTACCATCTTCATGCAGAACTGAAGACCTCAGTATTTTTCCCACCTCTCTATGCTTTTCTCTGCATGATTTAGCTGGGCAACACTTAATTAAACTCCATTTCTTCTCTTTATGCTTCAGGTATTATTATGCAGCTCCCTTCAAGAGGTAATTTGTAGACTGTTTATCAAAGCTGTGTATTTAGTAATATCAAAGACATGCTATTGCACTGTCATTGTAATAAGATGTATTGACATTTCTTATGAACAGAATTTTTTCACCATAAGTATGTTGTTCCTGTGCTGAATATGGTGGGCTTTCAAAATAAATAGAAACCCCCACAACATATACTTTATTTAATCATATTATTCCATTACCCTCACCTCCTTCATAGTTAAAAACTGCCATCTGAAAACCACAACATTAGCACTGTAGTACTTTGACTGCAATGTTATTTTCTTTCATTTCCATAATTCTTTCTGCTGCATTCAGGAAGTCTTTTGAGATTACATATCTAAAATATCCGAAAAGTAATTAAAAAATGAGCGTGGAAGGAAATGTAGAGAAAACCCAAAAATTCCCCACTCCAGCTTCTTTTTTTTTTTTTTTTTTCAGTTTTCCTCTACTTTAAATTTCAGGAGAGTCGGAGGATGAGCACCTTGTAGACATTATACAATCAGCAATGACTTAAGCAGTTTAAATTTAAAGGTCAGGATATGCAGTGTATACATACATTAATGCTAATGTCTATGGAAGCATTGTGGCAGACCTGTGGTATTTTTTGAACAAAAATTTATTCTTTATTAATCAATCCTAATTTTTTAATAGCTTTTTATTTTGTACTTGAATATTTTTGTTGTTCCACTTTCACATTTTGGAGCTATTTTAACTACATCTTTTTTGGAGAAAGTATGAATTAATTTTTAAAGAATAAAGAACCAATTATGAATATTTCTGGTACTCTATTTATATGGACAGCCCAGTTCTTATATTCTTTTTTCTTTAAATGAATGTTAATGTGTGACTGATATACATGAGACTAGATTTGTTTTGAGTACTACTGTACATGTTGTGGCCATGGATGTTCCTATAGTTGAAAATTCCAGGCATAAGATTACTCCTGTTTATGTAAAATCTTGCTTTCTGTTGACAAAGTACTTCCTCTGACCAAATGCAGTTGTGTGCTGGCTGCAGAGTCTCTGATAAGCCAGTCCTAGCTAGGCATTGTGACAGAAGATAGTGTTTTGGAACAATCCTGAAAAACCTGCTCTGTCCTCATCTACACTATCCTGGAATCTCATCTGCTGCCTTAGTGACTGTAGGTGCTGGTATAATCACATAGACACATCCAGGGGGCTTTCTCATTGACGGTCCTCTGCGATGTTCTTCAGTGCTGCATGTGACCCAGGCTTTCATTTGCTTTGGGCTCAGTACACACAGAAGGCAGTCTAGGATTCCCAAATGGGACTTTTACTGCCAGTTACCTAAGCAACAAAAGAGGAGCTGGAGCTTTTTGATCAGCTGAGGAGAGGAAGTTATGCAAGAACAGCAGAATTAAAGTACACCTGCGGGGGAGACTACAAAATATTTTAAGATCATCCTAAAATGCTCCCTTGAAGTAACCCTGTTAAATCAGTGTCAGGATATAGTAACTAGAGCTGAGACAACAAATCAATTATGAGACTACTGTAGTGTTTGTACTGAAGTACACATTCAGGAGACAGAAGAACTTCAAAGACAATTAGTTGCTACCTTTCAGTTGTGCTAATTTGTGTAGTTGACTTGCAGATGTATTTATTCCTCAAATGTGTGTCTGTTCTCACATGAATGTTCACATGGACTGTAAGAGTACATCATAGTGAAGAAATGATTGTTGACCACAACAAAAGACCAATAAGTCAAGCTTAGTGAGAGACTAAATGCTGGCCACATGCTCTGCCTCTTCTATTGCAGAGCTTATTTACATGAGGGACAGTTGCATTCTCATTTTATGATTGGATTTTGTTTCTCCTATTCTTTGAAATTCTATAAATTTGGTATTTTGGAAGAGGAAGAGTGACTCTACATTTATCTGTACATCTAGCTTCTCCCTGCTGACTGCCTACTTTAGTCACTGTGGCAGATTCCCAGTCCCCTGGCTTTTGGGCCTGCCTGCCAAGCCTGTCAAATTCTTCAGCTTGCAAACACCCTTGTGGGTTCATCAGCTCTGGACACAGCTGAACAATTAATTTATTGCTGCTAGAGGATCTATTTGTTGTTGAAAATCCAGGAAGAACTTCAAATTTGCTATTGTCAAAGGCTGTTCTTGATCCTAGACTAATTATTCCAAGATCTATGCCTGTAATCATGATTATTTCTTTTTCTCAATGGATTATGTTGCCTCTAGTATTTTCCCCTCTTGCAGCATCTCACACACAGACGCCTGTGATTTCCACAGGTTTGGTGTTGGCACCAGTCATCTCGTGTCAGGCCACATAGCTCAGCACTGATCATCGTATAATATCTTGAGTTGGAAGGGCCCCACAAGGATCATAGGGTCCACATGGCACAAGACAACCTCAAAAGTCATGTATCATGGCTGAAGCTGCTCAGGATGTTGGCCAGGCTTATGAGTTACTCCTTTGTTGAAGTTTGCACTACCAAACTTCATGAAAGATAGGAAATTCAGATAGATGGCAGTTCCAATTCCTCTTGAAACAGCATGAAGTAATATTGGTGCTCTGCAGATCCAGGCCCTTAGTGTATGATTTTGTCTCTGTTTCAGCTCTCTCTTTGAAAAGAAACCAGAGTGCTCTCTCCAGTCAGTTATCTGTCACTGATCTCATAGAAACAGGCAACACATTGAGCCATTTTCAGAAGATGATAAAGGGGACATTATCCTTACATCAGCAGTTCATCTATTCTCAGTGTCCTCTATTCTTCAAGAGCCTTATAGGCCTTGAATGTCTAAGACTCCCTGTATTGTGAATTTCTTTTGAAGGACGTTCTCTTAAATGATCCTATTGTTCCAAAGCCTCTCTTAGGAGAACTGGAGTACATGGTTGCCATTTTGTACCTCTATTTTTACAGTGTCAGTCACTAAAAAGCAAGAAGTACTTCAGAAAGACTTCTTTTAATAATGGTGCCTCTCCAAATTTGTGAGGTGGTCCTCATCAGGTTCTTTCCATGCTTAGTCTGTCTGCTAAGATACAGTTTAAGAACTTACCACAGGATAAATTGCAAAGATACATAATCATGGATAACTTGGGAGAGGTATCACAACTTTTTGATAACATACACACAACAGCATTAGAAATATCCGTCTGTTGACAGAGTGCTGTAAGCACAATGAAGTCATTTGGCACAATCTCACTTTCCCCGGAAAAGGGAGTAGAAAATTCTCCTAGGACACAGCCAAGAAAGAGATCTTGGATAGTAAAATTTAAGGAATTGCCCATAAAGGGGGGACATCTGAAGGATGCCAAGCTGATCCTGTGGCAAGGAGCTATTTAAAGGAACAGTCTGTGTGCTCTCCCACCCCAGCACCATGTTCCCACTTTTCTATTTTGCATTGGAACAAGTGATTTTATCATGAGAAGATGAGTCAATGTATTTTGTTAAATGATTAAAAAACTTTCCTTCTGCTTTTTCTGTGCTGTCAGAGTTAGTTTTCTGCAGGGTGAGCCAACTGAACCAACTCACCAGGTAGTTTCATGATTCCCTAAATCTGATACAAGGCAGAGACAAGAATCCTTGACACAAAAATGCAGAAAAAACCTGAATTGTTTTGACTGTAAAAGGTTTTCAAAAGCTAATATCCAAAAGTGAGGTAGCTATTCCTCAAGGTCTCAGACTTTAAATCTGACTTGCTCCTGGGGACTTTATAAAAAAAATTTGATTTTGTAAAAAAAAAAAAAAGTTATTAATACTGTATGCAAATAACATGACACATGAATGAAAAAACCCACAAAACTATCTATTAACTATGCAAAATGTTATATGATTAACAGTTTACATATTTTACAATAATATATCTTTTCAACATCTTTTTTTTTTAATTTTTTTTTCATTCTTGTTTTCTCCCAGTCCGCACACAGACTGTATCGTGGATCAGCTCTGTTTTGAACTAGACTCTTCAACTTCTTATTTTACACATGTTCATTGATATTTACCTGCACTGTTCTGAAGGGAAATGATCCTGATACTTTTCTGGTACAGCGGTGTATTCTATAGTCTCTTGTGGTGGTGCTAGTTACTCAAAAATGAGAATATAAATTCATTACAAGGAAAGACTCATTACATTTTTAGACCTCACTTTAGAAGCTGAAAGCTTATCTTTGAATGTGGTGCAGCTGTTCTGTGATTTGTGAATCAAATTCAAGGGTGCTGAAAATGAAATGAAGCAATTTGTTCTTTCTAGCCAACAAGAAATGAAATTAAGTCAGATCTCCCAGCCTATAAATATTACTATGCTTTTCCTTTGAATAAGACAAACCAAAACAAAGCAAAATCCAATCCCAAATTTCCTTCTGCTTGGCTTGTCATGTGTTTTAAGGCTACAGTGCCTTGTAGCCATGTACTGTATTATAACATTTGAAGGATGTTTTTTTCACATATGCTTAAAAGATTTAGCAGCAGAAACATGTATTATTCCTCAATTATATATAAGAAGGGAGATGAGAGGAAAGGTAGGTATTTGCCATACATAAGTATGCATATCTCAAAGTGCTGGAAAAAATTCTTGATTTGAAAAGCTTGTAAAAACACTAATTTATCCTTGAATTTGATGTTTTTACTTTCTATTGTAGAAACTGAAATATGGAAGCTATTAAATGATAGCTGTAAGCTCCTTAGAGTAAACGTGGCAAGTTTTAGCTTTCTGCCAGGCCACAAGGTGAACTCTGGGAATGTTTTGTTTTCTTTGAGCTGATCCCAAGGAGCTCTGTTCATACTCTTAATCAGGAGTGAGAATTGTGTGGGCAGCAGCATCTTACTCAAATAATTCTGAAAATACCTTCAGTTTTGTCTCTGGGAAATTTTTGTCAGCCACATGAGAACAGCAGTTAAAATATATCAGGACACTGCCCTCTTAAGTTGCCCCTTTCCACATTATGTCAGTGATGGTCAGTGCACTGAAAGTAGAAATAGAAGTGAAAGCACTTTTTCTTACTTTATTTTGGAAATCTGACAAGGGCAGGGCATGCTCTTGTCCATTAGTATAATTTCATGCTTCACAATTGGAAGAAGACACCTTTATATTGAAATAAATTCTTTATCTATGCAGACCAGAGGGTGTCCCCTTTTTCTTTTCTTTCTGTATCCTGAAATATCCTTTATCTGTGGCTCACTCAGTAATGCCTGCTGAGTAATGTGCATAATACTTTATTTGCTCCCTGTTGTGTCCTACGGAATTATCTGTTACTTTAATTATTTGTGCCCCCCGTGGGATCACAGAATGTGCTGTAGCGTGGTGAGGGAAGGGCTCATTCAAGCTTTCTCTCCTGTACTGCTCCTGAGGTACATTTCTTCTTTGGCTGTGTAGCCACTTTGAGGGGCATACAAGGAAAAGAGTTAAATTCTAGCCCATGGTAAGTGCAGGTAGAAGTACAATCATGAAATTCAGGGATTATTTTGAAGTTTGCTAAAAATGTCTGGTTTAGATTTGGGAGAACCAAAAAGTAGGAGACATATATAATAATGTGAAAGTGGGATCATATTTTCAGAGTGTTAGGTAGAAGTACTAATGGAAGAAAGAAAGTACTTGGGCCATGCTGGATGACAATGGGGATGTTCAGAAAAAACACAGGGGGAGATAGAAATAGTTTTAGTGACAGGCACAGAAATTGCAATGTAGGGAAGTAACTGTAGTTGGGAGCAATAAAGAATTGCATAGGAAAGATAAACAAGTAGAGAAGGAAATAATATGGTTATTATGAAGGAAGATTTCTAATAGGATAGACATGGAAAAAAAAAAGAGAAAAACAAAGGGAAAGTGCAGGAAATTAAACACAATTTCCCCCGTATTTTATATAAAAGTAGCTTAACAAACAGCTCAACTGTAATGATGCTAAAGAAAAAAAGAGAAAATATATGTGGCAAGTTGAATTGGAATGTGAGCATACACATAAAGACAGTAAGGGCAGTAGCAGTATTTGTAGGAGATGTTAAGGAGCTGTTCTGCTAAGTCCACTTTTAGTTTCTATTCTAAAATTCTTCTGTCTTTCTGGTGATCAAGTTTCTTCTTGATAAAGTTGTGTTGAAAGTCAAATCAAATGTGGAAACAGTGCAGTGGTGTTTTGCAAAGCTTCATTGCAAAGACTTTGGTGGAAGACCATTCAGAACTTGCACTTTTGACCAAGCAAGGCAAGGCACAGAAAGGGTATAACATGCAAAAGGAACAGGATAACAGCAGACATAATGTGTCACTGTGTGCATGCACCACATCATCCTGCAATGTCCTTCTCAGAAGAAAACTAGTGAGGGTGTGTTTTTTGCTCCATGCTTAATTCTTTCTATGTGGCCATTGATTGGAATGTGTAAACAATCAAGTGTCTAGTTGTACTGAGAAGTTAACTTTTGGCCAGGCTTTCACTTAAATCAAGAATATTAATTAATATATGTACATCATAAATGAATAAAGTGTTAATATTTTAAAATCAAATTCTGGGTATGAAATGTCCCCCCAAAAATCACAGCAAGGCATTAAAACCATGTAGAAGGTCAGTGCACTATAGTAGTGTAACACAGCATTTTATTTGGCTCCTCTGATAGCTCCTTCGTGTTTGCTGCCATCAGACATACAAAATATTCTAAGAACTCCTCTTGCTATACCAGGATTAGGTAGACTCAGCTGCGTTATCAGCCTCAAGGTTGCTCTGTGCCATTGCATGGATGGTAAACAGCAAGCTCATTGCTTTAATAACCTAGGGCGCTGACACGGAAAACTTCATGTCTTGTGTTTCACCTAAATTTTGCAGCAAATTCATTGTCAGAAGTAGGCAAGGGGCCAGGCTTTTTTGGTCACAACACAAGATACTTGTGGAAAAGTTAATTTATTAATAAATAAATTAAGCCTAGCGTTATAGCAAGACATCCTGTCTGTGCTGCTCTCAGGTATTGCTATTAAAATGAGATGGAAACCTGTTACACTGTGATGTAGTTTTGATCGTAATACTTAAGAGGAATATTTTTAAATTTAATTCAATAATATTTTTAGTTCTATTGCAGTTAATGGCAAAACTCCTTTCAAGTCTTAAGAGTTTTCACTGTCACATTACTCAAATCTACCCTCTGTAGTTTTGCTTGTTTTTAAATAATTTTCAATGCATGTAGTATCTTCGTAAGTATAAAATATACAAATATTTAATTTATATCTCCTTTAAATCTCAAATCCATTTCCATTTATTCACAGTGACTCGTTTCTCTATTCATTTTGGCCACTTGTCAGCATGAGGAAAAGCTGTGGCAATTATTTCCCGGGGAGATCTGCCTTGGGCTGTAGGATTTTGAGACCTGTCATCTATTCAAAACTTACTTAAGACCAGAAGACTTAGGGTTTAACTTTGGAGAAGTACTTTTCTGGACTGGTTTTCTATTCTGAAGTTAAAACTAAAGATATAATCTTTAAGGAAAATGCATACTATATTTAAATTCAGAATAAGTTATAGATGCAAATTATAAGATACTTGAGTAACTTTGCTAGGCTTTCCTAGAAAATGAAGGATTCAGAATTTCCTGATTTCTAATGATTGTGTGAAACTTCATGTTTTCATAGTATTTCCTTACATCTGACATTTTGTGTAGCTGCTTCATTCCTTTAGCTGTAGATACCTATCTATCAGGCCTGAAGTTTCATTCCAGTTAACTCCTTGGGTTTCAAATAGGTACATATTTTTTATTGTATTTTCAGTACTGGATTAAATAAGAAAGGAAGGTGTGGAGGTGGGACGTGCTGTCTCAAATAAATATCTACAAGCAAAAGTAAAATATGGCATACATTTACCTATTTTAAAGATTGGCATGTCATAAAGTTTTCACTAATTTAGATCTTTTGTATGACATGATATGCTCACAATTTTGTCCACTGTCAACTCAAAGCTTTTGCCCTTCAGAAATTGTTAAAAGATGTCTATTACCAGTGGAAGTAGCCTTGCTACTCCCCTAAAATTGCTCCTTAGCCTATGGGGGTGGTTTTGGTGGTTTTTTTTTTTTTTGGTTGTTTGGGCGTTTTTTCCGAATTTTTACTGCTGATAGTATACTGATAGGAAATATCCTCTGTGTCATTTTCAAGGTGTTTGGGACATCTCTTTTTTAAAATCTCAAGGTACATACAAGAACTGTTAGTTCATTTATGACTTTGCAGTTGTTCAAGGTGTTGGGTCTTTCTGAATCTTTGGGTGAAACATTTCCATGAAATGTTGCTTGAATGATAAAAAAAAATTACAGTACTTAAAAATGATAGTCTGCATTTTTAGTGAAAGCATGCAAAATTATGGTTCAGAGTTGATTATTTTATAACAACCTCTAATTATGTTATTATTTGCAAAAATAAGGTGGTGTTTATACTTGCAGCAATTTGAAAACTATAATTTTCCTACAGAATAGCCTTGTTGGAATAAGACAAAATTGACCCCAGCAAGGCGCCTAGCCTGTGGCAACTCCAGCATAGTGCCTTTGAGAAAGAGTGAAGAGGAAGGAGGGTGTGATCAGCTGCAGGCAGAGGCATGTAAAGGTTTGTTTGGAATCCAGACCTCTCCTTTCAGTGATACTCAGTGTGTATTTAAGGTAAGAGCACATTCATCCTGGTCAATTTGAGAATTACTGTAATTTTCTTTTACTACATTGCTCCATGCCTGGTAAATTGCTTTACAGTACAAAAATAATGTAACACAATGCCTTTGTCATATCCAAGAAGACTTTTAGTCCCTGAAAGACGTGACTGACTGGCACCAAATAAATCCCACAATAATTGCCAAAAGGACAGAATGCTAAAATATAATAACTATATTCAGCATCAGCTGAATTCTCTCTTGTTGTTAAATTTGACTAACACAATAATGCTATTAAGAGTATGTCTGAGAAGCACTTGTGTGTTTGCTGGATAATATTTTTGTATACTGGCCTACAGACGAGGCTCTTTCTTTGTTGTCTCCTCCAGGGCTGTTAAAATTCGGTTGCATATTTGCACCCAAGGTCTCTGCTGTCCTATGTATTGTCCAGGAGGAGCTGTTTGGCAGGAACTTCTTACTGGTTTTTTTTTTGATAAACAATAAAATCCCATACACACAAAAACATGTCAGGTAGCAGCATGTGTAGAAGTGATATAAGGTTACTTGACTAGAAAGCCTGGAGAGATTTTACTCAAAACACTATAAATTAGGTGGTATGATGAAGGTACTGTGTCCATGCCCTTGTATCTTCCTTAGCTCCTGTTGTTTCTGTGCAAATATAAAGGATAGCCATGATATAACCAAAGATAATGCATCATGAATAAATTATGATCCAGCCTTCACACTGTATAGATACAGTACTTATGATTATCTGCATTTCTGAAATACTGCCATCTTTGAATCCCAGTAAAATACACAGTAAGAAACATCTGATGGGTATCTAAAGAACTTATCTTTACTCCCCTCTGCAGTCTGGTCAAATGCCCAGAGACGTTGTTCTTAGCAGAACATATTTGAGAATGTATTTTAGAGGAATGAGTTTCTGTTCAGTGTGTCTTTCTCTCAGCCTAATGTTTGCATGGGAAGTTATCTTGACCTTTATTAACCCAAATATTTGGACTATAATTTCCTGTGACATGCAACAAAATTTAATATAAATCTGTGGATATTAAAACCTGATGAAATATCAGAATATTTTGACTGCTGTCAAATAATTTCTGGAGGATTTAGCATTTTACAGATGAATGAAATGGTAGAACCAAACTCTTAGCTTCTCTTATAAAAAGTCTGATTACCCATCTGTACTATGTCTTGGATTCATCACTGCCTGGGAACACTTCCCATAGATTATTCAAAAATAGTTGATCATGCCTAAAGAAATGGTAGGACCAAATTGCTTTCTAAACATTGAAGTATCTTTTAAGCATGCATAACATATGGTACTACACAAGAAAATTTCCTAAGATAATGTGGACCTCATATTTAAGAAAGGATTCTGTGGAAGCAATGATAAATTCATGAGCTTGCTTTACAAATGGAGAGTTAGTTTACCATTTATTTTTGCAATTGCTACCAACTTTGTCTACATTTGATTCTAGTTTTACCTAAGGAAAGACCAGAGGTTGTCAACTTCTTGGACATTATGAAAGTTGTTAAGTTACCTGTCCTTCTGTCTGCCACTGCATTATTATTTTCCACAAGCAATTTTCCAGTAGTTTGTCTAATTTGCTTTTAAAAACCCAGACCAAATTCTGCTTTTGCTATTTCCTCTGGGAAGATGATATTCAATGTCTCTCAACAACCATATATTTAATTTATTTCTATTTTATATGATGCAATCAGAACTTTATCATCCAGATAAAATTAAGGCATGAAAAATATTTTTGTTTATATTTTTTCAGAGAACTTCTGGCATTGTGATGATGTGTTGTTCTTGATAGTATAAATTTTATACCTCAGTGGACAGCAGCTGCCTATCCTGCCATGTCCTACAGGACACTTCAGAGGAGACAGATTTGTATAATGCAGTCATAATTTACAGGCATTATCTGAAGATGTTTTTATAAATTAGCAAAGCAAAAACACCCTGCCGAATTTGTACCTTTTAGTTGTTAAAAAGCAGTGACTTTCTTAAATTAGTTATTGGAAATAAAGAATTCAGCAACAGAAATTAATCACTGTCACATTCTTCTGCATGTCTTGTGGGTACTAGACTGTGTAGAACATTTGTTTAGAAAATGGAAAAACATTACTATGATACCCTTAATAGAAACAGACAATGAAACAAATCTTAATTTGAGAATGGTTTTGCAGTCATAAATCTTAAGGAAAATGTGCTGTAATGCAGGAAAAACATCTTCATAACATCATGTGACCTTGGTGCAGAGGGTCATATTCTGGCAGGGATATGCTCTCATCAGACATTTTCATTTTTCCATTTCAAAGACAAATAACATTTTTGCCAAAATAAAAGGCATGCATTATAGCTCCTGGTAAGATCATGTTGTACTATCCTTACGTTTTCTGGCAATTAAATATGTGTTTCTCCAGGTGTTAAGATTATCTCTCTGTAAAAGGAAAAGCATAAAATGGAACTTAGGCTGCGCAAATCTCAGTTGGGGATGTATCATACCTTGGCTGCCATTTAGGCAACCTGCCCGTACCATTGGGAGAGGATTTATTTTTACATATGTATGTATATGAAAGATATTTAATCTGTAATAATCATTTAATTCCATCCATGTTTAAGGGGAGAAGATAGTAGAATATTGAGCAAATTGAAGGCTGACTGGTGAAGATATTTATCTTCAGCTGCAAAAGAGATTAGTATGAATTTAAACTAATGAAGAACTGAGTAGCAAATTAAGATAGATGAACTGTAATCATTTACATACTTTATTCTTTGTTGACGAAAGCTACTGTCATCTGACCTAATATTGCATCAGTGGGAGACAACTACCACCTCTCTGGGCAACATGTTCCAGTGTCTCACCCCCTTCATTGTAAAAAATTTCTTGCTTACATCTAGCCCAAATCTACCATTCTTTTAGTTTAAAGCCATTACCCCCCACCCTATTGCAACAGGCCTTACTAAAATGTGTCACTGCTAAGCAGTAAAGAGTATGGCAAAAGATGAGTGGTATCATTCCCAGGTGAATATTTGTCACCTATGAGTGTGTGTACTTGTACGGTGCCTGCTTACACCATTACTATGCATGTTTCCTGACCCTCTTTCTTTGTTTAGTGTTATGCCCTTCCTGCAGGTTTTCTCAAACAAGGAATTTGGACTAACATTTTGGAGTAATTTTTGAGTGTGACAGGTTTTCTGCTGTAAAAGGAACAGGCCCCATAATAAACAGCTCAGTAGTATAACATAATTTTTTTTCAGGTCACTTTTAAAGACAGACGTGGTGTGCCTACTGTGCTACATGCCCCCAACAAACTGCTTCCTTAGCAGGAGCTCTGTTGTTTTATTGATAGCACAACTAACTACAGATAAATCCTGTGATTTGGTAAGTCCCTCATTACCTCCCTGCTACAAAGCACCTCCTACTGTGTTTCCTGACTATCAGATGATCAAAAACCTGAACTGTGAAAACAACACAGTGAATCTTCCTTTCAAAATCCAGTTTTTGAAATAAAAGTCTTATAATAAATTAGTAGATGAATGAAATATATCATTAATATACATTGTAACAGCGAGAGAGAGCAGATTTTGTGCTAATTAAGGAAACAGTAAGTTGGAGAGAGTTCAGATTTGCTCTTTTCTTAATGGTGTAGACAGTTGGTCATTTAAATTACAGCATGGTATGTGATTCAGAAGACATCTACAATTGTAGATTATAGAGTAGAAGTTATGAGGTGGTACATTATCCAGCTTTTATACATAGGATAATGCTGTAATCTTGGAGTATTCTTCTAATTGGTCTCACTGAAGAGTGTACTCACAAGGTTTTAGCACCCACTCTGAAATGAGAGTTTTGTAAAGTTACTGACTTGAATGTATATATCAGCTATATGTCAAAGCTTCACAACTTTGCTTTAGCAGATCTCTATTTTGGGATGCAGTTCAATCACACACTTCCTCATGAAATCTCACTCCCTAAAGAATATTGACTGTGTCTGGTATCCCACACACATCTCGTGTGGCCCTGTAAGAGAAATTTTAAGACTGTAGTCATAAATTAACGACTTCCCAGATTGCACTTCTAGCAACTCTTCAGCTGTACTGTGGTATTTACTCAGTAGGGGCAGGAACTAGCAGGTCAGAAATGCCTTAAAGACATTGAGGGGGCTTTGACCCAGTCTTGGTAACAGTCATGTAACATATTGAAAAGGCTGTTAAAGTCTTTGGAACAGCTGCTTTATTATAAGAAAAGTGGGTAGTGGTCTGGCCTGTGGGTTTGTATTAAACTGGTCTTGTTCTTCATGGTTTTTGAACGGAGCTGTTAGCTAATAAAAGTGGCACTTGCTAGAATGCAAGAGTTTCCTTTCCTAGTGTTACTTCAGGAAGAATCTAAAACAATTTGAATATATTTGCAGAAATCTAAGGGAACATACAGTCACTGAACATATTGACTCCACAAACCAGTCCAACACAATTAAGAAACCTTCTCTGCTTCTCATCAGTCTGACCACAAGAGCTGTATTTTGTCTGATATTCTTGTGATCTGTAGATCACAGAAAAAGAAAATGCTGATGGGAAAAAACTAGCTATATTTTCAAAGCTCAAAAAATGTTCAGTTTGACTGTGATTTAGGTTTGGATAAAGAGACGGGAAAGAAAATGTAGTTTCTGTTGTCAAGACTGGTTTTGCTGCTTATCTGATTTCATGTTATTTCTGGATCTTGTGTGTTATGAAGTGCTAAAGGACATTGATTTATACCTGTAATAGATATATATAGATATATAAACACTCCATGTTTCTTTAGGAAGCCACATCTACAGTTTGCATCTGACATAAAACATGGCAATATGAAATAATTTATATAAAGGAATAAGGTAATCTTCCCTGATTATGACTATAATTAGAGTATCAAGATTCTGTTTCAGAAATAGACATATGCTGAAATCTTGAAATATAGCACAGAAAAACTCAAGTGGGCGTAATTACATTTAGTGTGTTTTCTATACACTGAGAGTAAAGATGGAGAGATATGACAAAGGAGGGGATAGAAAAGAGAGTAGTGAAAACCAAGAGGCTACTGAAACTTCCTAAAATGCAGTAACAATATAATGAGCACCTATGCAGTATCCCCTGAGTAATGCAACCCTGGACCTAGGACAAGAACAGAGAACTTGCTGTGGATTTTTCTCCTGTTGGAGAAAGTCCTTTCTTCTTTTTTGTCAATGAGGTGTTCTAGTGAAGCATGGGAATCTGAAACTGTCACTTTGGTTACTTAATGATGTTAAAGTGTTCAACATAAAAGGGTTGGAAAATGCTAGGTTTTTAAATGTGTCACTTCATAAATTATCATTAAAAAGAGTGCAGTCTCTTCGAAATAGAGGACCTGACTGTCCTCAGTTGGACATGATCCTTGTAATCATATCACCTTTTCACTAAAGACAGTTACATTGGTGATTTAGGATGCAAAACCATAAAGTACTCAAAAAACTTATAAGAAGCTTTCCAACTGTGTGGTGTTCAAAACTGAAATTGTCCTGTGCCCCTTAGGAAGAGAGCATAGAAGGCAGCATTCATTATGTGCTGAGCTAAAAGCCTTATTTCACCAAATTCCACAAGTTTATTCTATGTGAAACAAGTTTATTATGTTTTGGTTATGGATAAGAAGCATATGGACAGCATATGGTAGTTAGAACCTACATCTAGACTATTTTCTGCTAAGTATATCCAGTTTAGAGAGTGTCTGAGGTTATCAAATCCTGAGTTCAGCACATACTGCGAACAGACAACATCCAGCAAAGACATTCATGTGCTCCCTTCCTCAAACACATGCATTCCAAATTTTCAAGCTTTTGGCTCCAACTGTAAAGATGTCTTTGCTTCACAGTAATATGCAAGTGTTAGAGAAGCAATGTATAGGCTGCCTGGAAGTGACTTGTCATTTCACAAATGCATGGAGATTGCTAATTGTTTGTACAGGATGTTATTTACAATAATAATTTCTGAACCAGATAATAGTGTAGGATCCTATGGAACAAATAATTGAAAACGGCATTTTTTTTCTCATGTTCTCTGTCGCTGGCACATTTCTCCACTGTGACTATTAAAAAAATGTGTCCTGAGCTACTTTTTGGACGATTCAGAATATGGTTACAAGCATCTTCCTTTACATCACTCTGACTGTGATATGTGCTGAATTCAATCATATAAACTTTGTACACTGGTAGTACTCGACTGATAACTTCTGGTGTAGAGAATGGAGTTTTATTTTTTTGTTTTTCAGATACTTGATGATTTCACTCCATCACTTTGTTTTGCAGTTCTGTATTTTGTACAGATTGTCACAGCTTTAGTTCTGCAACCCATATCTCCTTAGGGCTTTTGCCTCAGGGTAAACCATAACTGTCAAGTTTACTTGTTTAAATTAGTTTGTTTAGAGTGTGTTGCAGGAAGAGACTGAGTAATGAAATTCATACTATAACTGTATTTAAAAGGAAGGGGGTTTTTCTCAAACTTGCGTATTAATTTTAGGCTAGTTGTAGAAAGGTCAGAAGCACCAGTGCTAGACTTTCAAGCAATCCTAGTTGCAAACTAGACCAAAAAGTGCTCTAGAAAGCAACCTGGCTTCTGAAGAAGCAAATGAGGGGTACAAATTTTAAGCTTGTATTTAATTTCCAGCTTTTTACAATTAGAATCTTAAATGCATGTCACATGGCAATCAGCTGCAAAAGTTTAAAAACAACATACCAATTGCCTGCTCCTGCTGGACAGATGTGTCAAAAGGCCATGAGAGTGTTCATCAACCAGTGCAAGGTTAAGTGGGTTTATTTTATACTGACATGGAAATGTGGCTTGGGCTGAGCTGCTGGATTTCATGCTAAGTGGCTGAAGAATGGAGGTCAATGCAGTAACCTCCAGCACCCAGGCAGCAACATATTGCTGTGGAACAGCAGCATCTTCAATTACTACAGGTGCTTGCTAGGCAATGTATACATCTGATCCTTAAAATCTATATTCATTTACTGAATACAGGGATTCATGACAGCCTTTGCCTGAGTTACAGTACATAGTTTTATAATTGGATCTTTGAGTATAAGCTTTTTCATTTACTTTTTTTAAAAGAAGGTTTAATTTTGAAAGTTATATTGTCTTTTTCTTTGCTTCTGCTAGTAGGTTAGTGTATATGCGTACTTTCAGAGATCTAGCTGCTCCAAAATGAGGATTTTAGGCATCCTGACAAGTGTTTTCCTCTGCAGTTGATGTATAATTTTTCATATGCAAGACTGAAATGATGTGTTGATGATAAGGCTTTATTTAGAAGTAGGACAGAAGATGAAGAAGGTAGAGAAGAAATGGAGAGGAACTTTTAAAACAGAAGCCAGTGTACAGAGTTGCTGGCTTCTATTGTACTTACAAGACTGATAAGAGGCTCTTCTTTGTTACTGGTTCTTCTAGAGAATATCTTAGTATTTTTTATTAAAAAGTATAGAAAAAGAGGATAGTGTGTGCTACCTATCTGCAAGGCACTCAGTAAACCAACTACAACCATGTGTGTGAGCAGGGCTTAGTATCAAGAAAGGTTAATGAAGAGAACATAATACTTTCTTTTGAATGCTAGGATAAGAAAATAATATTCTGAACAAAACCCTTCAGTAATATGAAAAGTAATAAAATATGTCAGGTTGGTAAACTGTCACTTTATTTCAAGGGCTTAGCTCTGCACTGCAATCTTCCTCTGTGGTGTCATCTTCACTGTCCCTTGGGGTGGGTTACAGCAACAATTGTGTCGTAGATGCTTGGCAGCTGCTGGAGTGATTTCCTCATTACAAAGACAGTTGCTCGTTTATTAATCACTCTTTGCAGAAAACAAAGGGGAATATATATGTGTGGGTATTTGTGGGAAGGCAATATGGGGAAGGCAAAGCCCTGAAATTCTCCAGTGAGAAGTAATCATAGTTAGCCAGATCCTCATAGGCTGGCAGAGCTGCATGGCCCAATGAAACTCATGAGCAAAGGGAGTATACTCTTTTCATGGCTCTTTCTGATACCCCAAATGTATTTTGCTCAGGTAGAGGTGTTAAGAAGTTAAGAAACCTGATTGATGAGACTCAATTGTTTGCCTTCTTGCCATGTTTCTCCAAGAGTTTAGTGCATTTGCAGAGAAGTAGATTATGCAGAGACAATGTCTATGGACAAGGCCTCACTGCTTGGCCCTAAGCTCAAGTAGCACAGCAGAGTCTACACCCATATAGCAGACTTTTTTCCTCAAAAAAAAAAAAAAAAAAAAATCAAAACCTCATCTACACAACCTATTCAGAACAGCCCCTGCATTCCACTCCAACCAGACTGTTACCCAATCACACCGGTACTACCTGGTGTGAGCCAAAAACACCAGACAAGGTATTAATTACAGTTTTCACAACTAGTGATCGCAGAGCAGTGCTGGACTCTATTCCCAGCCCTGTTATTCATACTTGTTGGGGAACTGTATCTAAATATCTGAAGTGACAGAGTAGGAGGTACTCTGGCTACACTAATAAGGATGACTGAGCCCCCTCATTTTTGGGATGTCAGAAATTATAGTGCATTTGCGAGCAGCAGAACTGCAAGGCATTGTAAGTCACTAGATAGGCTTAGTGGGCAAACTCAGTAGATTGTGTGGGAGGCATGTCTGTATAAGAGAGGACTGACTAGATAATTTTGTTTTTACAGTAGTTTGCTTAAAAGTCTATGGAGGTACATGAGTGATGGAGAAAAACTGAGAAGAAAGCCTTGATGAAGAAGGTAGTGTACTGTAGCTGCCACAGTGTCACTTCTTAGTCATGTTCACATAATGAAAGGAGCAGGTTTACTCTTGCTTATGTAATGCTTTAAAATGCTCTACAGTTACACTGACTGATGGTTCTTTCATGTAGTCTAATCTTCAATTGCAAATGACTTTAATGTAAAATGGAACAAACCTACAAGGTCATAAAATTACTGTAAGGATACGTTTGAAAGTTTTCAAAGGATTAAAAGTTGATGTACAAAATTCACTGTGTCACTAGTGTTGGCATCCTGGCTGTATTGGCAGAATACGAGTGGCTATAGAGGTCAAAAACTGCTGATGCAAGGTCAAAGGAGGAAGATAAGGTGAAAAACAAGGTGTGGAGCCGGAGCTAGCATTTAACCAGCACCAATGAAATGCTTGCCTAAGGCACGTGGACAAAGACTGTCGACCAATCGCAAAGCAAGGAAAGGCGCGTGTTTACGTGAACGACCTCTTAGAGAGTTGTTATGGGTTTAAAATCTTGGAATTTTTCTTTCATCCACCAACCCTGCACCTCAAAGGAATCACCCTCTGTCTCCTCTTCAACCGTGGAACCTGGAAAGAGACTGCATGCCCCA
>JAWWEU010000111.1:48199858-48276914 GCA_035583155.1 Acropternis orthonyx | reverse complement strand
TTTTTACTAAACTGTAATTCTGACTTGTAATCTGTTTGTGAGTTAGATTCATTCCTCCTGCTGGTTTACCTTTAAACTAGCACAAGAGTATAAAAGGGTAGCGGTTACACAAATAAAGTGGATTGAATTTGCATCATATTGGTGTGTTCGTTCTTTCCCGTTCTCACCCACGTATGGGCTTCGGCACACTAGTCTTTAGGATGTAAAGTGTAAGAAATCTACATTTATGCCTGCATATAGGGTACCTTTGAATTTTTAATGAGTCCTTGATTATGGTGATTCTAATCTAATAGCAATTTTCATTTTTACTTCCTTATTTTTGGCATAGAATACTCTATCATAAAAATAGTCTGCACACTTTTCAAGTATATTCACAATAACTGTAGGGAAATGCATTTCATGGTTTTACAAAAGGGCTTCAGACTTCACAAAGCAACTATATTGGGTTTTATGCACTCTTTCAGCATCTAAGTAACTTCATTCAGTAGTAGTCAGGAGTAAAAGGCATAGCACTCCCCTGAGATGTAAAGACACTTATTGTTAATTATAGTTTTGTAGAGGTTCACTACAGGAACTAGGGATATCAAACTGTATGTATTGTTTTTATTTAGTGCCTGACTTAAATTATTTTTATTTAAGTGCTTAACTGTGGGAGTGAAGGGTAGATACACTAATCAGAAAATGCAAACAAAAGAGAAACTGCTCTTTTCAGATTCAGCATGGACTTAGATCAGTTTAGGAAAGTGCAGAGATGACAAGTGACATAGACCAGGATCCTGGTTGGAAGCATAGGCTGTCATGCACAGCTGCCTCCATATCCTTACTCTGGTTCTGCCCCTTGCTTCCTGGACTATATGGGGATTTTACACAAAACAGCCAGCAAATGTATTCTCTTTAATTGATGTTCTTCCTCCGGTCGTTTTAGTTTCTCGAGTTATATAAGAATTACTGTTATGTCTAAATTTTTTTTCTCAAGAGTTTTAGTACCTTTGCAAAAGTTATATGCTGATTCAAAGGAAGGAGGGGAAACAGGAATGCAAATGTGTGGACAGGACAGGGGTGCTTCTTTGAGTAATAGAGTAGATTTAACCTGGCATAGGTCATGAAGCTACACTGACTATCTCTCTCCCCTTCCTTTTGTCAGAGTTGAGGACAAGACTTGGTTGATGTACAGGTTAATAGTAGAGCAAGGTTTGTGCCTCTGCAAGTTGTATAACTATTACAATCACTATAGAGCAAACCACCTTAATCTACAGCCTGGACTCCACTGTTAGAGCAATGTCTCAATATTAATGTGAAAGCAATACATTTTGCAATATTAATGTGAAAGCAATACATTTCTACATGTCTATAAAGGTACTCAGTCTTTTTTGTTTGGTTGGGGGTTTTTTTGTTGTTTTTTGTAATATTAGCTGGTTTGGCCTTTAACCCTTCTGTGCTTCGGATCTTGAACTCTGCAACACATATTCATTTTTTTAAATGATGAAAATTCAAGTAATGAAGTGTGAAAATAGCCCCATTATTGTTTCGCAGAAGGGATAAGTGATGGTGGTTGAATGGGGGATGTGGAAGATAAAAGGCTCTGAGAAAATGTCAAATAGGTAGAATATATAGAAAGTAAAAGGACCATTCTGAAAGTCGGGGGGCATCTGTCTATAGGAGATTGTAAGTTTCTGAGTTTCTTTATATAACTATTGCACAGAATTTAACAATAATGGTGACTTCTAAGATTCAAGAGATAATAGCAAACATTAAGCCAGATCATAGCTTGTCCTTCCATGAATATATCGAAGCCTTTACTCCAGTAGGAGCAGGCCAGCGTCTGACCCACTTTAACAAAAAATATATATGCCCCCCGATGCTTAAAAGAGCAGGTTCTGTTGCCAGAACCTTAACCATTGTAATCAAGACTGAATGTGCCAAGTTTCCAAGCTTAAAGCCTTCAGAAAGACCCAGCACATCGGGAAGGTCTTTGAAAGGCTCTAGGAAAGCGTTGCAACAAACAAAACTGTACCTCTTCTCAAAAACAGTTTTGCTACATAGCAGAAAGTGATTATTTCTGAATTTCTTATGACAATAAAACTTCTATAAAGTACCTCAAAGTGGTACTGCGGTCATCTGGAAAGGTTAACACTTTTATTTCATTGGTCATTAATTTCCAGGAATTGCCTGGTGCGGCCAATTTGGTAATAAACAAATAAATAATGTAAACCTGGGAAGCTTAAACTAACTTAAAATATAACAAACTGTTATTAAAAATTGTGGTCATGTTCAGTAAATAGGTTCAACTGTATTAGCTAGTCAGCATCTAGTTAACTCTCCTGATTGTTTTGTGCTGATTTCTGAGACACTGTTGCCAATAAATAAATACATTTCTAGATCACTTTCTCCCGTACCCGTGTCTCCACTTAGCCTGCTGAATCACTTCAGCCGTTGAAATCATTGATACTTCTAATTGAATATCACCAGGTTTTAATGGGTTTAGGCTTTGCATGTGTCTTTCAAGAAGTGGAATTAGATAAACTAATTTTAATTAAGATCTTTTGACTGGATATTGAATAGTCATGCTGGCATTGTCTTACTGGGATACTTAAGTAAGATATCTAAGTTACATATCAGAAACAAACTATTACGTTCATTGCCAAAGAATCCAAATTGTAGAAATTTAATTAATTACATTTCTGTATATCAGGCAGCTTTCATTTTTGTACAACTTGGCCCTCCAAATTAGAAAGCACTGACCAAATATTTCACCATGCCAACAGTGGTTTGGGGCTTTTTAGGAAAAAAGATGTTAACCAAAAAATTCTCTTTTAATGCATTTGGGATTTTTTTCCCCTGAGTAAGAACATCCCTTATGGCTTTGCTCTCTCTAGGAGTAATACAGATAACCAAGAGGCCCAGGACATTGTTTCAGCTCAGGGCTTCCACACTGCTCCTACAAGCAGCCTCAAGCATTGTTTTGGCCTCTCCAGTTAGTTCTACCTCAGACACAGCTGCAGTGGATGTTCCTGAGCAATGGGACCATAAACAGAGCAGTTTCTGTCCATCCTGTATTCAGCATGATGGAGGAAACCTGTTTCAATTTCATCTGGTGCATGTTCTACATGAGGATCCAGAAAGGAAGCCATCGTCTCCCTAAGTATTCAGAGGGGCATGATCCACTGAGTGCCTCAGAAGATCCCAGAAGGGTGACAGCCAGTGTAGCTCCTCACAGTGTGGCTACCACATGCTACTAATTAAGGCTGGGATGCAGGTCAGTCTCATCTTCTGCCTTTTTACTCATTGTTTCTGCCTCAGGAACCCATTCAGAAGCTGCAGTGTCAGGTTGACTCCCTTCTCAACATTCATGCAGAGCTGTTCACCCCCAGCTTCCTTATTTATTCTCATTTGCACATGCTGTCTTTGGTTGAGCATCAGATTAAGAGATTTTTGCCTGTTTCTCCCTTGCCAGGGCTGGCTTTTCCCTCACACTGAGGATCGTTTCTGGGTGTGAGCCTGGTTAGCTGAGGCGGTGAGCGGCTCCTTTTTGCGACACCAGGGGCTTGAGAGAAACAGCCAAACTAATGCAGGAGAGTCTCTGCCTTCTCACTGTCTTCTCTTCCTACTGTAAATTTATACCTGCCACTTGTAATCTGGGTTAGTGTCCAACCAACTTCTGTTTCTAAACTTTTGATGGAACAGCTCTCTCTGGAGGTGGAAATCTCTGCCTCAAGAGACGGGAAAGGCAAACAGCAATTATAATTTTTACAGTTTGTATTTACTGCTGGCCTTTTTTTTCTGATTGTAATTGTTAAACATTTGGCATTCTGAGTTTTGAACTTATCCTGGAAAAGCTTGATCTTTACAAGGTTCAGAAAGACTCAGAAGGAGTCCCAGGGAGTTTGTTGCCAGCACTTTTGAACTGAGCTCCAAACTGTTTTCTTTATTCTGCTTGTAGCCGCTATTGATTCCTATGAGTTGTGATGGTGGTTAGACATATTCAATTTTTTTTAGCCAATTATTTCAGGTTTCAGTGTAGTTTGAGGGTTTTTCTCCTTTATTATGTTCTCAAGAAGGATTAGGTATGTTAGAAGAAAATAAATAGATAAATTATTCCAATCCATATGTGCAGAGGAAGGACTGTGACCTTTCCTTGTCTCCATTGCAACCATCCATATTCAACTGTTTCTAAAGAGACCTGCCCTGGGTTTAGTTTTGCACTTAGTTTTAGCAACTACTCTGCTGCGGGATAGGCTTGTCATCATTTTGAAGGAGTATTTCATACCCCCTTGAGCAGTTTTAGGTTTATATAACTATATGGGACAAAACCTGCAACATTTGTGAGTGAAAAGGGTACAAAGGTTTTCTTAATTTTGAGGTGCTGTTTCAGATTAGGTGTGATTGTAGGCAACGGAAGCAAGGTAGCCTGTGAAAATATGTGTTATGTATGTGACTACATTCTGTTCTTGTAATACACAGAAATGTGTTTGTGCTTAGACTTGCAGTTTGGATCAAAGACTACCATAACAGGAATATGTTGAGATTTAACTCTTCTGTGAATTGTAGTACAATAAAGCAGTAATCCATCTCTTTTGTGATGGTTCTAATTTTTTATTCAGCTGTGGCATTCTGTACCATGCTGTTTATCTTGTACTTTCATTCACTCATGGATCTGATAGTTGTGAAATTGGCAGATGGTTTGTGATGCTTTTCTAGGACTGGTTGTATCAATCCCAGTGATTAAAAGGCTTGCAGATTTGCTTACCCGAAAGGATTAATGGCAGGCAAGTGAGGGCTTTGTTTGAAAAATCCATGCCACATAATTCAACAAAGGGTCAAAAAAGTAGACTGGAAGTAATCCAGTATTAGAGCTGCATTATGGAGCTTTTTAAAAAACTTACTGACTCAGCAATTGGACATTTCTTGATGAGGTCTGAACTATCAAGGAAAATGCAACTTCACACTGTTTTCTCAGTCATTGCATGAGGATAAAGTTCAAGCTTTTAAGCAGGTCAGTAGCAGAACTGAATGACATGTAACGCTTTGGAGAGCTGCCCTGCATATTTTGTTTCTGTAAAAAAATCAGAAATGTAAACTACAGAAGTATGACCTTGACCCATCCTCTCCTTCCTATGTAGTTTAAGCGTTCATAAATTCCTGATTTAGTCAAATGCTTAGACAGACCAGACCGAGAACTTTAACCTGCTTCTTAGACTTCTGTAAGTTATTGTGATGGTTTCCTAGGAAGCTGTAGTTGCAAATTGTAAATTATATTCTATTGTAATAGTAGATTATTAAATTTAAAGTTAAATGTCAAGTATGCAGCCCACTGAAGAGCAAACTCCCCTGGGAGTGCAGGAAGCTGGTCACTCTTCTCAAAACCATTTTTCAGGTGTATGCAATGGTCCTGAAATGGGAACAGAGCTACTGTATCAGCTGTTTTTACGCTCGTTCTTTCTTCAGCCCTTCGCCTCTTCCATTCTTAGTTTCCCAGCTCTAGAGGAGGCAGCTCCCTTTCAGTTCTGCCTCTTGTCAAATGAGCAAGGCACTCCTGAGCAGTGTGTTTCAAATGCTCTCAGGCTAGGGACTCCTGCGTCCTGCCTCTGTCAGCAATTGTGCTAACTACTGGTTGCCCCACCGAGGTAGGCTTGGCTTTGTCTGCCCAGTGTGAGGTTCCCTTTTCAGTCAGTGCAGGTTACCTTAGTCATTTGTGACTGATTGATTCTAAACACATCAACTGACTTTATTTGCTTGGGGAATTTAGGTGGGGGTAGGTGCACCAGAGTTTAAATGATGGACAGTCAAGTCTTCACAGACTAAGGTGCTTCTCCATATGCGAAGATTACCTGTTCTGTGGTTAGAAAATTGAAATGGAATTGTTTCTTGACTGTGCATTTCTGAAAATGAAGAATGGGCATGACTGAACTGTCCAAACATGCCTGTTTTGAGTTCCTAGTGGACTGTAGGCAATCGGTGTATAGTGTCATACACAGTGCAGCCACCATTCCTCCCGTGATTCAGCTGATTCTGGATATTGGTATCCCTTCTTAAAAATAAATTGCATCCATTTTATTTCTTTTGCCTCATTGCATTATGTCAATTTTGGCACTTTGTGCAAGCTCTAGGTATTAGGAAATATACACTGAACTAGCTCGACTTGCTTTTTTTTCCAGCCCTTTCTTGTGATACCTTTGCATTTTAATCTCACCTGTGGGGTCTTTAGAAACTACAGCCTGATCAACATGGTGACTTTTGATGGACGAATGAGAATCACCTTCTAAAGTACTCATTCTAAGTTTCTCCAAAATCTGACTTTGAGATTTCTGTCCTGTAGTCTGACCAAGAGCTGGTCTTTTATCTCAGCTAATAATCCTCTCAGAGTTGCAAACAGTTTTTCAATCTTAGGTAAGCCACAAATGTTTTTCAAGGTTTATCTTCTGTCCTCAAGCTTAAGACACACATTTTAAAACAAATGTTGGTCTTACATGAAATATGACTCTCTTCAGCTATATACAATGCATTTGCACAGTTAGCTGCCTCTGTGTGATTGCCAGACAAAATACATCAAGAACACAGGAATTGGTTACCATCAGGCTATTCTCTGCATGTTTTCTTTTTACCAGCACCCATTATTTAAATGGTACAGAATGGGATTTCGATCTCTTTCAGTTGCCTTTCATATATCCAGAGTTTCCATCTTTGCTGCTCAGACTATTTTCTGTAATTTCATTTACTTCCTGATGCTAGATGCTGTTCAGATATTGCTTTGGACAACAGTGCTCGAGAGACAGACCCTTGTTTAGGGATGCATTTTCAGTCACTTCTGATTAATGAAGCATGTGCTTCATCACAAGATCATCCTGGGTCTTCCAAAGAATGAGCAGAATTATGTAAAGCTTCAATTCCTCTATCACACAGTGTTTGTGATTATATCAGCCAGTTTATTCATCTGGAGTGTTGTCTACAGAATCTGTGGCCTAGTTAGAAAATCTGTCTTATGGAACAAGGATAAAATGGTTAAATGTGCCCAAATAACCTAATACCCTACCTGTAAGACAGATAAAAATAATTAGGATTCTACATTTTTTTGCCTTATTCGCTCAGCTAGATTTAAATCCAGGGATTTTAAATATGCTTATTTTCCATATTGTCCCAGCATACCCTGGAGATGCTCTCTGTAAGCTGTTTTTAATTAGATTGGTGTTAAAGAGAGACTACCTTTATCCTAGTTGAACAACTAGATGTGTTAAATAATTTTAATGTCAATCTGTCACTACTCTAAATGTATGTGTGATGATTTAGTAGTTTTTTTCCAAGTTATAAAAAGACAGCCAAAACCAGCTTCAATTAATAGAGGTGTTAAACTGATGTGATTCTGATCTCACAGGTAGTAGATGGAAATAAACTACTGAATAAACACATGAAAAGTGAATGAACTTAATATGTCCATTTACCTAAAACTGAGGATAGCTTCCACAATCAAATAATGTTCCTTTCATTCCTTCATATGTGGACAGGGTACTTTTCTGTACATATTTTCTTTAGATAATTTTCTTCCAGAGCTTTTGTTATGACTAGGAAGGATTAACATAATGAGGAAAGAAGTCCTGCACATGTGTAGTTTTTGTTGCCATGAAGAAGAGTGAACAATTAAAGATGCATAGGAGGAACACACTATATCTTCTCAGTATATGGAGAAGGTTCTCAAGCAATCCAGTTTTAGCTTTGACTTCACACCTACCTAATATATTTCAGTGTTTTGTTAACCTTCCACATAAATTATTTGTCCAGCCCAAATAGTTTGCTATATCACTGTTTTCCTGTGTCCAGCAATAGTTGATGAAGCTGAGCACATGTGAACTTCTGTGATTAAACATGTGCATTTCCCAGTGCTATAGAGTGGTTTTGAAGAAAAGAATGTTGGAATATTGAACCATGTTGTGAAAGAGAAGCTTTCTGTAAGAATTTGTCTTGTGCCATTTTATAAATACATCATTTGCTGCAATGATCAGAAATGCAGTGTAAATGTGACAGTACATTTGCTATCTAAAGCCAGCTTTACCAAAGCTAGCTTCCTCCTGCTCTGTGTTTCTGTCAGTGCTTTTCTATCAATAGAGTACCATAAAAAGACACATCTCACACTAAAGACAGATACTAGGTCTTTCCAGTGGGAAAATTCATACAATTCCATTGTCACTTGGGTTAAGGAATAGTTACTTTTGTAACTTTGGAGTTGAATAAAGTTTTGTTTAGTCCACTGATTTTTTTTTCATACTTAAAAAAGTATTGTCACATGTAGGCTACAGAGTCCACAGCTTCCTATTTAAAAACTGGGCATAAAATTAGTTAGGACAAAAATAAGTTCATTCTACTTTGCAAAGTCTCAAGTGAACATAGGATGCTAAGATTAAGAACATAATTCTCAAGTTTTTTCTTTAAAGGAAAAATGTTTTTATTTAGCTTTCTGGTTTGATTGCTAGGTGTTCACCTAATAAAGACCTGTAGAATCTAGATTGAATTCTAGTGCAGCTTGTCCCTAATTTTAGTCACAGGTTGTAGTTTTTATCCATCTGAAAAATACCCCTTTTGAAAGTCTGCTCTTCCTAGTAACTCTAAGAATTACTTTGCTTTTAGACTATAGAGTACAGCTATCAGACTCCATTCTTTGGACCTCATTCATTGTGCTGCTTTTATTGTATAAGGTACAAAAGACTCAACACCTTACTGTTCCGTGCTGAATAAATATTCTCCCTTTTATAAAACTGAATCTGTTCTCTGGAGTGTAAATACTGTGCTCTTAGGACAGAATGATTGGCACAATTGGTCGAGTTGGATGACAGAAAAATTGGAGCCATTGTCTTGTGGGGACCTTGAAAGAAGAAGAAGCACGTAAAGAGTCTGGAGCTTATGCACATATTTTCCCCCAGGATTAACACAATATAAGCCTCATTTAAACTAGACCTTATTCAAAATCAGATTGCAGGTAAAAAAGAAAGTAGCAACCATCATAGAATAAAGTCATAGAGCGCAATTATAGGGATGAATTAAAACTTTGTGGTTTCATTCAACAATAACCTAGTCTTCTGAATATATTTTTACATCTTTAAAGTGTTTCAAGTAAAAGAATGAAAAATGTGTGCTCACATATGCATGTGTATGTAAAGGTGGCAATTTTGTGTCAGTTTATACTTCAAGAATCATTCTAAATAATAATATTTATATACTGTGTTTTCCACAGTTTCAGTAAGTACTGTTCAGTGCAAGTTTAAGTGTACCCGATAAGAAGAAACCTGTAAGCTAAAGTGAAATTATCTCTGCCCAGTGTGTTGTTTTTTACAAAAGGTAAACAAATATATGAATATTGAAAACACATCCAAAAAGTTAATGGAAAATTGATAGGTAGAAGTACCAGAAGCAAAAAAAAATCCTAAGTGTATCATTAGTATGTTATCCCACTGTATCACTCACAGATTTCAATGAAAAAAATGTCATAGAGGGGAATGTAAAGAGGCAAAAGAGCAGTTCACAGTCTAAAGAATAAAAACAGATGGGGACTAGAAAAATTAAAAATCATGTAAGGAAATTAATTTGGACCAAAAAACCTCCTGGCTTTTTAAATTATATGTCTACCTACTTTATTTCCTGACAGTAATTAGGTCCCAGATATGTGGGGTTTTTGTTGTGTTTTTACATTTATTTTATTTACATAAAGAATGAATAAGTCTTACCACTTGCTTAGTTTGAGAGTACTTTGAACATGTGGTTCAGCACACAGATGGTTTTTTCCATTTGCATGGTATCCCTTTCCCAGAGGAAAGTTTGGCTGTGTCCTGCTGGATTGCTGGTGTTTTGGCCAATCCTGGCTTTGAACCATGATCTAGTATCTCTTTTTGGAGCTGTGTAATGTCATGCTGAAAGAGAAAGGAATTGTTTCTTAGCACTGACTTAAGGCACTGTGTTTGTTTAATGATATGATAGCTTAATGTGATGTCTGTAATGAAGCTAGTCTGTGATGACTTCAGCTTGATGATGATGATGATGTTCACTTGAGATGGAACCAGCCTTTGGCTACAAAAGAATGCCAGCCAGATATTTTGGGGGTTTTTTTAAATACCTTCAAAAATCTTTTAAGCTATCTTCAGCATCCTTCTGCAGTGAAGGACTTTCTGCCTAACCTCTTTTTTATGTCTGACTATATAATGTTAAACAAAAAAACCAACCAAACAAACAAAAACTAAACCTCCAAGACCATCCCTGCCCCTGAGTTAATTCTCCGGATTGGATAGTCAGAAACTGGTAATTAGCACTAAATTTTGAAACAAGGTATTTTGAGTGTATCAAAAGATGGTTTTTCAATAACCAATGGAAATCAAAACCTGGAATATCCTGCCATTTACCAGTAAGAAACTGGGGATATAGGGGTTTTGAAAGAACTTTCAAATAGGGGCTGGAGTTTAGTATAAGAACACAAGAAATAAGAATCATCTCGGGTTTTCTTTCTTCCTTTTTCGTTCTTTCTTGCTTGCTTGCATGCTTTCCCAAATAAAATTCTGATTACATATTTGATTAACTCTGCTTTGGGAAAAGCTAGCTGTATATTTTTCCACTGTATGGAATAGCAGATTGGTATGAAACAAAAGATATGTATTACAGATGAAGAACTGGTGCAGCATAATAACAGGTGCATCAACTTCAGCTGAAGACAGTATGAATCTCTTTGTGTTATACCCTGTTCATGAAAAGGATATATTTTTGTCATGTTTCTAGAATTTTAGTGTGTCTCTCTCCCTTGCAGGTAAAGGTATACTGTCTGCAATAGCAGGGAAGCCAAAAATAAACCTATGTTTTTTGGTTCTTGTTTTATATTGGCTATTGTGTGACATTTGCAAGCTCAGCAAGTCTTACATTTTCAGACGACTTTCTGTACACTGTATTAAAAGCAGTGATGGCTTTGGTCTGATTTGGAGTGAGTGATCATGAGACTGAAGGGAGAATGTTTTTTCCTGTAGAAAACTACCACATGATAGATGACTTTGAGTCAATCAAACAAACCTATTAAGCAAAGTTCCTGACACAGGTGGTAACTGGTTTCTGCCAAACAACCAGAGAGAAAGTGACTTCTGTCTCATCACATGACAGAATAGGCTGCCCTGTGTGTTTCCTTTGTGAAGGAGTCAGGTGAACATCTTTGTAATACTTTTGAAGAAGAGATTACTTCTCCTCACCTGAATTGGTGGCTGTCATAAGATTTTCTTAAAAAGTACTACATAAATCTTAGTTTTTGGTGATTTCTGAGATTGAATTCTGTTGAGCTGAAGCCTTTATTGCATTGAATCACAATGAGAGTCGAGGACCAATGGACATGAATAAGAATTAAAGAGATGCAAGAAAATAGCCCTAATAAAAAAGTGCAGCGCTTGGATGCCACAGTTAGATTGAGTCCTGAATCGTCTTTGATGGGTTTTTCAATCTTGTCAGTAATGATGGTCTCCCATGGTGCCAGCAAACTGCGAGCAATTTTCTGCAGTAGATGCTGTGACCAGATTGTATTAAGATGAAATGTTGTCATGAGACATATACAAAAGCTTCTCCTTGCTTGTGTCTGATGCAAGGAAGAAAACCATCTTTCTCTGCTTGGGTGAATCTAGGCTGGAAGAAAATACGTTTGTGCTTCAGTCATGTGCCATTTATTGTATCTTTATTAGAGACAAATTTTGCAACTGGAATAAAATGAGAGTTTACAGACTATTTTCAATAAATATCATTTGGTCCTTTATGTGGCTATGTTATCAACAGCAATGTTTTTTAGAGTAACCCAGCCCAGTATGAATGTTTGTAGATAGCATTGCATTATGCCTAATGCATGTTTTCTGTACATAATTTAAACTTGTATTTCTTAGAAATGAGCCAGAGTAGCAGTGGTTGAATAGATTAGAATATTTCAGTTGGAAGGGAACTCAAATGGTCATCTGTTTCAACTGCCTGACAAATTCAGTTGCTGCTGAGATGGGAGAACAAAATTGTTGAGGAGCACTGACAGATGATGGGTATCTACATCAGAGATATTCAGTTCTGTTAAATCCGTTGCAGTCTTTCATTTGAGGTCCTTAAGATGATGAAAGTTCATGACTAAACAACTCACTAGTGAATTTTAAATTATGTTAAATATGAACCTAATTATGCCAAAGCCTGGCAACAACAGGAAGTCATCATAGCCAATGGAATTAAATCAGGAATTCTTGGGAAGAATTTTGGTTAAGGTTTGTGTTTTTGTAATTACCTTTGCCAGTAGTAAAAGAGATATACTAACAGGACCTACATGCAAAACAGTTTCTGGTCATAATCAGTAAATCAGAAAATTCCTATCTTTGCACAATTGCAAGGAATAGTATTTTCAGTTTTAGGTGGATAAAGTATAGAACCAGTCAGGTGCAGCTGAGAAAAAGTAAAGCAACAGGTCTAAATCCTTTAGACACACCATTAGCTGAAAATCACTCATTTTGTTTTCTTTTTAGAAGGTGTTTATTCATTATTATTGTGTAAATAGCAGCCTGTATTCCATCATGTACCTGAGAATTCGAAGGTGGTAAAAGTGACACGAGATTTCAAAACTACTTTCTGGGAGGTCGGCATTAATATAGGCCTGTAATCTGTACTCTGTTAGTCTGTAACAAACAAATACAATTTTCAAGGAAATTAATAAAATCTGTCATAAAAATAGAATTAACAGAAACATGAACAAATGTGATGAACACTCATGGTGATTTTTTTAATAGAATGCTTGACTCACAAAGCCACTGTATTCTTCAAAGTTGTCAGCAAGCACATTGGTAAAAGAGATTGTTAGAATTACCAGATGGCTTTCAAAAAGATGACTTTCCCAAAAGTTTAAGGAACTTAAGTGACTAACAGGTTGCTGCCTTTCACAGACAGGTAGTGGATAAAAGAGAGAAACAAAGAAAATCGAAATAATGGGAATGAATATAGATAAGACCATAAAACCGAGTCTGTTGATAATACTAAAATTAACACAGCATAGTAATGACAAGGTTAATCAGCAACAGATTACAAGATGAACTTACAAGAATCAGAGACTGAACAGTGAAATGGCAGGTGAAATGAAATGTAAATGGATATAAAGTGACATACACAGAAAAAAGTCTGAACTTCACACAGAAAATGAAGGCACTGCTAATACTCATGAGGACCAAATGTGGCCTGGACAGTCTGAGAACAACTTCCTCTGTAAGTAAGAAGGAGCTTGAACTGAAGCTGGCAGAAGGCAGGTTTGGAACAGTAAATGGAGACAGATTTTCACCAGTCATGGTCTTTCTTGAGGCAGAACATTTTACTCTGGCCCAAATTCTTACTGTGTTAAAGCTAAGGAGCTAAAATGGCCCTAAAAATAATTTCAAGGACAGGCTTCTCTCTGATGGTCCCAAAATGGCCTATAGTAGTATTAGCAGACAAAAACAAATAATAACCTTCTTTGTCTGGCAAAGAGAGCTGCTGAATTGCGCTGCTGTCAGCACCTTTCACAAGCAGCCGTATAGTAATACTGACAAATCTGTGATGTGTTGCTTCACTGGTACCGTTTTCAGTTTTGTGAAGATACAAAGGACAAATCCCACAGGTACTGTGCTGTCCTGCATGAGAAAGAAGCCTAAAACCTCTGAGGTTGAATCACTCACAGATGACGGGCACAGCTGAACAAACAGGATGCTTCTGAAGTGATGAAAGGAAGAAATTGCATTTCTGAACTCCTGGACCCAAAAGCCGAGAGAGGATAAAGTGAAATGGAGGAGTTCAAAAGATGAGAAATACACCAGCCAAGGTGACTGAGGTTGATGGATACATGTGGGCGAAGTGCAATAATAGCTCCCTTCTAGAGAATCCCTGAAGCTGCCTGACTTATCAGGAGTAACATGATCTCAGTTTCTGATTCATAGGCTCCAGGGAGGTAACTTTTCAGATGTCTGCCAAAATTAGTACTTCCAAACATTGTTTATGTGTATTTGAGTAAGTACATGGGAAAAAAATTCTTCCAAAGGGTCTATGTGGCGTTTTCCTTCTGATCACACAAGATGTGATATCTTTACAAGTGCAAACCCAGAAGAGAAAAAATACAATTCTTCCTTTTATTATGTTACTTCCTCTTAATTCAATGGAAATAAGTAACTGATCTTTTCATATCAATATCACAGTCTACTCTCTGACAGGTCTTAAAACAATAAGTGCTTGTTGTGTGATGTTGCTTATTATCATCTTCTAAGATTGTTTTGAGCCCTTCAGTAATTTAAGTTGCAGCTTAGACAGGCAGTAAATATATACTCCAGTAATCAATTTGAGGTAAGTATTTGGAGAGAGCTGTATATACTTAAGTTAAGCACTGTTCATATATCCTTTATCCTGCAGGTGTACAGCACATGAAAAAAATAGGATATAGCAGGTGGAAATGCTAAAGACCTCTGGAAGTTAATGAAACTCATGGATGTTCATCCTGAAAAAACACAAAGTTAACTACTGTTAAATATGATTTCTTTATATGTTACCTTAATTGACTATTTTGCTTAACTAGAAGGTTTAGACTGGTTAATGTTGGTTCTGCCATTTGTCATGGATGTCATGGTTAGTCTTTCTATCTCTGGTTGAAAACACTTATTTACTTCTCTCCACTTACTCTGTCTCTGGTTTAGCTTCTGATGTTTCTTGAGGCCCACTCAAATCCTTTATCCCAGTCTTGCGTACCTTTGGCATCTCTCTTAAGTAGGTAGTTTGCCTTTTGAAGTGGAAAAATCCCATTCAATACCAAGTCCTTGAATTTTCTTCCTCAAACTTGCCCATATTTTCCATACCATTTTTCTATCAATGGCCTTTTCTCTTTATTAACCATTTAACCTGGAAACTCCTCTTTTAAAAAACAAACAGCTTCTACTGTGTATTTATTTCATTCCTCTTCAAACTGAAATTCTGTTTTCCTGTTGCCTGAAGCCTCCTGATATTTTTACTCAAAATCATTCTTCATACCATCCCCTATACTTTCCATTTCAGAGTAGCCCTTCCTATATGCCCCTAAGAGGTCTACCTTTTCTTTATGTTCTCCTTTCAAGCTCCAACATCTTTCTTCCTTCCATATCTCATGGCTACCCAATACATATACAGCTCTTCTTGCCTCTCATATGTATATTGCTTATTTGAACTGCTCAAGATCTCTTCTGTTCTAAAAATAACCTGCTTGGATCTCTTTCCTGTATTACATCTGTAACCCTCTGCCTCATCTCACTGGGTTTCTTTTTTTCAAACCCTTGTATTCTTCTCCACAGTTGAGAGGGCACTTATATTTTCTACTCCTTTGAAAGACCTCTCTTTTAAGAATCACTCTGCTAGCTCTTTTTTTACATCTCACTCCCTTTTTGGGTTTCCTTCTGAGTCATACAGAATACAAGCTATGGAAAATTACTTTTTTTTAACAGTAGTGCTATAAAGGTGCAACCTATATTTCTCATTCTCCTTTGTGTATTGCTGGCATAAAAGGACATTCCTGCTCTCTTTAGAAAGTGTAGCTGCCTGTTGAGGGCCTCAGGATGAGTAGAATAGCGCTTCTGAAAAGTTGGGGCTGTATGTGCTGCTGTAAGTGCCCAGCCACAAGATCAGCTTGTGGCCCAGAGGATTAATTTGAACCATTTCTTACTGTGAGATGAGTTCTTTGGATATTGGCTAACCTCACTTATAACTTGAAGAAAAATAATCTATGCGAGCATTAACAAGTAAAGCCTTGGCAACAAAAAAAAATTGCAATAGAAATGTTCTGATACTGCTTCCAACAGTGCACAACCTGAATGCTGAATCTGTAGAAAAGGTAGACATAGAAATGATTGGCCAAGAGATTAAACTTCTCCTCCAAGTGCTCAAAAGATATTATTTACCTAACATCTAAAATATCAGCTGTCAAAGCCCTTAAAATCCTGCTTCTTGAACAGTATGATCTCTGAGCTGGAGTGGGAGGAAAGGTTATCACATAGGGGACTCCAAGATGAATGTGTACTGTACTGGTTTCTTTCAATTCCTCCAACTTCCACTATGCTTTCTGTATGCAAAGAAGAAACAGATTAAAGTGGAAGTCAGACTTTAAAATGAATGCTATCTCAGAATTTAATTCAGTTTATAACCATTTACAGTCAATTCCCCACCAACCCGTCTTCATTTAGTTTTTTTCATAAAAATGCAGTGTTTTGCAACTGTTAATAAGACTATGAACAACAGCAGCCTCATTCACTGTCTGATCACTTAATGGCTTTTAAATGCTTGCATTGTTTTTTTCTGAAAATGTGTCTAGATGCCTAATTAGAAAAGATTTCTTCAATGCTAATTGGAAAGAATGACTGAAAGCAACTCTTCTAGTGGTTAAATCTTTAAAAGTCTTTGAACTTCCATGGCACTTATGAATCTAAAGGCACTGATGGAGGGACAAGTGTAGAGAGACAAAAATACCTATCACAACCCAAATCTAGCAAGTATCTTCTGTATTACATTGTCTGTATATGACTTAGGAGTAGGTATCTAAGTATTCTGTTTCTGAAGGGGAATTTCCTTGTCTTTCATGGTCATAGTATCCCATAGCTCACACAATCTGCAGTCAGATGGCAAGTGTCATTGACTTCACTTGTCTTATACAGGATGGTACGGGAAAGTTACTGTTATATTTCCAGGGAATCTATAACGCAAATTCTGAATGCCTTACAGTAATTATAGAAATACCTAAGCATGTTTTTCCTTTAATCTTTTAAAATCTTTTGTATCAATCTATGCCTTCCCATCTCAGATATAAAATTTGAAAAGATAGACTGTGAAACATCACTAATTTTTGAACAGATTTTTCTTTTGTTAAGATTTTTACCTGACCTTAGTCCATTTTCTGAACAGAGTCAGACAAACATCAATGTTTCTCCAGAGCAACTAATACTGAATTGCCTCATCATGAAAAGGATTGGTTGTGCAAACGCACAAGCTCCTCTTGCTCCTGCTTCCAGATTGGGGTGTCGTTCACTGGGCACAAACACGAGGACAGAAGTGCCAAACACCTGAGCTTAGTGTGGTACCTGTGCATATCCACAGTTAAAACAACATGCCAGTTTCTCTTCAGAACCATCTGGCTCCAGCTGTTTCTTTCTTCTTTCAGGGGCTAGCACTGGCCATTGCAACCTGAGCCAGGGGGTTTCCAGCTGAGGAGTCCTTTCTGCGTTCCCTCTTCTCATACAGGGGTTCAGAAAATGCATTGAGTGGGAAGGGTGCACTCCACTATTTTTGGGATGACTCCTACCTGCAGAATTGCTGTGTGAGGCAGTAGTGCCTTCCAGGCATGGGATGGGATAGAGGAACTGGAGATGGATAAGGAAAAATCAAGAAGCTACTTAGATCATCTTGCAACAATTTTGCTAATGGATGATATATATAGATCTGTTATGATTATTTTGCACAGAGATATCATAACCAAATTATTTTTAAAGTTGTTCCTGTAATTTCTTAAGTTTCTGAAAATAATTTTTGACTATTACATCCCAAATATATGTGAAATGCTCTCATGTCAGTTTCACACTGTAGGGAAGTCATTATTTCTGCTTAATAGTTCTTCCTCATGCCCAAGGATTTCACTAGTACTCTTGTCATTACATTGTTCTGGGAGTTTATGTTCTCTGTGAATCTTTTTCAGCTTCATTGTTTTGCAGAGTTCAAACCTCCCATTCTGTATGTGAGGCCTGTATTTTCAGTTCCTAGATGTGCTTACCTGCCCAGTAACTGGTTTCCATGCACTACGTCCGTTTCTATATCTGAGTTTACAGGCATTCTTTGTATAATTGCAAAAATGAGCACTGTTGTTTCTTGGGTTTTTTATTTATTTGCAGATTTTTTTAAAAAATGTTTCATGGGATTTTCTCTAGTACTCAACATTATGAAATTGCACTTTCAGCATTTTGAGAATGATTAGGTATTATTAAATAACTTTAGATCACTTAGTATGCCAAATGTATGGTTTACTGCTATTGTCTGGTGCGGTGCTATTTTCTATTTAGTAGTTAATGTGATTCCAGCTGAACCAATGCAAAACTCTAAGAATATCCCAGGTTTGTAGTTACCAATTTATAACCTCCTAAAATAGTAAAACTGGGTATGGCTGCCAAGACTTTCATTATGTAACTGCAAATGTAGCGTTTAAATGTGTTCCCATCCTCTAAAAATCAGATCTTTGGCAATCTTTTCTTTCATCTTTCACAATATTCATATTTCTTTGTTTGCCTTTATTGCATACTGAAATGTTAGAATGCTTTCAGATTTCTTAAGTATCCTGAGTATTAAGGTTTTATATAAAAACTGGTAGTTATGGTTGAAAAACTATAGAAAAAGAAGCTGATTGAGTAATTCTTATTCCTAGTCCATGTTAGGTATTTATCCTCTTAAGTTACCCACACAGTGATAAAATCTTCTCTCATTCCCATATGATGAGTACCTCAATGTGCTTTTTGTAAATACAGGTATTACTTGACTCTTTAAGCCTCATCAACACGTTATGAAGTTTTATAACTTTAATTTGTAATTGAAGTTTTTAGTATTGCTAAGTATTCTCATATTACTATATTTTAAAGCCTTTTTCATAATATCTGTATACCTGCCATCTGTGATTTTATTCTGGTTGATCTTAGGTCTCATCTCCATGTTTCTGGTAACACCTATCCTACTAAATAATTTCCCCCTTAATTTACCATTCTCCAATTTGGCATACAGCCCTCGAGGAAGTGGTGATAGAAAAGGAGAAATGTCATCTAGTTGAATCCTATTATTTGTTCCAGTTTGGTCCCTGTATAGTTGTGCTGGAATAAAGAACCTTGCTTATTTTTAGGTTTACCAAAGCAGTGACTTTGTTTTGTTTTGTTCGCATAGAACTTTCAAATTAATATGAAATGAGTTCCTAAAAGGCATGAGAGAAGCAGCTCCAAAAGGAAATACCAAAGTCAAGGATTTTTTTTGGTATCAACAATGGATCTCAAATAAAATAAATTTTAGCAAAGCAGTCATATTTACCAGTTTAGCCAAAGAAATCCCTCAGTGCTCTTGCAGATAGTTAAGGTCTGACATAGAAATTGCATGTGTCTTTTGAAATAAGCTTTTATTGCCTTAAACTTCAGTGTAGTTAAATTGCTTCCATTTGCAAATCCTTTTCTAAATATGCCTGTATCACTAGGCCAGGCATCACATCGTGAATTGAAAATCGTGTTACTTTTTGCTCCCTCTGGAAGTCAGGTGTTGATATTTTCTGAGAAGCTGTTTGCTGTGTCGTTACTATGCTGGGGCAAGGCTGAAGACTTATTACTGTGGAGTCTGCGGGTTTTTGAACATAAATGGAACACCCGTCCAGCCTGCTGTGACAAATTTCCTGCACAGCCATGTCCTTGAATCATAAGCAATCAGTGAAGCATGGCTGAAGGAGAAGATTCTAGGAAAGAAACCTGGGGGATAACTACTTTTTAGAGGAAAAAATATAAGCAATAAATCTGTAGCTCAGTTACCACAATCAGCTCCAAGTTAATTCTTGAAATCATGTGTATTGAACCTGTCATGGGATCTTGGACTTGAAAAAACACAGGCCTATAGTAATGACTTTAAACTTAATTGGTGCAAGAATTGTCCTACTAAATTAGAGATTCTTCCCTTTTTTAATAAACATGGAATAAACACTTACCTTCAGTTATTTTATTGGGTGATGAATGCTTTCTAGGAGAGCTGTTCATTATTCATGCCAAAAAGCCAAACCTCTTGGATACCAAAGTATAGATTTAGAAGTCTTAAGTTTAGGCACTCCTGTAAAGAAATTTCTGAGTGCTATTCAGGGCAAAACCCTCTATTTCCCTCCTCTGTGTTGGATAAATGAAACTAACAAAAACTAATAGATAAAAACAGTAGCGCTAGTATCCTATGTACAAAAATGCAATTTCATACATTTGTGTTACTTTTCTCAAAAGGAAATTTTCTTTTTTATGCATACAAGAGCTGACTGGCTATTTTCTAGTTCTTATTTTTTTAAAAATTCCATCTAACTCCAAGAAAGAGGTTTATCTCAGCACTCATTCCCAACAAATTTCCATTTTGATATGGATTCCCACTGGGAAAAGAAGGATTGAGAGTCAGTTTTTTATATTTTGAAAATAATGTAACTCAGAAGAAAAAATAGGCTCATAAAGATAGGCTTGACAGAAAACAAAATATTAACTATTGAAGTACGAGACTATCATAAATTTTTTTAGAACAGGTCATTTGGCATAGAAGATTATTGTTGAAAGTAGCTTTAAAATCTAATGTGAAATACTGATAGAATCTGTCTATAACCCAATTAGAACTCTCTCATATACTCCTTTATTTTTATTGTTCCTTCAAAAAATATTTGCCCAGTAGGCCATAGAAATCTTAAGCGACATTGTAGCTTGTTAGTGTCCTAAGTATTACTAATTATTAAAGCAGCTGTGTTGTCTTCTTTAAAGTAGTTATCCATCTGAATAATTGATAACATAATTCGTTGTGTTTATTCCTATTACCTAGGGGCTTGTCTGTTTGCTGTTTTAACATAGCTCTCTGGAAGCAGGCTACTGATAATACGTAAAACAGTTTTTAATGCTTATTCAAGAGGATAAAAGGCTATTATACTGATTTTTGGTGAAGGATTGCTACCTGTTTATACAAAAACTATGCTATACTAGTGTCTCAGGGAGGAAATGTCGAAGTTATTCACCTTGGGATATTACAGGACATTTTTGCATTTTTTTTTTTCCCCATCCAAGCGGTTATTGAACTCTTATCTAGTATTGAACTCCCTTATACAGTAGCTTTGTTTAACAGCACATGTAATCTCATAGTAGTCTTTGTTTCCCACATCTTGGATCAGATGGCAGCATGCAAAGCAGCTTTAAACCAGCAGAATGGATGTCAAGGGATCAGAGTGGCAAACTGGTAAGGCTAGGAGGAGGGGAGTAAGAATGAAGAGGAACTTGGACTGATCTCATGATCATGTGTAACACATGGCATCCATTCTTGGGTCCTTCAGACTTGGCAGATTTTTGGCTAATACTCTGAGAACATTATAAATTGTAAATAGGATCTGCAAGGACATTGTGTAAAATATTCATTGGTTATACAGAAGGACTGACTGTGGAGTACCCAGGCAGTGAGCTTCACCCTGATTGCTGGGCCTCCACTCCCTACTGCAAAGGGGAATTTTCTCTTAGGAAAGTCCTACTATTGCATTAGGCACCTGCAGAAGGTGAGATGTGGTTTTTTTAGCTTGCTGCTATAAGCAGAAGGAAGAGCAGCCTCTGAATATAAGTTCAGCTCCACTAACAGTCACAGGCATAGCAAATATGATGAATGGGTTCATGATTCACTCTTTGACTAAGAGGGTCTTTGACCTGGGAGCATGTGGTGTGAAAAGGAAAATAGTTCTTTACCCTTTCATAAAAATTGAAAGTTGTCTCAGCATGACTGTTAAAAATTATTAAGATAAATTTAAAGGAAGATATAATCACTGTAGAGTTGTTTAATTGTGATGCTTCAGAAGGAGAGTAGTTGTACCAACAGCTTGAGATCTTCCTCAGCTTCTATATTAGATTGCACAAAATGGATATAATATTATAGTTTCATACTACATTTTTGTAAAGATCTAAAGCTCTGGAGAAATTCCAGGTGGCTATTGCTTTGTAAAGCAGTGGAGAACCCATAGCAAAATTTTTTTAATGTACATGCTTGCCTATTTTTACATGATGACAAGAAGAAGCTACTACTTTTCTTAGTTAGTGCCACTGTAAGAATGGACAATTTTGCTCCCAAGACTTCACTGTAAGCCATTGTCATGCTGAATACATAACAATGTCTGTGCTGGTCACCTCCCAACACTACTTTGACAGCAAAACAAGTACCCCTTCTATTCTTAGCCATAGCAATGGAAAATAAACATCTGTTTCTTCAGTAAATATAAAATGCAGCTTCTGAGAGAGTGTATGTGTACAGGAACATTATTTTGTCAGAGAAATAATGCTTTATCTAAGAAAAAAAACACCCAAGAAAAACTTTAAGATCACAGTGTACAGCATTAACATCTGGTTTAAAGTGTGTTAAGAGCCAACAACTCAATGTCAATTTGGTCTGACTTTACGGTATTACTTGGTTGATTATGGCTCTCACTGGGGGAGCCGAGCATTTTGATATCATCCAAAGCCCCCGAGAACAATTCAAACCAGCTGGTATTCTCCTTATTACATAATTACAAAGTGTGCTGTGCCGTTTGGCATACTGAAGAGGCACTGGGGGCCCACTTCTCAAAATATTTACAGCCTTTTATTCTTCTCTAAACAATCATTTGCATAGTAAAAGTGATATACAGCACACCAACGTGTGAGTTTACTGTTTTCCTACTTTCTCAAGCTTACCTGGAAGTGGCTATGTTTAGCAGGGAATAGGCAGAATTGAGATGGAGCCAGCAGGGATAAAGGCTGTAATATTTTCAGGAAAATATTGACTCTGTCAGTGAAAGATTAGGAATCTTTCAAAGAAAACCTGAAAGATGGATAAATATTTTGCCTGTGTGAAAGCATATCATGAGACATCTGCCCTGGAAGTGGAGAAGTTAAGAAACTAGAAGTTGCCTGTGAGCAAGCTGGTCATGACAGAGTTACTAATGTGTAGATGAGATGCAGTGGCTGCATCTTCTTAAGAGATGTGTGTGTGTTCATTTGTGCATCTTTAAGTAATGTATTTTTGATTGTGAGACTGATTTCTTTCTAAGGCCATATTGCTAAATTCTATTTTATCTAAAGTGAACAAAAAAGCCATGGAAATTATCAATAGGTGAGATGTCAGGATAAAAAGGGGGGGAAGAGCAAAATCGGTTGGATTTTCTGTCATTATGTAGAAAGATTTGAAGTTGCAAAGGGATAGAACAATGGTTAATGGTTGAATATGTATTTCCTCCCTACCACACCAATAACATATATACACTTCTTGAACACACAGAGCTTTCGAATTGCAAACTTCTGTCTGATCTTAGCACCCACAACTTGTCATCATGCCATGTTTGGGAAGCATTGCACAACATGGCTAAATTCCTTCTAAGCCCAAATTTTTCTAAAGTTTTCTCATATTAAGTTCATGTTGGTACAAAGGAATCACATACAACAATGTTAAATGATTGATTAATGAATGTTTAAAGGGTTTTGTGCTGTGTAGTACAGGGTTTTTTCTCTGGTTCTTATTGGTTTTAATGAATAGATCATTAAAGTTATTTAGTCACTTTTAATGCTAAACTCCAAGTCCTTTGTCTTTTTATTCACAAAACTTATAATCTGATTTGAACCAAACTTTTGCATCTTATAAAATTGTTTTGAGGAGGAAAAAATACTAGCTGAAAGTGAGCATAGGCAAATTATTAGACACACTATAGGGAGCCTGGCATTTACATATTGTCCAGGATCTGAATGGTGAATTGTTGATATAAATAGATATGATTAGTTGTAAATCTCTGAAGCCCTGTGGGAGGTGTTATCATTCAATTTCCACACAGCAAGGGTTAGTGAAACTAATTTTTGGTGCCTGTTTTTTTCCCCACTGTCAAGATGTTTTAATGCATTGCATAATTTGGACTACAAGTGAAGGTATTAAAAGTGCAAAATCAAAATAAGAAATGTAATGGCAGTCTGAATGGACCACCATAAGTGGCTTCCTGAGCATGGTGACACAGTCTGGCAGGTGCCACTCTGTAAACCTGCAGACCACAAACCTTACTGCATTCTGAACTATATTTTGGTGTCTGATCCACTGCAGAATTTGACTGAGTGCCAGTGAGTTTCACAGCTGATTTCCTAAACCTGTGCAAAAGATAGAGCAAAGAAAGGATGCTGCTGTCACACAGAACAAGGAGACAAACACCTTCATCACCCAATGTCATGTTAAATACCCACACACAAGCACACAATTGCATCACGCATTGCACTGTGTCTTAATTTAGGCATACCACCAGAGTACCTGTCACAGGAGATGCTACAAAAAATTATTTTAAGCCTGCTGGGCAGCTGGAGATGAATTTGTCTAAGAAAATACCTGACTGCATTTTAATGTATGCTGTTTTTTCAAGAGCTGCATGCATGCTCAAGTAGGATACCATGCCACCAACTGTTGCTTTATAATTCGCCTTGTCCTCTCGTTCTCTTTATGATTCTGCTGGTTTTGCCTTGCAAGCTTTCCTGAGCAGAGACAACATCACAAAGGAAAAAGAGCTGAATTGAAGGGGAAAAGAAGTTCATTTATGAAAAAAAAGTTATCAATTAGCAAACAAAAGGAAATACTCTGCTGGACTGCATACTTACAAACATGGGAAAATTGCCTGGAAATTTGAAAGCTGGGGGCAGTCTTGTCTGGAGTGGTCATGAAACAGAGAAGTTCAGGATCTTGCAAGGAGTTAACAAGGCAAAAAGCAGGATCACAACACTGGACTTCAGGAGAACAGGCCTTTATATGTTGATGGGTCCTCTTGGAAGAATACCATGTGATATGGTCCAGGAGAGAAGAGGGGTCTAGAAGAGCTGTTTGATTTTGCAGCACTGCTGCTTTCAAGCTTGATAGTGATCCAGTCTGCTGTGCAGGAAGTGAGGAAATGTTAGCAAGAAGCCTGTTTGGATAAACAAGGAAGTCGTGACAGAACCCAAATATAGTCAGACAAGGTAGCAGTCAAGAGGTGGAAATGGGTAGCTGACTCAGTGGGGATATAGAGACATCATCCATGTGCACAGGGATGGATTTGGGAAAGCCAAAGCCAGGAGCAGAAGACCATGTATGCAATAGGTGCTAAAGGCTTAGATCTGTGGTCTCACAGATTAATTTCTTTTTAGAAGTGGATGTGTTTATCCTGCCACCAGATTATTTAGTTATTGAATTTTGTCACTATGTCTTTTGTGTGTATAATTTTTAGGCTTTTCTGAATGTTCTACTCTCCTAAGGATATCGCAGATTTAGCCACCCACTCAACTGAAGTGCAAGTTTTTATCAGGTATCCAATCTTTAGAGCAAAGAAATTTTTGTTATGTTCTGACATCTTTTAAGACTCTTCATACTTCTACCCCAGTCAAAACCAGCCCACCCCCATTCCCCATCTCCCTGCACTGCTTGGGGGGAGGAAGTGGAGAATAAAGTTAAATCCAGGAAGGAGGGAGGGGTGCGGAAAAGGTGTTTTTAAGGTTTGTTTTACTTCTCACTAGTCTGCTCTGATTTGATTGGTGGTAAATTCAAATAATTTCCCTAAGTCAAATCTGTTTTGCTTGAAATTATAATTGTAGAGTGATCTCTCCCTGTCCTTATCTCAACTCATGAGCCTTTGTTATATTTTCTCTCCCCTGTGCATCGGAGGAGTTATCAAGAAGCTTTGGTGAGCACCTGGCATCCAGCCAGAGTCAAACCACCACACGGTGTAAGAACACTTAATAATGGAAGTCTAATTTCTACTAGTAAGACAGATTACTCGAAGAAGGCTGCACATAAATCTCTAACCAGACAATGAGTCCTTCCATGTTGCAGATGGAAGGTTGTTGTGAATTAAACATTCAGCTTCCGGAATGGACTCTGGTGTGCATACCAAAGTAAGGTCTTTGCCTTTTGCCCTGACACTTCAAATACATGTGCACATAGATTGAAAGAGGATGTTAAACTAGAGTCAGATTTAAAATAGGTTTCTGTCCCCTTGCTTGTAGGCTCTGCTTAACAGTCGATGCAGCTTTCAAATAGGCAGTCTTTATCACATTTCCAAAATAGTATTCCTTTGCATTCTGAAATCTTTTAGCACCTCTGTTCCCTCTTCAGCTACTTCAATATAACAGTGACATCTGGCTCCATCCTGTGTGATTATGTAGTTGGTTATGGAAACTGGAAAAAGCAGTTATAGCTGGAAGCCTGTCTGCCTTGATACAGATAGACCTTATTAGTAGTTACTCAAGACTGACTGAAAATTCCATTAATTACATGCAAGTATTTTTTTATCCTCAAATCTAAGATATTTTATACTCTGTTCTGTGTCTTAATTGCTTCTGAAACAGAAACATCAGTGAAAAGTAGCCATAATCCTGTTTAATAGTACAGGCAGAGTGGATAATGAATTGCATGTAGAACTGGCAACATACCTCTCCAAATGTATGTAAAACGATATTGCTGCTTTGTTATTTGATCAGTTTAAATCCTTTTTTTAACTAGCAGATTCAATAGTCTGTGTGGTGCTACTGTGTAATTTAATTATATTTAATGATTGCATTCAATACTATTATTAATAAAGTTCAACAAGAAGAACAGTGTTGTGGAAAAGCAGTAATATCCCCTATGACAGCTCAAACAAGGAAGTAACCCTTTTTCTATTAAATATGTGTTGTACCCTGATATGATTAACTTTAATTTGTGTTGAAAAGACTTTTTACCTGTTATAAGAGAATAGACTTTTCACACATGGTTCAATTCCTTTCATTGGCTTTAAAAATTACATTTATGAATACTAATTTTTCTCCTTTGCAAAAACATGCATAGTAGTTGTTGTGCGTATGTATATTAACTTGGATTGCCTAATTTCTTAATTCTGTAAAGCTGCACTTTAAAAGTGCGTACATCTTACAAGAGGAAAAGAACTTCTATTGTGCACAACTATTGTCAAGATACTCAAGGTGGATAATGAAGTTTGTATTCTTCTGAGTAGTATTTGTGCAACTTTTAATATGTTCAGTATGCCATTGTTGTAAATCATAATTGAACCCTTATTTGTTGAAAGGTTCTAAGAAGCATCACTTTAAAATGTGTCTTAAGCCATTGAAAGTGATACCTTTTTAAAAATGCATGTCAGCTAGCATTTTGCTACTTGAAAAAAGAAAAAAACCCTAAAGCTTAATGAAGCAAATGCATCAATTAGATAATTAACTTTAAAAGCAAAAGGGAATTTCATGTCATTTTTACTTACTGAACCTTAGGATGTCTTACTAATTTACACATTAGATTTTTCTCATAAAGAGGTCAATTGTGTGCTTGTTACTTCATTTACATAGATGGTAAAATACCAGACATAGAAAAGGAAATTTGTAAAACTTGAAGAATTGTCCTAATATGGACAAGCAGTTTGCTCTAAAATAGGTCTTCATAGCATATGAAATTAAAATGTTGATTAATAAAATCATGCTTGCAGGAAGTTGCATCATCAGTTGCAGGAAGAACTTAAAAGTACACAGAGAGAATATTATGTCTTGAATGCTATGTTGCAGAATGGATAATTATCTTTACAGCAGAATATTTTAGTTTCCCTCCCTTAGAAGCTGATTATCTCTGTTAGGGAGGCAGTTTCCAATCTTTCTTTCTCTGCCTCTACTTTATGGGATTCAAACATGATTTCCCTGTTATGACTTATCTTTGCTTCCTTGAGCAGTAACAGGTTTTCACTGCTGTACTGCACATGCAGGATGAGACAGGTGAAAAGGGTTCCTGCAACTGTGTGCAGATTTGTAAGCTGATGTGACCTTCTTTAAAACTATCAGTAATCCATATTTTTTTCCAAAAAGCACCAAATACCTCCCTTTCCCGTGAATTACATACACAGGTGTTTTTGAGGGATGAGGCTTTTTTATACACAGTAACTTTCAGCTGCAGTGTTCTATGAAAGTTGTGCAAAACTGAATTGGAAATGAAACAAAAACCTTTTTTCAGTTTCATAGTACCATTATGTAACCCAGGAAGGGCCAAAGAAAGGGGCATCAGTATAATAGTTTTCAAAATAATTAAATTACTGAGAGATGTTGCATATGTTTCTAACCTGTTCTTGGGGGCTTTAGATATACTCCTTATTCTCTAAGTATCCTTAAATCTCAAGTTCCCTTGCATGAAGATTTTATAATCAAGTACTGTATCAATGCTGATACAGTTCTTGATTATGTCATTAGAAATTTCTTTTGGATCACACTTTTTTTAGACTTCTGTTACTACTGTCTCACATTGATTAATATCCAAGGAAAATAGCTGAAGAGGTTTTACCTAGTTAAAATCCTGATCTTGAATTTTGACATCTTGTCTTTGCATGCAACATCTACTGTTTGAAACTGATTGAAAAGTGACTTTTCTTTGAAGCCTGTTTTTCTAAGAAAGCGATTTTCAGAGGCTTGCCTAATTTTTCTAGGTTCTGTGAAAATCCCAGATTAATTCTTGATTCATTTGACTATTGACTGCACAGTTCTATTTCCATTATACTGTTAGGCTGTATATTAAAATAAATTAAATTGTGTTTAACTGGATTTTATGAGTATCTTTTTTAGATGTAAGCACTTTTAAAACTCAATTTATAACTATTCTTAAAGCTTAACTCTAACTCAAAATTGAAAATTCCTCAGACTGACACAAAAAACTGAGTCAAAGGGAAAGCTTACCATCAGGTTGTTCTGTAAGGTAGCTTTCTGTATGTATGTAAGCTGCCAGCCTGGCTGTGTTTGGGGTGTATCTGTACAGCCCCTATAAGCCAGCTCAGGACTTCTGTGCCTCAGCAGAGCAGCAATAGAAATGCAAGAATTTACTTGCCTGTATTGAATTTCTCTGTGAACTCCTGTAACCTATTTCCAACCAGACCACAATGTTTGACAATAAACCCTTATAAAATAGACCAACATGCTTCAAAAGTCAATTTGTACTTCCATATATCATGAGGCAGTGTGCTAGAATCAAGGTCACTCAGATGCATTTCACTCAATCTATTTCAGTTCCCCATTTTACTTTTGCTTTTGCCTTTTTTCTTCATTTTCTACATCATGGTTTGACTACAGACCAGAAATTTCCAGTGTGCTCTGTGAGCCTGCACAGCTGCTGTTTGCCCTTCCCTCTGCTGAGGGACCATCTTGTCTCCACACCTGCTTTTACTGTACTGCCAATCTGCATAGGCCAACAGGCACTAAAGTAACTGGAATAAGCTTGAAGAAGTTCAGTTAAGCTTTTTTTAGTTTCTTTCTTTCTTCCCAATTTCACTTTATTTGTCTTCACCTGCAATCTTAAGAAGCCTAGCAATGGCTTTTATCAAAGCAACCTGAGCATATCTAATTTCTCGCCCCATTGGCCTGCCAGCTCCGATGAACTGGCTAAACAGTTGTGAACCTCTCAGCTCCAGAGGACAAGAGGGCAATATTTTGCTGCACAGCTATAAAACCACTTCAGCAAATCTGGAAGAATTGCAGAACTTTATTGTATTAGCATGCATAATATCATCTGAACATTTCATAATATTGATACTAAAAAGTAAGAATCATGATGCTGCAAATTATGTGATGCTGTGAAACTGTTTAGGTTACATTTTAAGAATCTGGGGATCTCTCTCCTCACTAATACTGTTGTCTTCCAGATGGTCTTGGATTTATTGTGAATGTAAGGACATTTTTTCTGGGAGATTTTGTCTTCTATTATCACCTCTTTTGCTGCAGCTTGTGAGTACTCTCTCCCTCATCAGTGACCTCCCAGCTTCCCTCCAGGTCTGTCCAGCAGCCCCTGACTCACACATGACATTTTGCTGGTAGAAGTCCCTTTTGCTGGTGTGCACAAGCCATGCTTGCAGTACAGTCCTCATGCTTGGCCCAGGCTGGGATGAGTTTGGCATAACAAAATGCAGTGGCCTAGCAAAGTGCCAGGCCGTGTATGGAACTACTGAATGAGACACAGGTCAGGTACCACCAATACCGTGGTAACATTAATATATAATATCCTTTATAATACTGACAGGTTTCAGTTTATTGCTGTTCCAGGAAGACGCTTCAAGCAATCAAGTTCATTCCTGCCCCATTGTCTATTACCTGTATGCTCCTTATCTACACAAGATGATGAGTTATCTTGAATGTAGAAGTATTTCAGGGAAAAAGGATATTAGAGGACTTCATCAAGTGAACAATCTTATTTAATATTCTCCTTAATGACCTTGACTCACGAATTAAATTTGCTGATAAAGCAGAGATGGGGTCAATCTCAATGCAGAGGAGTAGTTGAATAACAAGTAGGATGAACTGGGTAATATCAAGAGCTGAAATGAATAAAAAGAGATGGATTTTAATAGTAGAAGAGACAAAGCCATGTATCAGAAGCAAATAATTTCTGCTGTATTCTGAGATCTCATCAGTTAGAATAAAAAAGACTTAAGTGCATTAAGCATTCATAGGATGTTTATGAAATACTGATGAGATTTTGCCGTGCAAAACACATGGTAAAAAAAAGCATATGATAAGGTATTTCTAGTCTTTGTACTGAGTAGTTTCAACTATTAAAAATGTTGATGGGGTTCCTTATGAAATGCCATGGATATGTCTGTCTTCAGGAAGGATAAAAATGATATTGAAATCACTGTAAATATGGATTGCAGGTTATCAAAAAATTATATTTGTTAAGAATAAATAGATGCCAGCCAGCTGTGTGTACTTCTTGCTTAGAAAATTTCAGCAAATACTGAGATAACCATGGCACCAGCTTTCCAGGGAGCATAGGAAATCTATTTAAATCTAAGGTTTAAGCTGACACTTGATAAAGTTATAAACGGGATTTTGTGACACACCTGTTTGTCTGGTATAGGAAGGGACTAGCTTTTGTGGCATGCAATTGCTTCACATATACATTTTCCCTCTGAAAAGAGCTCTTAGGTTTCCAAGCATTGAAAGTAAAGTTTAATAATCTACATTGGAGAGGTGAGTTCTCACAACTATTTTAACCTCTATGAAAGAAGCATTGAAGGATAGAGCTGTAAATCACTTTTGCCAGAAATATTTACCTTTTTTTCCTTCCCCCCCATGACGGTTTCTTGAGGGTTGCGGTTTTTTTTGTAACACAAGGAGAGTTTTGCACAGTATTGATTCTTCCCAGCTGACTGGTAAAAACATTTCTTCAGAGAATCTGGGCCTCCCTGGTTCAAAAAAAAAGTATTTTTGTCCCATAGTTTCATGATTTTTCATCATCCTAGAAGGAAGCTTGCCATTCTGTGTCAGTTTCTCAGAATTTTCTTGTATTTTGCCATAGTATGGACTGATTCAAGGCAATGCCTTTCTGTCCTTTATGGTTTTTTTCCCTATCTGCAACATGTGTCTAGATTGTGACAGAAAATGCATAAGCAACTTGTTAACAATATTATATCCATGTACAGTGACAGAATCTTCCAGCTGAAGACACTTTTCAGCTTTTTCATAATTTTTTATTTTCAGCCCAGGTTTGCCTATGCTAAAAAAGATATTCGTAGGTTTAGTTCAGATAAAGAAAAAATTCCCGCTGTTCTAAGTATTTGCTCTCAAGGAACTCCAATTACTTTGACAGTGACCAGATATAATGCTGGTTACTTTCCAAGTTCTCATTAAAGATCGTTTCAAAGACCTCAGAAAACAGGCATAAAATCACTACAAGTGTCTGCATTTGGTACAAAAAAGTCAGTGGTTTTACCAGATCCAATAGGATTCATGAGAATGAGCATGACAAAGTCCCCGGTCAGTTCACAGAAAGGTAATAATTCAGTTACTATAGGGCTTTTTACAGATACCAATTCAGCATCCACAAGCAGCTTGCTATCCATCTTCTAGACATTCATCTTAGGCCTCAGGACAAGAAACTGAGCGACATTATTGTATTTCTCCGTCAGCATTAGAAAATATACACGTTTTTTGACTTGGGCATTCAGAACTTGATTTTTATTGTGTTTCAGAAAGGAAAAGATGTCAAAACTCAACTGAGGTATGCATTACTGTTCCTGTGCTGTTAATTATACTAATTTTCTGAAGTTTTTGAGTTTCAGTGGAAGAAAAACATTTTTTCCAAGCATGTAACATTTCCCCAAAATCTTATACTAAGTCTGCAAGTATAAATATTGAGAATTTCAGCAGGAAAATACTGTATTTAATAATTTTACTCTCATTATTCCCTGTACCCTTGATAATTTTACAGATGGAAAACTTGTTTTAAAAACAAACTTCTCTTCAAACATTTTCTATTAGCAATTGTAGCGAGCCCATGAGTTAGCATGTATTGACAGGTTATGCACCTGGAGTTCTTACTGTGCACATTTTTTGTTTGCATCCTGTGGCTCTTGGGTGAAAAGCAGTATTCTCTATCCTCTAAGGAGTTTGGTTGGAATTGAAATAAAACACTTACCTGTCTGTCTCTCTTCTAGGATTTTCACAGCTGAACTAGCAGGCTGCAGCTTTGGTTGACAGAACCAGTTAACACTAAAAAATATGGTTGATAGGTACTACTAGCCACTGTCTACTCCTTTCCGTACATTTGCTGACTGACTTTCCTCTTTACAGTGCATTTCTGCACTCTGCACATAAAAAGAAGAAGAAAAATATAAATTATTTAATAAACAGCACTATTACATCCTCACAATTCCTGCCTCTGCTCTCCCAAACTTCTCCACTACTTCTTCCTTACCTCCAGCATTCACTACCTTCCCAGCTGGGCAGGAGTTACCTGTTGCTGGGACTGAGTTTGAGTTCTGGACATACTGGTTGCCTGTCTGATTTCAGCTGTTTAAAATAGGCAAAATGTTCTTTCTACCTCTGCTTTTAGAAAAGAACAGACACTTACATGAGTCCTACTCTTCTACTTGGATGGTATATAAAAGTTTCACTCCCTTTCAAAGCGCAGTTAAAACATTTAAACACAGAATACTAAAACATTCAATCATATTTAAGGATATTTAGAACAGAAGGAAAAAAAAAAAAAAAAAAAAAAAAAAAAAAAAAAAAAAAAAAAAAACACCAAAAAAACAAAAAAGTCCAACTTTGCCCTCATTTCTATGTTTTACTCCAAGATGTACAGTTTTACATACTATAAAGGATCATGGAGCCCTATATGCACATTATTGAAGGAAAACATCCTTGTTCAGCATGCTTTTTAACAAAAGAATGTCTAGAACAGCTGGTTAAAAAAATCATTAAAAATACTCCATATATAGTCAACTGAGGGGAAAAAAATCAAAAGAGAATTAAATGAGTCCCGTGGTAAGACCTATTTAGCAGAACACAAAACATAAACAATATTTTAAAAAAACAGGTACTATCTGATAGTCTGCTTTGAATAGAAGTTTGCTTTTGTTAGATTTCCACAGGCTGCTCTCGATTAGCTGATGCAAAAGTTGCTGAAGTGTGAGAAATGTGGAGCCCTCCATCAGCATAGTTGTACTCTTGACCTTTTTTAGAGTGTCTTCTCCAGGTGAGATCTGTTCCCAGCAAGTGGTGGTGATTGTGTGACAGAAAATAAAGGAATTTCTTGACTTAAGTAGTGTAAAATCAGATAAGCCAAAAGGGCTGTTATTTTTGACATTGTAGTTCTCTTTGTATTAATCAGATCTGGAGAATTTTGACTCCCTCTCCTAACTTTTAAAAACAGAAAGCCCCAATAGGTGTTACTCACTGAGAGTATATCAGGATATTCACTGCCATTTGAATCAATGATATTTTTCTTTTATTTTTTTCGTAGCTTTATTATCCAACTCCCACACAGTTTTTTTACTCAAAATACTATCTCTAGCTATTTTACCTTTAGGTGGGTGTCTTGAATGTTTACCAGCTACCAGTTCCAGTGAAGAAAATATGGTGTGGCTTTTTCATCGTTTTCTTATTTCTCCTGCATGCTGCTCCACAAGACACTGACACATCGTACTTCAGCCTTTGGACACAACAGTTGCCACGGGAATCTGAAAGTTTAGCCCCAGGTCCTTTGCAAAATTGCACCTTCCTTATGGAAAAGGTGTTTCTATGGTAACATGTTACTGGAGGCTGTAGAACTTACCTGGGATGTGCCATAAGGCTTCTTTTGCACATTATCTGTGTTAAATATGTCAATATAGGTTTATATGTATTGAGGCAGGTCATAGTGAGAAGAAATGTTTCCCTTGGTGACTAGACTCTCCAAGAGTTGTTGAATACAGTTAATCAGAATTTTACTTTATTCCTGGTTTTTATTCTGTGCTCTTTCTTTTTTTTTCTGATCAAGTGCCCTATTTTTCAGTGGTAGTCATTCTCTGGATAATACTGACTGACTGTATTATCTTTAAAGAACATACTGTATCGGTATCACTTCTAGTTCTTCTTTAATAAACCAAATAAGACTTTTGATTTCCAACACGACAATGTTGGTGTTTTTCAACTTCCTAAGATGTTTTGGTGGTTGTAAGTTGCTATCCATAGTGAATGTGTAAGACTGAGGGGTTAAGTATGGGTTTTTATTGTTTCTTTTGATTCACTATAGATCATTGTCACCTCTGATAATGGCTTTCACCTTAAAAAATGAGATGACACCTCCCAAATTAAAATGGGCCATGTTTTCTTGCTGAGAGTCATCCATTGATGTCAACTTCCATTTACGGCACAGCCTGAGCAAGCAGCAGCATTGTTGCCTTGTAATAAATAATTTTGGGTTATCATCATTGTTTTATTACTGTGCTATCAGCCTTTATATTTATTCCTATCCATCAGTGAAGGGATTGTTATTGCTGCCAGGTATGTGGGCCCATTTTGTTTCCCCGCCTGTTTTAAAATGCTGGTCCTGGCTTTGCATCAGCCATTGCTTTGCTTTAACTATTGGGACCAGCTACAATACGGGTTATTATTAATGTCGATCATTCTCTGCTGGCAAGGGTACAAATGAAGGCTTCAGCCAACACTGTGATACATTAACAGGGGTCTTAATTGGATCTTCTTCCTTGGCCAGGGAAAGGTGGAGAAGAGAAAATGAGATGAGCTAAAAGAATTAGGACAAATAAAAGAATTTTGTGGATATATTTGTGACAAATTAGCTCAGACTGCAAATAGAGATTGATTTGTTTGGGTGAAGTGGATTGCTTTTCAGGAATGTAAGGATCAGACTCTTCAAGTTTAAGGTAAGAGGAGGTATATTTAGAACCAATGTTAGCTTTTCTTCCGGCATTAACCCTAACTGAAAATTGAGTCTGAAGTTAACACTGTGGAAGCTTTTTACATATACAGTCTTATTCAGTAAGAATCAGCTGTTTTCACACACAAGTTGGATAAAATGCAAATTCTGAAAGTGAGAAACAAACTGAATCATCCCTTGTAGAAATAATAGTGCCTGCCACCTTAAACATACTGCCACCGTGGAGGAGGGTGCCAACATCCCTTGTGCTCACTTGCCTAGAAGATGGCAGAGTCTCATTCACTGCTGGTGCACTTGGATTTACATCCACTTGAGATGAGTCTGCTCAAACTGAGCTGAGCTAGCGTATGATGGATGCTAATTTATATCTTCGTTGTGTAGAAGCACAGAGAGGGGAGAAGAAATTGTTTCCGTGCATTACGTTAGTCTGCTTTTTAACATAGGTGTCACACAATTAAAAGCCTTAGATGTGAAAAATTCATACACGCATGACTTTATGTGGCATTAAATCTTCTACTTGGAAGAACTAGCAATTCAATAAAATAGGAAGCTGTATTTTCAGGAGGGTCTCAGAAAGGCATCTGAAATTATTGAAACACTTTTTAACATGCACTCATTGCCATGCATAAGTTAAGTGACTGCACAGAATTTGATTGGTATGTGTACCATTTGGTGCTCCATTTCAGACTGACTCAAAATTGGAACACTTGTTTACTTAGCTGAATTTCTTAGAAATGTGTTTTGCCAAGACTTTAAGCAAGCCAAATATTTATAGCTGCTGTTTGCTAAGGATTCTTCCTAGGGAAAATTCTACCAGTCCCCAAAAGTTAAACTATTAAGCCAGTTTACCTGAAAGGGTATGAGAAATGCTCTGTGATGCTACCTGTCCACTCCCCTCTTTGGTTAATTTCCATCCATATATCTTTACTTCCCTGAGATAAATAGTGTTTTCAAACAATCAGCTGAACCCTTTTGCAATTCAGTTGTGCCCAGCCAAATGAAGTCAGTTAATTCTAGCATCTTGGCCAAATCAAATTAATTAATGCTGGCCTCCACTCCTTCCTCAGGTCTTCTCTGCTGTTCCATGAAACTGCACCCTGGATAAGTAGCAGGCCTTCAGGGCACCATTTATTTTTCTTTACTTAAGCCTGCTGCCCTCTCTTCTCAGCAGTTCAGAAACTATTTGATACTGCATTTCCATGCCCAAGAAGGATGAGGCACAAAGGTTAGTATAAACATTGTTCTCATCTTGTAGACTGTGAGAATGGAACTGCTTCCTCACTTCTTCTTCTCTAATTTCTATCTCTGGCAGCATCTCTACTGCGCTTTTTTTTTTTTTTTTCCGTGTCTTGATTCTGTCTTCCTGCCCACATTTGTTGCTCTTGCAGTGCAGCCCACTGAGGGGATACAGATCATGTGAAAAGAAAGCAAGGCATTTTTAGGGGGTTTTTCATGGCTTGCAGGAAAAAAATATTTTGATGTTTTGTTTAGTGGGGTTTTTTTTTCATGTTGTTAGAAGACAATTATAAAGTTAAATAAGAAGGTGATATGAAATCTGCAATTTGTCATGCAGGGAATTATCTCATGAGTTTTCGTAGCTCCATCAGTGTCCTATGAGCAGTTTTACAGAAATGGAGGGAGAGAGGGTCTGGTGATGAACCATTTTCCTCTTTTTTTCTTTTTTTTTTTTTCCTTTATCCACAGCAGCAGGTTTTCCTTACCCCTTGAAGCACCAGAAGAGAGCTGTCATTTTTGTCCCGTGGTAAGTGGGGCACTGGTGCAGGGAGGCAATCCTGTACCCCTGAGAAATGGAGGATGTAGAGCGGGTACCAAAAGTGCTCTGGGCTGCAGCCTGAACCATGGGATCTTGACCCTTCCTGCAGGATCTAATTTGAAGGGTCCAATTTAGGGCAGAAAAGGAGTTTTCTGTGTTTGCTTACTGTCTCCTCTAACTTCCTTGAGAATTTTTGTAGTATTTCCATTTAGTTTGTGTAGAATGTTGGTGAGAAAGTTCAAACAGTATCACTCTGAATATCACTGAGAACCAGGGTAACCTAAGTAACAGTCCAATAATGAACCTTCTCTTGTGGCATCAATATTTTATCCATAATTAAAGTAGAGATTTCCATTATAAGTTTGATTGTGTATCCTTCAGTTAAATCTGTCTAAGAATTCCCATCATCTTCAAAATCGGTTAGATTTCCCATAGGACTGAGAATTTCTCTCTTCATTCCTTCTTCCCAAAAAATGATGATAATCCTTAAGAAGAGCAGGTTGTGTATTCTTTTGTATCTAAACAAGAAAGAATAAAATAAAAATTGAAATTTCAGATAGACTGGCATGGGACAATGATGATTTTTCTTGTTAAATACTTGTTAAATATTCCATTTCCGTAGTAGTAATTTTTAAAAATGTGTTGTAATGAAGATTTTGAATGCAGTAATTGATTAGTTACAGTATAATTTGAGGGAAGATTTTTTCATCAATACACTTTATTCTGATTATCCTGTTTTTCGTTTCTAGTTCTTATTTATGTAAAACAAGAGAATGATGACATTTTTTGTGTGTGTTTTCAATAATTAATTTCTAGTTGGGATGAATATGGATGTACTCATGTGTGTCTAGTAGCTTGGAAAAACTCATCATAAGACTTCCAGTATTTTCATGGTAGCATTCCTTTGACAAGTTAGGTCGAAAGTAGTCCCTAAACCTGATGTTAATATAATTACCTCGAAATCACTCTAGATGGAGACAGAATTAAATCCAGGACTCCTACTTTCTGGGCAAATTATCTAGTCACTAGGCTGAGATTTGATACCACCCTTCTTCTTCCAGGACCTTAAATCAGGTAATTAAGCACAGGTGAAAGTTTGTAGCTTTTCCTGTTTCTTGCACTGATGTTATTAGGAATTTGGTTGGGGTGGTTGCTGTCTCACCCCTCCTGGCCAATAATTTCAGTGCCACTCATAATAAGATGTCTCAGCTTCAGTAATGCAGCACTTGATTCCAGTCTGGCTACCCTGTGCAACTCTGTTAAATGAGACTCTAGCAGTAGATCATGTCAACTCAGTTATGACTGACACGAGATTTTGAAAGAATTGTTGTGACTGTTTTTGCAGTCTCTTAACTAGCAGCCAGGGTAGGAAATACCATTTTTGTTCTATAGGAATAGAATAATTTAAAAACATGTGAATGAACAGAATTTATTATTCTTCATTGTACCAGATTCTTCTCTAATGAAATTTGGCAGGAGGATCTAATTAAAGTATATAGTAGTATATGGTGACAGTAATACATGGAAGTGTGTCGAATAAATAAATAGGTATCTTAAGATACTTTATTGAATGTTTCATAGCCTGTTCACTGTAGTATTGTGTAGTGGTGTGCATGTTGTGTAGTGACTTGTTATTTTAAGAGATTCTTCTTTGTTTTTTAGTGGTGGTGGTTGACTATTTTTGGAGGTACAGTCACATTAAGTCTAAACCAAAGCTTTACTTGTCATTTACTTTTTTTCTCCAGTAAAACAACAATATGGTCTGCTCTATTATTGAAGTGTAGCTGGCTGGGTTATCTTAGCTGTCATTTTCTTTTGGAAAATATGGATTTCATGTTTTAATGCTTAGTACCATGATACTGATCTCTTTATGTACAGACATATGGTGTGGATGCACTGTAAAGAGAGAAGGAATTCTTTAAGAATTGCAATGTTTGGAAACATTCTCTTGGTTTTCTAAGTTTATCATGAGCACAGGCTGACTACATTAGTGAGTAATCTTATTGCCAAACATAAAATCTTCAGATTGCAGTTCAGTATTTTTTGTCTTGTTTTGGGACCACTAGAGAATAGCACACCTGTAGGCAAAAGATGTCTTTTGAAAAACAACCTTATTTCAAAGGAGAGTTAAGGACTTCAGTCTGGTTATTTTAGGAGGAGCTGTCATGTCATCTAAAGGTCCAGTTCAATCTAGCCCTTATTAAAGGTTACTGAGCACAGAGAGGCAACTACCATTTTATCCAGATATTTTAATTCAGCAAATTCTAATAATGTAAAGAAAAAAAAAAAGGTAAATTTTTTTTGTATTTTAGTATTTTACAAGATAATTTTAACAAAACCCCATCCTAGTTTCTTTCTGTGATTTTTGGCTTTCAGTTATGTATTGCCAAAAAAACCCCAAAACCAAACAAAGGTGACCAGGAGATTAGGATGGGAAAGGGCTGTTGGGTTGTCTTCTCTATTATCTCAAAGACAAAGAGCACATTGGATAGGAGGCAACATCAAGTAACAAGGATTCAGTGATTTGTTTTTTTCAGCACTATTAACTTTGATTCTGTATAAATTCCATGTGCCTCAGAGGCCTGCTAGCTTGGACAGGGGTTAGTCAGTAACTGCTAACCTTGTCCATGTTACTATTGATTCTGCACAGTTAAAAAGACAACTTTCTAAATAAGGATTGTATCACAGACCATTGCAAAGTGTTTACCAAAGCAAGAGTAAAAAATACCTAAAATCTTCCCTTGTGTCTCCTCCTTAAACAGTGGGAATAATTTTTGAGGAAATGCACATGCTTTCCATGTGCCCATGAAAAGAAGAGGGGGCTTTACCTCTGATATGATGGCAAGGAGTTATATCTAGATACTGAGCATCAGTGAGGTGAAGACAAGGCAATAGTTTCTCTTCCAGCCCCATTGTTTACTTTTTGTCATTCAGCAGTTCTGAATTTCTTTAGCTGCAATTATCTTTTTCTAATAATTCTTCTGAATAAATTAAAAAAAAAATCTTAGAAGCTGCAAACCTCAAGTTAAAGACTGCAAATATTTGGTGTCCTTATGGATGCTGGAAAGAGAGGGGCAAAGTTGTATGCTAGGGCACCAGCTGATATGAAATTATGTTAGAATTTTCTTAAGTCACTCCCTGGTTTAAACAATTAACCTGAAATTCAAACTTCCCTGACTGAAAAGGGGAGGTGGGGAGGGGCAGACAAGGAGATGGTAGTGATCTGTTCTGTCTCTATTGCAACCAGTTTAGAGTTGCTCTTTAAATCACGTCTGTTCTAGTATGTTGTGTTATTTTGTCCAGTCTACTGCTGGGAATCCCAAATGAAAATTTCCTTCCTATGATCTCTTAATGTCATCACATTTTCATTTTTGTGTCTTCTTTACAAACAGCTTTAGTACTCTAGCCAGTCTATAGGCTGCTTTTATACTTTTCAGATAATTTTAATAGATTGTTTTGCTGAAGTATTTGGATGTGTTTGTTTACATTTAAATAGTAATGAATTTTATGCCAGTGTCCAGGTGTTTATTGGTGACACTGAGAAATCACTGAACCATTAAACCAATGTATCAAGGTAAAACTTAGCCAGCTGTAACCATTTTTTTTTTTTTTGTGGCATTCCGTGAAAGTCAGAAAGTGGTGAATGAAATCCTCTAGTTCCATGTCCAGCAGTACATAACCACTTGTCTGTCTGCTTTTCATTTACATGGCTGAGTCTACTGTGACAAGTCCTCCTCTTTGCCCATTACTGCATAGAGTAGTATGAGAAATGAGGTTATTGTCTGAGTCCCAAGATCATCAATAGCGAGCTTTGCTGCACAAACTAGTTCCAACGCTTGAAATAAATATCCTGAATGCTCACATATTTTCTGTAATAGAAAATGGTAAAGTTAAGAGTCTTTTCATAAGTTGCTTCATAGTAATTTATTTGAACATCACAATTTCTGCTGTGAATTCTTCTCAGTTCTCTAGTAAGAGCAATGTATATGGAGTGGCTTGGGCAATGTTAGGGGAGAAATGGGATGGAGAAAGCTCAAGGGAATCAGTACATCATCTTTCTACATGAAAATGATGTTGCAGTAGTAGTGAAATTGTTTTTAGTGAAAGCTATTCTAAATAAATGAAATATTCCACTAGAGGAAATAGAAAACAAATTTGTTTTGACTTTACTATGTACCAATAAATATTGTATTTTCAGTGGTGTGGAAGGAAACCTTTGCCATAGACAAAGGAACATATTTCTATTGTAAGATATAGCCTTAAAAAGCAAAAAAACCCTATGCAATACTTTTATTTAAACAAACAAAATGTCCTTAATGAGGAAATGGAGGGAAAAAAGTCATTATTTTCACTTGACAACTAATCATTATACCCTTGCTTTTGTAAACATGTATTTCTCTCAGTTTAGCTACATTACATCCTAAAACATTCTGTTTTCAGCAAATGTGTTTTCTGCTGAGTGTTGTGAAATTTAATAGAGAAGTAATGTCTTATTGATGCTTAGTTTTTGTGACCTTTTCCGTCTTGTATTAGTGACATATTGGTCCTCTGTCTCCAGTACTATGGGATTCTAATGGATAGTATAGAATGGGTCAGATAATGAAAGTCCCTGGTACATTAACTTTCAATTTCATGAATGTCTGAATACTGCCTGGAAGATGAATACCAGGCATTTGCTTCCTTTTGCATTTTAACATTTATGACCTCGTTATGATTTTTTTTTTTTTTTTTTACTGTATTACCTCACAACAGGTCCTATATTATCCTATTAAACTTTGTGCTTCTGCTTTTTGGCGAAGACCAAATGTAATTTCCAGAGAGAGCCAGAGAATGCCCAAATTCTGCTAAACCACATAGTCTAATGCCCATTTTTTTATTGGCAAAGGCAAATTTTCAAGAAGCCTGTGCAATGTCAAGTTCTATAGAAACACGCACCAGATGTTAAATAATATCAGTGTAGCATATTCAGAATCTTTGTGTCAAAAACACTGCACATATTTTCAGGGGATGAGAACAGGATAGGAGAGTTCAGCTGCATTTCCTCTACTTATTCAGCTGCATTTGGAAAATGGAAGCAAAGGTATTTGTGTCAGTACTTGTTTCATCCATTGAGATTGATGGATATAGATGAGTAGGGTGGTTAACAAGATCGGAATATAGTCTCTTCACTATGTCTAAACAGGAATTGAACTAGACTTCCTCATTAAGGGAAGGTCTGTGGTTCCTGTTCCAGGACCAATATGTCAGTAATACCACTGGTCCAGGTTGGGACTACTGAGAAAAGGATGTTTCTCCCCATGTCAAGAAGTAAGAAAATCCACAAACGTCTTGGATTCAAGTGAGGTTTTCTAGAGGGAGGTATGAAACACGATTCCAAAGCAAAGTAGGTTACATCAGAACGTTTTATTGTTTTGTGGCCGCAACAGCTGAGTCAGTTTGCAATGTATCTTGGAGACAAATTGTTTGTCAACAGTATTTCAATTCCCACCATCAGCTTTACTTATGATCCCAAAAGAAGAATTCAATACATTCTGGAACTGGATTGAATCTAGCGTCCTATTGCCTAGGATCCCATTCTTTCTCTGAAACTATTTTATGTTGGAATATTTCAGAAATTAACAACCTGTGACAGTGTGAATTTAGCAGAGGTTCTGTGGAACCAATCCTAATACTCTTGCAGTGGTGTAGATACTTTATAGCTAACAGTTTGAATAGACATTCTTACTTTATACCCAAAATTGTAAGGCGGGGTGGGGGGGAAGCTTTTTTTTTTCCCCAAACAACCTGTATTGGTATTTTTGCTTTCTCCAAAGGTGTAATCTAAAAGGCTAATTGGAATACAACAATGCATTATGAATACAAAACACATTACATATTTTAGCCAAAAAAAGGGCAAAGAAAGCTTTCTTAGGCAGGCCGTATGTAGGAAGACCAAAATTTAACTGCAAAGTAAGAATTGTGAAGTAACTTCTGTGTTGTGCCTTTTTATTTGAAAAGTTTTAAAGGTGCCTGTTTAAAATCAATATTTTGGAACAAGGGTTTCCTCGGTATGGTTCCTGCTCACTGTCATTAGTAGTGCCATCTGTTGCAAGAGCAAGGACTTCTTTGAGAACAGCAGCGGATTATGCAGATCCTGCCTCTTTTGCAGGGGTTCTGTCATGAAGTAAAACATGAGTGTGTATGCATATGGGGCATCTTTTGCCGGGATTTCTTCATCTTAGATAAAAAACAGTTACAAAGACTGTGTCCAAAGCACTGTTTAGCATTTGAGAGATATTACCTGACCAGCAATAAAAGCCTCTTTATGGATTTGGCATGTGTAGTAGGCTGCCTCATAAAATAATCATTTATAAATATCTACCTAATTCCTTTTCTGGTTAGTTCTATTCAGCATCAAACAAGAAGGCTGATGTTCAGAGGGTTGGTGCATGTGCATGTATACAAAATAATTCATGTCACAAGTTGTCCTCCTTCCATGCAGGTCTAGTTGCCTTGGAAAGACCTCAGTGTGGGGCTGCTGCCATCCCTTTCAGGACAAACCTCTGACTGTCACCACAGTAGCCATGCCAAAACCTGGTATAATGGTACCTGGCCACAGGTATATTCTACACAGTACCAATGTCATCTCCTTCTCTGGTTAAAAAGGCCATATACCATATACCATGTGAAGTAGAGCAAATCTGTGATATAAGGGAGAGACAACAGATTAGGCTGCCATCTGGAATGAACTTGATTTACTTGCATTTTCAAATGAACTGGATTGCATCAATCAGTCTTGTCTGTTCTTAAAAATTTCATTTATTTTAATGCATAGACAAAAAGGTATTTAAAGTCATCATTTCAAAGTGTAGACATAAAATATTATACAACGTGTTTTTCCCAGATTTAGAAAAGAATCAGTAGAATCAAAAAGGGATAATTTTCAGTTTAATTTTTTTACTTTTAAAGCACATACAATAGAGCCAAAGAAGATATATACTTTGTAGCAGAGATCAGCATACAGTTCTTTGAAATTAATAAAATAAATTTGGTAACATTAATAAAATAGGTAGCCTGAGAATCTGTTTTCAACCATGGTATGTGACTCTGTATGCATTTCATGGCACATTCATGATTCAGATTCAGACAAATATTACAAGGTCCCATTTTCAGTTTAAATGGGAGATTTAAATTGTGTTGTGCTACACACTGATTTGAGTGACTTTAAGACGACTGGGAAGTGACTTTTAAGATAACTGGGATTGCCTTATTCTTTATCATCTTGGCAGGATAGTGATCATCATAGCTTTGTTTATAATAATGAAGAGAGTGACTTCTCTCTTTGTAGGGTTAAACTGTTTAACAGCCTTGTGAAAATCAGAGAGGAAGCACAACGGGGTTTTTCTCTACCACTACATTTTACACATATCCTAAGGAGAAGACCTCTGTGCTTGAGGAAAGGGAAATTTTTAAATAACTTTTTGTAAATAAATATGTTCTATTAAAAAAATGCCCCAGTTCAGGGTTGCATTAAGGTCTCTTTAAGTGAGAAGTGGCTCTGGAAGGCCACTGAGTCTGGTCCTATGAAGTAGAGCATCTACAGTAGTAAAATTTCAGTTGTCAGCAGTTCAGTTCTCTATTAGGCCTAACCAAAAGTACAGCCTGATGATGTGGTCCTACTGCAGCCTTGCTAAGAAATGCTTCTCTGAAACGGTACGGCTGTTCTGCAGAAATAAGTGTGCCTGACGTAGGGCAGAAGCTGGAACAGTGGCAGTGTGAATACAACTGGTGTTTCTTAGAGAGGATTGAGAAATTCTATAAGAGAAGAAAATTCACGTTAGGAAAAGAGGCTTGATAATGCTTAGATACAAAATGTAACTAAATATTTTCAGGGTGAAACTCCAGGATACCAATGTGCTTCAGGAAAGCGAGCTCAGGAGATTTACTTTAGCAGGGAAGAACTGATTTCACTTTCCAGTGATTACAGCTACAGCTTGATGGGTTATTGATAATAAATTGATCAAGTTCCATTTGAAAACTAATTAGAATGGTTGCCTCTAATAGTTCTAACTCTAATGGTTCCCTACAGACTAGGAATTTCCCTTTAATTCTCAAATTAAATTTATGTGTAGCTAGCTTATACTCAGGTTTTTTCTTTTGTCAATGTGACCAGTTAGCTTTGATGTCTTTTACTCTTCTCTAGTGTCTGTGTGCCCAAGTGTCTCTCTGATTCCTTATATTATTGTATGTCCAATTTATCTTCTATTTTTCTCATCTGGCAAAATTTTCCTTGACATAAATATATGTGCACCTACCCTAACTCACAGAAAAACCCAAAACAAACACATTATAATTAACTACTGTACTCTTATCCCTTACAGTTTTGTCCTCTTTCCCATTTAACCCTGTTTAATCTTTCTGAAAATATACTGCCCAATGCTGGGAACTCGGGCTAAAACACTCTCTTCTTATAAATCAACAAAAAAAATGCTAATCTTTGAACATATTCCTCCTGCCCAATTCAATCAAAGCATAACATATTAAATGTGGACATGGCATTTAACTTCCATTCACCAGACCTGGGAAAATGCAGCTAGGAAACCCTATGACAGTTATCATATTTCTCTCATTTTTTTTGGAAAGCTCGCTTTAACACGTATTAACATCTTACACTAATTCAGAAGGAGGTAAAAAATTACTTAATGGATCATTCACAGTCTGATGATGCAGTGACATACAAAGGTTTTCTCTAAAGAGACGTTAACTGATTATTTAATCTTTGCCAGAGCCTGAAATTCTGTATTTATTTTTAGGCTTTTTTTAAAGACTTAAGTGAAAGATGTGATGGCCATATCCTAGAGATACGATGCCAGAGAATTAACAGTGAATGTATAATCAATATTTCCAGCATCTATTGATTTATGTCAGTAATTACTTATGAACCCATAATGCTGACTGTTGTCAAAATAGCTTTCGCTTAATGGTATAAAATGCTAGTTATGCCAAGGGATTCCTTATTTACCTCAATAAATTAAGTATAATAGTGATAACTCTAAGCAAATTTTCATATTATATGACACCTTTGACACTGACCAGAGAGTAATTCATTGAGAAGGTTTGTAGCCATGAATTAGTAAAGAAAATAGTAATTCCAGCCAGACCCAGACAGCAAAACCCATGAGCTGAGTCAGCCTGGGCAATGCTGATGTAGAATATAGTTGAAAGATAACAAGTCAGCTCTCCTTAAAACTTGCACAGCTTCTGTTCTGGTTTGACACTTATATTTGGGGTGGGGTTTTTGTTGTTTTTGGGGTGGTGGTGGTGGTGTGTGCTTGGGTTTTTTTGTTTATTTGTTTGGTTTTGGGATGGGGGCATTGTGCTGTTTTTTGGTTTGGGTTTTTTTTTTCTCTTGGTTAAAGTAAGAAGCAACAGTCTAAGTTGTGTTTCTGGGAAACTTGCAATACAATAAATTACAGCTTATGGAATTTGAAATACAGTACTGAATTTCTCTGGATTAGTAGTTCACTGATTGTGAAAAAAAAAGGCCTGCAAATTTTCCACGTTATTCTAACTTGGTCCCTGTAAAGAGCACTTCTAAAAGCAAGAGCTTTAACTTGCCAACTGCATTATACTTTTTCAAGGTATAAGGTGTTCCCAATTTTATCAAAATTCACAGGGAGCTGCAAAGGATGGCAGTTATGGATTTTTAGTAGTTTATGTGTATACTCAGCTCCTTTCAAAAACAAATCCACAGAACTGTGGCTGTGTATCCTGTAATTGAGGAGCAATAATGAGGAACAGTAGTTGGCACAATTATTGTTCGGTTCAGTCCATCTTAGAATATTTACAGTGGCCACAGCTTTATACCTGACTTGGTTGTAATAATGTTGATTATCACAGTGGTAATTCATCTCTTGAACCGCTTGATTATTTGAACATTCACGTGTTGCTTAAGTTGTTCTTTTGTTTGCAATAGACACCTTCCTTTTCTGGCTCCTTATTTTTTTCTATTAAAAACACCAAGATTTTAAAGGAAAGAAACCATAAACCCTCTTATTTTAAAACTGAAAACTAAGAACATGGCCTCTGATTAATTTAGACATGATGGCAAAAGCCATATGTTAGTGCTATCAGTATTACAAAACACTAGAACTTGAAATGCTAAATGGAAGTTGTTAGACTTTATTTTTCCAACATTATTTAATATTGACAAAAAGTACTGCTTTAAGATTATTCCATACTGATCCATACTGCTTTAAGATTAATTGTTCATATTAGCAGTGTAGCTTGCACAGTTGAAACTAAGCATAAGTGTATGAAAGATCTCTTACCACAGAAGCTACCAAAGATACAGAAATCCTCTCGATGGAAAATGCTTTTCCCTTATGTGTTCCCCCTATTTTTCTGAGTTAGTGAAATACAAAGCAATATCCTTTGATAGGTCACATCTACTGAAGTTAACAAGAGGAAATGCATATGATGTAGTGAGTTTCTGTCATTCAGCATTTAATTTGATTGCTAATGCTGTAGTCTGTCCTTCTGCAGTCAAGTCATTATTAACTTACATTATTAATACTTCAAAAACTTAACTAGCAAAAAAAAAAAGTGCTGGCAAAAATTTTTTGTGTTATATAATAAAAGCACTGAATCTTTCCTTTTTGTCAGAAATAGATGTTAGTATTTTAATTACCATGAACTGTAGTTACACCTGAGAGCAGAGCTAGGGCACTAGCAGATAAATACGAGAGCTAACATTGCAGCCTAATTTTAGGATTCTTTTAAATACCATTTTTTACAGATATAGCCTATTTATTGCAGGGAAAAAAAAAACCTAAACCAACAAAACCGAAAAAGCCCCCCCAACAAAACAAAAAATCCAAACCAGAGCAAGCAAACAAAAATACAATAAAAAACCAGCAGAACAAGACCCCAAAACACCTTTAATAGCTTCAGAAAGGTTCAAGCTGTAGAATAACACACCTCTTTCTATAGTGCTTCACTTTGTGACAGACGCAGCTTTTAACATCCTTTCCCTCAATGTCAGAAGCATTTCTGTGAAGGCTGCAGCTAGATGTGTATTGCAGCTACAGCTGAGATCAGCAGGCTCTGCTGCCACAGCTATTATATAAGACTCTTCTTCAAGGAGAAAAGCATCTTTTTTTGATTAAGAGCTTAATACCGTGAGCTCTCAGCGTGACACATGAAGTCCCAGTTACCTAATGGAAAGATGGAGATAGCAAACTCTCAAAAAGAGTTTGAATTTCCTTCTGGGTAAAAAAAAAAAAAAAAAAAAACAAAAAAAGAAGCAGTAAGCAAGACATTTCATACTCACCTGTCTGCCTGTACACCAAGTTTTCCATTTGGGCTGGAGATGAAGGGGTGCTAGGGATATGTGTATATTTTGACAGGCTGTGGCATCCTTTACAGGCTGAGCTTGGTGACCCATCTAATCTATCTCAGTGTTTCTGAAGACCATGGGCTGCACAACAATGATGTTTGTCTTGATCTTGAGGAAAAGCCCCAGTGACAGCTGTTTCTTTGTATTTTCCTCTCTTGCAATTTGCAGAAGGTAGTACCTCTAGCATTAGCAACTACTTTGAAGTGTTTCTTCCAGTGTAATTAGTTTCTGAGAGTTGAATATATCTGAAATACATACCAGCTTTCAAGATTTGACACCTTTATTTTGTCACCTTGCATATGGCAAGTCCAGGGGCGATCTCTTTAGTAAGTATAGAAGAGTTTTTTGTGCTTGTGAAATCTGAATTAAGAGAACCAAAGCTAGAAATAAAAAATAAATTTGACATCTCGTAGTTGTCCCAGCAACAGAAAGATGTGTAGCTATAGCCTTATGCTCCATCAAGGGAGTCCTAGCAAACGAGGGCAATGCAGCAGGCACATGTTGTTTTTCTGCAGTGAAACTGCAAAGCTGTAACTAGCAGTGCTGTTGACTTTATCAAAGGTGTTAGCTTACCTGACAGTTTAACCTCTTAGGAAAGACCTGGTAATATGCACTAAAAGTTAGCTTGACTTGAATTCTTGTGCTTTATTTTGTGCTATTGCTGCTGCCTTTCGGCTTCTGTGAGAGAAATTGTCCTTTTCCTGCCTTCTCAGCTGTAGCTGTAAAGCAGATTGTGATGAACAAACTTCTGCCCTGAAAACCTAATACATAAGAGCTGCTTGCCAGCAGTTTCTAGCTGCCATTAAGCATGAAAATGGTGTCTTAGGGTATGATCAAGTTTTTACCTTATCTTTATAAATATTCATTATCTTACATTTTCACTAATTGCTCTAGAGCAAGAGAAAATGTTAATTTTTAATCAATAATACAGCATCCTTGAGAACATTTTACAAATTAGGAGTTCATTACAGTCCCAGCATATGTTGTTAATGTTGGTTGTTACATGCTAATTAGTTTGGATTTTTTTTTTAATCAGGAGTAACACTGGAAATACCAGCTATGGAACTGGCATTGTGCAGAAATTTTCCAAGCAAAGGTCAGGTAACAGCTTCCATTAGAAGAAGCAGGATGTAGTTCCTTGCTGTTTGAATTTACTCTATGAAATCAGTTGGCAGGGAAATTAACTCCTTTTCCTAATACAGGTTAACCAGCTGTATGTATAATGCTCCAGAATTTTTTCTGATTAGTGATTTCACCATTTTAAGGCACCATGGTTATAAATTGATGGGTTTTTTGAAGGTTAAGCATTTTAAAGCACACAGATTTATTCATGCAGACTATCAATTACTTTGATATCCTTTGAATTAGCATTAAAGCTGAGGGTCTTTGAACTGAAAGGATTTCAATAATTGCAGGCAAAAGATACAGAGTCCATAATTCCTTTGGATGTAACTGCCATGAATCTTGAAATGTGGCAGGAAGAGTCATTAGCAGAGTGCCATTCACATTGGCTCATCAGAAAGGGAGTTTGATGTGATTGCCTCAAGCAGAGTACAGAAGGTCAGCACGGGCCAATACCCTCAGCTAACAGAAATGTAGAAAGTTCACAGAGCTGCATGACAACTAACTCCAGTAATCCTGACTCCCCTGTCTAGATGAGTTGTTTCTCTGGGAGAAACCTATCACCAACTGCTCAAGGCTCTTGCCATTTGAATTCTTAAAGGGATTTTATTTTTTATTAGGTGACATTTCTGTGATATCCTACATGACTTAACATTATTTTTAGGGCTAGTCATAAGGTTCAATTAGAGATTAAGGATCAAGACAATGACCTGCTCCCTCTTTCTGCATGTTTCATTTCCAATTTTTCTCTGTGTTTAGTGTTCTTCATCTATAGCTCTTGTGTAATTTCACATACTATTAAATGCAGACAGGAAATCCTGAATTTTTACAGACTGAGAAGATATGTGACAGGTCAGGAAGGGGCATTTTGCCACTTCATTTAGCAGAGAGAATTTGGGCACAGAAAAGATGGATGTGTGAGAGAAAGAGAGAGCACCAATCACCATTTCTCAGTTCTCTTGTGCTTTAACTTATTCTACTGATGCAGGACCAGGAGAGGAGACACAGTTAAATGACTGGAGGGATTTACCTTTCTTATCCCTGCACTACTAACATGGATGGGCACAATTCTGAGAGCAAATGAAAAAGTGTAGGCTGACAGAACCACCCAATACAATAAACATGAGAGATGTCCAGAGGGTCTTTGAAATTATGTTAGTAGGAAGGAGAATAAACTTTTGGGTTTCATCCTATCCAGCATGAAAAATATGAGATCTGGAGATGTTTCATCTCCTTCGCTATATTTCAGTTACAAAAGTTTAAATCTTAACCAGTCCTATAGTGGACAACACATACTTTAGTCTTTATATGGCGGTTGAAATTATATATATAATTCCATACCTCCTGGCTGAAGTCCTTAGAAGGGATATCTGCTTCACTATTCCCTGCTTAGTAATGCTTCTACTAACTCATTTTCCCACATTAATGTTAAAGTGAATATCCCTCAGAATGAGATGTTGAGACACCAAATTGATTGAAGTGGTCTGGGTTTCTCTCTGACAGATTGCATGTGACTTCATGCCTACAGAGAAGTAAAAGTAGGAGATTAAGTTTTCTAAACCTCAGCTCTTTCTGCTTCTTCCCTAGAAGAATTACAGTTTCTTCACATGACGCGTACTGGTGTCAGCCTCTACAAGAAAGTTATTTGAGACTGGGATTGACTGAACAATCCACTTGATTCATAAATCTTTCAAATACTATCAGTCTTGAAGAGCAGGAGAAAGAAGGAGAAAGGCCTGTGTCTGACTAATTAGTAGCAAAAATTGCTCTGATATAAAGATTACAGTGCAAAGAAGTTTCTTCTTAATTTGGGTTTTGCGTGACTTTTTTTTCCTTGGGGAGGGAGATACTTTTTGTGGCAATGTTGACTGCCGTTGTTACTTTTAATACAGCTGCCTTTTAAGAACTGTGTGAGATGCACTCGGTTCTGGTTGCATGAAAGTTCACACTTAGCCTCTGGGGCTGTGAAAAGGTTCAGCTTATAGTTAAAATAAAAGGTAGGTCACTTACTGCTAGTCGTATTTTAAATCTGGTTATACTTTTGGGGAACTACTTTCCACGCCAGCAAGAGGCGCATTTCAGGCTGTAGCTGTATTTTCTGTCATAGTCAAGACTTGAGCTTTTATGTCTCCTGTCACAGTAACAAAGTGTTAACGATTTCATTCACGCAGACAAATTAAAATCTCACACCATATGTATTATTTACCCATCTTGTCCTTCAATAATACTTTTGATCAGTAATGCTCAATGACTCTTAAACCTTGACTAAAGTAAGTCCATAGGTTATTTGGGGGTTTTCTTCTTTATTATTTAATTAAGTATATTAGGTCTGTGCCTCATCACAGTATCTGCTTTATTCATTCAGATTCATAGTTTTGTGTACACTCTGAGTCAAACCTTTCATGCAAGTCTTACCCCCAGTAGTCACCTCTGAATCAACAGCAATCAGAAATGTTAGGGCCTGGAAAAATAAGGAAATCACAAGTATTTTGTGTTTAAAGTAACAGCTTCCCAGACCTTCTATGTATCTCCTGCTTTATACTCCTCCAGCATTATTTTGACTCAGCTATAAGTATATGCAGTTTTCCAGGTATTAAATGCTATGGTTTAAAAGAGTGATAATTTGGCAGCACTACTGCCAAAAAGTGGAGTTCTAGTATTTCTCAGTCAGTTTGAGTCTAAACTCAAATACATGCAGTGTCTGGAAATACTGCTGTGCTGTATGAGTTATTTACCAGTCGTGAGCTGCTTTTTCTGGCAAAATGCGTTCCTTAAAAAAATAGATAAAGGAAGTTTGGAACTGGTAATGGTGACCTGGCCAATGGTGATAGAGCTTTTTTGTATGACTTCTTTGCAGTCCAGTAGGGAAGATGCATTTTGTGGGACCCAGAGACAAAAGTAATCATGAGTGAAGAAAGTAGAGTGAATGATGAGTTGGAGAGTTTATGTATGTGTGTCTATGTGTGTATATAAAATGTATAAAGAGTAGAGAAATCTGATAAGGCCAATGAGTGATTTAATTTGGTCTGATTTTCTAGTTATCCCAGAAATCCATTGAACAACCTTTTTTCAGATGTAGATTAAATCTAAACATAAAACCAAAGCAAATTGCATATCCATTTATTCCACATAAGGGAACAAAAAATGCACAAATAAGCTCAGAATCAGCTTAGATTTTTTCTTAATGTTCACTTTGTTGCACATGCCCCCTGAGAGTTATTTAATTTTAAATGGTTTTGGGTTTGAGTCATAGATTTTAAGCACATATCTCTTCAAAGAGATTGTCAGTTGGTGTTGTATTCCAAAATAAACTGTGATTTAAAGTAAAACAAAGTAAAATTGTTTCAATAATAAAATTTAAACATACTTGATGTTGTAGTTCACAAATCTCAAATAATTTAATGCACCATTCCTTTAATTTCTAGTTGTTTTCTTCACTTTTTCCTATTAAAAATGTTATAAGTAGAATTTGAACTATATATTTAAATACATAGTGTATTTAATAAAAATATAATGAAATAGTGCATACACTATATACATATTTTCCCTTACTGTAAGCTGATTCAAAAACCTGCAAGTCAAATTTAAATAAATTTTCCAGTATTGAGACCACCTCAGTTACTAATATGAGGTCTGTTTTGATCTGTATAATTTGTTCTAAAATGGGGTTAGGTGGAAACAGGTAAGGTGTTAATTTAAATTTATATGAAAAGACATCCAGCTGAGGTGATGCTATAGATGGAAATATTTCAATTCAGCAACTATAATAGAATACCTAAGTAACATTTGCTTCTTTGGTTTTTGTTGCCTTTTTTTTACTTATTTACCCTTTGAAGAATAAAAATCAATCAGGATTTTCTTCAAAATGCATATTACAGAACAAAAAAAAGAGACACAGACAGGCAAAGAAATATACTAGGGTGTTAAACAGTTTTCTAGCACAAACTTCTCATCACAGTAATATATTGACTTGTCCTTTGGTCGCCCTCCACCTTTGCCTTTTATTTCCTCAAGTACTCCCATTAGGACTTAGAGAATTCATAGCAATCCTAGGAAGGGTTGTATTGGTAAAGACAAAAATTAGCATGGAAGCACTCAAAATAGTAAGAAATGTCACCATCTGACATTAATTTTAAAGTGAAGATCCCAGCAACATTGATTCTTTTCAGATGTTTCAGCATTTTCAAAGCCTCAAAATGATCTCTCTCAGGCTATCAAAGGCTGCTTTAAGCTTATGTGTACTCTTTGTAAGAAGAGTCCTTGAGGATTCTCTGCCATTTTTGATCCAAATGTGTAGCTTTCTTATTGATTGAATTGAAATTTTCATGAGAAGAAATCTTGTAGCATCTTTCTCTTTTATACCTCTGGTTAAAGCCCTGCTCCTCACATCTCATTTAAATCAGCATTGACCTTGCAACTCCCAGTAGAAAACACAAGTTAGTCTCGTCTCTTTTTGCCCCTGCTGTTTTCAAGAAGCTGTTGTGCTCTCAGAACTGTAGGATCAAGCCTTCAAAAATATATCTGAAACACACAATGGACATACTTCAAATACAGCCCCTGTGTTAAAGGTAACCAGTTGCACACCTCAACATGTTTCTTCTGGAAATAGTAAAAATGTATAGAAGTCCATCAAAATTAATTTTTCAGTCCTCGTTTGTACTATTTGCTAATCTCAAGTCTCCCTAAATTTCAGTCTAGAAAGGTGCTGTGCCACGTGTCAAGCAGAACTTGGTAAGGGTAATTACTGGGACAGGGAAGAATCAATATAGACAGAAACATAACTGGGTTTTAACTGCCAGCTGAGGACGTAGGTCTGCGTTTTATCACTGCACAGCACACAGGTCTGCCACTCGATCTTATAACAGCCTCTGGTGTGGAGGACAAACAGCACAGGAGATATATGAAGACCTGGACACTGGTAGAAGTGAACCTGCAAAACTGTTTTGTTTCTTTTTTTCCTTCAGCATTGCAGATGAGCTTATGCACATATGTGTTTTATACAAACACAGAATACAGACCTACAGAATCCTAAAGATGGAGGCATACTTTTATAGAAGTATAGACATTCCTAAATAGGGAATGGATAATACAGTTATAATTGATTTGAGGGCACTGTCTTTTCCATGTTATTCTCTACATTTTATTGAGAATTAACTCCAAAAGAAATTGCAGTATATTTTGCATTATGATTGTTCTGACTTTCAAAAATAGGCTTATGAAGTAGTTTCAACTACTTTAGCTGCTTATGTTTTTATATTTTATATTTTTTTGTACCTATAGACAGATGCTTTATTTTTCTTCTGTTCCATTTTTCATACTGGAATTTTAAAAAATCCTATTCGAAGAGTACAACAAACCAAACCCTCAAGACCATTCTGTTAGATTTGCTAATTGCACAATTTTCAGAGATGTCTCTTCTATTACCTGAAGGGCTTTTCCTTCCTAAAGAAACAGTTTTCTAAGGGTAGGGATTTCAGAGGCTTGTTAAACCCCTGGTCAGAGAAGACTATTTGTTTGGTTTGGTTTGAATTTTTTTCTCTGTTTTACTGTTTTATTTGAATACCAAAACCAATGTAAGTTATGTATGGGATTTGTCAGTAAAAAATGTTTCTTCAGGCATTCTCCCTAAAACTACAGAAGTCATTTCCAAGTTCATTAGTCCCTTTCTATTTACAAACCAAGTAAGGTGCTCTGGCTGGCTATTTTTCATCTTTCTTGTGGATGTTTAATGTATATAAGTGCAGATGTTTTTGCTCAGCATTGTCTTTGATAATATGTGTATTACAGTAGGGTTTACAGGATCAAAGACAGAAAGACCCAATAAATTATTTCTCTATATCCTCTAAGTGTGTTTTTGTCTCTAAACCAACTGGAATATGTATGCTGATCGTAATTTCTTCTGCAGATATTAGAGGGGGACAAGAAGAGTTAATACTTGATTTTCATTTTACTGAAAATTTTGAGAGAGAACTGTGGCCAGGTAAAAGCAGGACAAAAAGAAGGCAGAAATAAGGTCTGAAAATCTGGGACTTAGAACTTGTCCAGTCATTGCCTGATCTGTGCCTAACAGAAATAGGTCATGTATGCACGGGAAGAAATATAAAAGCAGCAGGCATTTTTGCCAGTTTGGATCACTTTGTTCCATTGTTATTAGCTGGTGCAAAAAGACGTACGATAAAAGACATATATAACATAGATATAGAGCAATTATTGTCTAACTAGCACACAGAAGATCGGTAGGATTTAATGAGCTGTTAGGCTAAGCATCCACCTAAGAGCATTAGCATTAGCTATTAGGCTAAGCACACAGCACCTCGGGCCAGCACGAGCCCGGTGGGGAAGGGTCAGCCTCTGCAGCCCCGGGCACTGGCTCCGCAGCGCTGCTGAGCTGCCGTCTGCCACCAGCTCTGTCATCGCTGCTGTCACTGGCAGCTCGGGTCTCTGACCTGATCACTGGACTGGCATCCATGGCTTTTCCCTTTAGGATTTTATACCTTTCTGTGTTGGTGCAACTTTCCCTCCTGAAGGTTAGCTTGCCTTTCCCTCTTGAATTCTTGCACTGGTAAGAAGTCCAAGCTCAACAACTGTACCCATTTGTAATATTTATTTTCTCATCTTTCTACTCTTTCAGACAGCTCTTTTTCCTAACTTAGTAATTTTCTCAAAGTCTGGAGGCACATTAACACAGTTGGGCTGGATCAGACCTGGGCCTCCAGTTCTGGAAACACAGACAACCAGGGCCCTAGAAGTCAGAGGGGAATCTTACAAAGCATCACTGTTGATTTTCACCATAGCCTTTTTTTTTTTTTTTACACTGTTAATATTTAGTTTTATCCATTTTTTGCAATTAAACGATTGTGAACGTTTTGTTTGTAGAAGCATAGCATTACATCCTGCTTTCCTCCTCATACCAACATAGGTAGTTGCTCCATATTGACCCAATATTTAATCTTTTTATGTTAACCTGTATTTCTGTATTGACCTATTTAATCTTTCCCTATATTTTTCAACCATTGACATTTTCTTTCCACAACCAATTTCAGGTGCATTGCATATGCTGTAGGTTTATAATACAAATTCTACAGTCAGGATATGTATGCATTGCATGCATTACAGAGGAAAGTGAGTCATATTTCCATGAGTAAAAGGGAAAATCTGTGCTTTCATTTCACAGCATAACTATGTTACCTTGCTGTGTTCACAGAAGCAGTCATTATAAACATATATTCATGTAAATGCTGAAAAACCTCAAATATTCAGGGAATTATTTTTTTCTAGTTTAGATTTACATTTGGTCTAGATTCCTTTTTTGAATGGAGATTCTGCTGTTTCAGTGGATTTTGTATACTTACGCAAATTACTACTCAAGTTACATAAATTTAGTTTGAGGTCATTATATGGGTAATTTGTTACTTAGTAAAGTAATTTGCCAGGTTATAAGACATTAATCCTCCAATAGGTCTTTAATTAGGAGAGATGAACTAAATAATTCATAGCAAGACTTGGCCTGAAAACATTTATACTGCTCGATTATACCATTTTACATGCAATGACAAATTGTTTTGGTGTAGCCTGGAAATAGCAGGACTTAATTAATTACTTCCAAGGTTTTAGACATCTGTGATAGGTTCTTTAAATGCATTAGATTGGAAATTCATATAAAGGCTAAAAATAGAGTTCAAATCCTTGGGGTTAAAAAGCTGAGATGAGAAGGGAGCATTTTGCTTGCAGGAAAGAGCAGGAAGCAGCTGAAAGAGGAGAGGAATGGCAGCTAACTAGCGTGTCCAATTCCCCAAATAGTATTTTTGCAAAACTGAGCTGGTAATCATTAAATACTGCAAATGTCATGGTTTTATATTTGGGTAAAAGGAATGTGCTAATCACTCGCCTTTTGCGTATCTGGTCAATTAGATGGAAGAGGTGGCTGAGAAAGGAGCCCTGAGTAGTTTAAAGATCATACAAAGGCAAGATGTTTTTCTGTTCTGGAACCACACTGCAGATGGAATCAACTAAATTAAATAATTTATTAGACTGGAAGGAGTTATTATTAAAAAATAAAAAAGAAAAAGAAAAACCCAAGCAAAACAAGCTGGATGTTGCAGTAGCCCAAGGATCAGTATATGTCATTAAGTGGTGTTTTCAGATGATTAATTGGTGAATCACACTGCTATTGCATTTACAGCTAGTGGGAAGAGCAAATACCAATGGGCTATAGTCCATAAATCATATAAATCTGAGGGGAAAAAATCATTTTGTTAAGAATATCTATCAATTTATGCCATGGAGGCATTTTTACAAGTTAGATACCGCCTTGAACACTTGGATTGGGAACTCTAAAAGATTGAAATTCAAGACCCCAAATCTGGACGTAATCCCTGTAAATGATCCTTTTGAGTATGGACAAATACTTAATTTTTTCTTTACGGTCAAGTTGCTGACCTTTACATGTTGCCTCGCAGTTAGAGCACTTTTATGGTGATCTCAAGTTCTGCCTTTAGTTTCCTCTATAGCCTGAGAAGACTCGAATGCACATTGCTACCTCACAAGAGGACATCTGCATTCAGTAAAAGGAGCTGCAGAATTGTGCTGAATGCAGCTGTGGGAGACCAGAAAATGAGCAATCAAAAGGGAAAGTAATGGAAAAGATAAGTCGTTTGCAGACTGCATGATGGGAAATGGCAGTTTGAACATCATACAGAATGAAAAGAGTGTTTTATCTATGACTGCTTTCTGACTTTTTGCTGCAAAGAACTACTTATACCTACCAGTAGACCTCGAGGTTATGCCTGTTTAATTTATTGCTACAGATATGGCTTGTGGGGACACCCAGAAGTTTGTGAAGCATCCTCTATGGGTCCACGCCACTATCTTTCACTTAAACTGCATGTCAGGTGCCTTAGCACTTGTGCTGTTTTAGCCCTTTGTCACTTGAATTTCAGGTTATCTGTCTGTTTGTGAAAGTACTAATATGAAAACCTCCTCTGCCCAAAGCACTGGCATTAGGAACAGTGCCACTGAGGACAGCAACAGGTATAAAAACAACATGAGGTGTCTGAATGGAAACAAGAAGGGAAACAGCAGCTGCTGCTGCTTGAGAGCACGTACCTAACCTCATTCATAAGAGATTTCATGAGTAACTCTTTGTAGAGATCCTAGGAATTCTCAGAATATTTACCACCTTTGAGATGATTCTAGACATCTGTAGAAAATTTCAAACATGTTTAATGAAGAAAGGATCTGACATCTACCTCAGAAGCAAAATATGTACTATAAAGAGGTATTGATAGAGATGCAAGAGGCAGAAGAAAAAGAACATGTAAGGTCTCAGCAAAACAATATAGTTATATCAAGGATAAATAGTTAAAGAGTAGACTTACTGACTGTGTTTTTCCAGTGCACATATGTGAATTAGGTTGAGGCTGAATTTTATGGGTTACATGAGAGTAAAGAAATCCCATTTCACAACTTCAAAGCAATTGCTTTACTTCATAACTATCCAAAATCAGATGAAATTTTCTTGTTCCATTTTTCAGTCAGTAACACATTTCTACTGAACCTACTTTTTAGTGAGACAGGGCACTTAGAGCTGCAGCAAACTCTTTCAATTCATTTATCAAAGCATTTTCAGCGCCCATTATAAAACAACAATAGGTGTTAACAGAAGGAAGTTAATCTGTATTCTATAAATAAAAAGCTAGAGAACATCAAAGCTACTTGCAAAATCTTACGTTTCTTTTAAGTTTCATTCAATTTCTCCTCTTTGCATCCATGTGACAAAAGTTTATTTAAGGGTCCCAGCTAAAATATTCAACGTTACAGAAAAAACCAAAACAACCTACATAAAGAAGTAAGAAAAGTGCAGCTGAGTGAGAAAGATGTCACAAACAGCTTAGCTATCTGTAGGTGTCATATGCACTGAGGAAAACCCTGCAGACAGGCTTTAGTTGGCTGCTGCCTTCCTCTCCTTGAGAGGTCAGTGCCCTGAGCAGCTCCAGCAGCACTGCTGGAAGGAATCACAGGAGCATGTTCTCTCCCTCCAGCATCTACAGCCCCAGTGCCTGCCTGAGGCTGAGCCTGGATTTTGAATTAGCTGATGCTGCCTGCCAGTGTAGTTCCTTTCAGTTCACCTGAACAAAGCATGAGCTGTTGGCCTTGCAGGGCCTGCTCTGCTTTCTGTGTGAAGCTTTGGACCTTTTTGCAGTCTACTTTGTTGTTTCGAATTGGTTCTGAAGGAGCTGATTGATAGAAGTGATGGTTGCTCCTGTGCTTCTGGCAGTAGGAGCAGCACCAATGGCTGTGGCATTAAAGAACACATGCCAAGATAGCAACAAAATAATATCTAAAGTTTTAGAACTCAAATCAAGAAGAAATAAATAAAAAATAAAGTGGGTCTCTCAAGACAAAGTGACAATGGAGGAGTCTGGTAGAACATTATCCTCTGCCAAGATGACCTGTTACATGTGAAGGACACAGGACAAAGGCAGCAATGCCAGTAGAAGGCAGCATGTTCTATCTCACTGTAGCCTGGCTGCTGAGAGACAACTTCATGCAGTGACAGACACAGTTATAGTCTTCTTCTCTACAACAGAGTCCATAAAATCCAGCCCCTTCCGGGGCTAGATTGCCTCTATTATTTTCTGGGGAATTTTTCATTGTAAAGCTTCTTGTGTGTTAGTCTGCTATTAATGTATGTCAGTTTGCTGCATAGATTTTTCGAGGGCAGAACAGGTGGTTGTTTTATCTGGTTGGAGAAGCTACCAAGACAGCTAATGGTAAAATCCTACACTGATGTCACTCAGAGAGGTTAATTTCTACTTATATCATGTGTAAATTAATCCTGTGAAATTGTTTGAATGTAAGTTAAGCTGACTTGTATTATTTATGGTTCTTCAGAAAAATTCTTACAGCTGGATAAAATAAATGCCATTCAGTTTCTTTGTGTTTGAAAAAACCCCTAAGCACTGAAACCAAAACCACAAGAGCCATCTTCAAAACATTAATCTGTGTTGTCATATATTTCTTAGTCCCCCTCACTAAGAATGTTACTAAAGCGAAGAATACTGACCATTTCTCAAGCTACCTAAGTATATTTTGCATTTCTCTTATTTTTCAGACCATTACTCAGATGCATACCACAATCCTAAGTGTACCACTGCAGTTGTAAGATGAATCTTAAAACAAGGAGATCTTGTATAACTCAAGCAGGATTTGCATATTTTAGTGCTTGTAAAAAGAGCTATAAAATATTGGGAGTTGCAAGAAATGTAAAATCTGGTAATAAAAGGGAAAAACAAAAAAATAAGCTGTGCCATTCAGGATCAGCCAGGCAGTACTAAAGTGTGCACACTGTGCCAACTCTCAGACATAACATTTCAAATATGGGGGTGTTTGTATAGTTTATGTCTTTGATGGTGTTTGGTAATAGCAAACTCTTTCTTGCCCACAACAGGGCAGATGACATGCAGGGCTTTTCTCCTGAACAGCTGATCCCTCAGGAACCTGATTGCTGCTCCTGCCTGGCAGGAAAGAGAGCTCTGGTCACACCCCGGCTGGCCATGTTCCTGGCTGTACCTTCTCCCCAGTGAGGCAGCAGAGCAAGCAGGCTCTTGTGAATGCCCTGCACACCTGGCATGTCCTCCACTGCCCCAGGGGCACTGCAGCAGGGACACCTGCCTTTCTCCTACTGTGAGTCACCCACCTCTGGCATCCTCAGCAGAGGCTGGTGCTGTGACCCACTTCTGCCTCCAGGGCCCACATGCAGAGGAAAGCAGCTGGAGCAAAAACCTCCATACTTTGAGGTGGGGAGAGGCTGCAATCATGTCCATGAGAGAGGTGGTTACATAGAAAGACTGAAATGTGCTTTTGGGCTGAGAGTGTGGGTGAGATTATAAGAAGTCTGGCCTGGGATGGGCACGTGGACCTGGCTTGGGTGGTCAGAAGGACCTTGATCTTTCCTGTGATGAGCAGGAAAGGTGGCCCCAAAAAGCTGAGAGGGATGCAGAACACATGCCCTGGGCAGTGCCCCACTCTTCTTGTGGCACAACCAGCAGGTGGGCTGTTGGCATGACCTGCATCTTTTGCTCATGCCTGCTTCAGTTTTAGGGAGTCAGTGCAAATATATTGCTCAAAGTTTGATAGACTGTGTAGATGTGTACAAACACCTTCTGGGCGTAGGGGTTTGGTGAAGCTTGTTTGCCAAAAGCAAGGGTGGGTGAAAAGGGGCACAAGGGAGAGCAGGCAGCTGGACAGGCAGCAGGCTCACCTCCCTGGGAGCACAATGCCTGCACTGCCGGCTCTGCTGTCCCACCTGCCATCCACAGATCTATGGGAGTCCTGTGCTGCTTCTCAGGCCTGTGTCTTGGGGCATATGAAAGTCAAGTGATCATAATGCCTCAGAGGGATGTGTGTACTAGACTTCTAAAGGAACTCTATCTTCCATGGAAAACTCTTCTGTGTCTCTGAATCAGAAAAGGTTGAAAAACACTGAATTAGCAAATAGACATCCATTGCTATTATCTGAACTGTGGTGTTTGTGCTTCATCCTGGTTGTAGTGTGGAGAGCAGTTTGTAAGGATGCCTCATATTCTTCCTCATTATAACACTGCACTGACTTTTGGATAGAAATAAATCAAGTGCTAAACTGCTTTTGTGGAAATACAATATCCATGATTACTGGTAGTTAAGGAAATAATTCAGTCTGTTTCAGAAACTATTGACTCTGCCTTCATTTCCTGCTGGTTGTCAAAGACAAGAGATACTGTGTAAAGTCCTTGCATAATAACATAATCTGTAAAACTGCTGGTTATATTCAGAAGACACATTCAGAATAGTCCATGTTCAGATCATTAGGTAGCATATTGTAGCTCCATGGCTCTGGGTATGTGCTAAATTTGCTCACCAATATTCACTGTGTTAAAACCTTAATTAGGATGGAAACCAGTTAATTTTTAAACTGCCTTCTGGTATACTTGCAGAAATGTTTCAAAAGTGAAATAAAGCTTTTGAAGCCTGCCTGTGCTGATCCTCTCAAGGTGTTGTTTCTTGATGGCTCCTGCCAGACTTCTGCACAACCAGATCATCTGGTGGATTAAAGTTGGTCTGTAATTAGGCACAGTTATGTGCCTGGTCTCTGCTACATGTTGGCAGCGATCCAGTAGTGACTTTAACCTTTACAAAGCTTCTTAAACTTTGTTTAAAAAATTTAAGTGTAAAAACCAAATTACTAATGCCCTTCTCCACCCAAGTCCCACTATCTTAGACTTCCTTCTATGTACTGAGAGTTCTTCCGTACCTTTCACTGTGTTCAAGCTGTGTCTCTCTGAGATAGCGTCATCTGTACACATCTTCCTGAGAATTCCCATGAGCAAGGAGTTTTGGAAAAATGTATAGTAAAGACTTAATGGAAAGTCTTCTGTGCAATCCATGTCCTCTGCCCACCAGGAAAGCCATTTAGATCCTCTTTGATATGACCTGATCCCAGCTATTATGACACTACAATTCTTCAGCCACTAATGTTTCTCTACACAGTATTTGTTTATAACTTTGCTTGGGCATCTTTTCTCCCTCCTTGGCCTCTGTCATTAAATACCCTGGGAGGTGCTGATGGAGGAAGTTCTGTGAAAATATTAGTTGGAAATGAGGAAAAAGGGAGATGAAGTTTGCTTCAGTCTGCAGAAAAACCTCCTTTGACTGCTTTGTATAACTAAATTTTATTCAACATGCAATTAAAAATAGTACTTTGAAATGTCTATGAACCAGAAAATTGGAAACATTCTGCAGTCCTGGTTTGAAATACATTCTGCAACTGTCTTCAGGCCTGCATTGTATGGGCTTCTTGCACAGAAGTGGTGTGTGACTGGACCTAGTTTTGGTGCAGAGAGCTCTCCCTTTCCCTTGGGATAAGCATAACTGTGTGAAATGTAGGTTTAATTTGTCCCATAACAACATCAGCAATGAGTAAAATTGCTAGTTTTGTAACTTCTAATACGTCTTTAATAGTATATTCTATTGTAATAGCAAGTAATCAATCCCTCTAAAATAATCTGGATTCATAGAATTATTTAGGTTGAAAAGGACCTTTTAAGATCAAGTCCAACCATTAAACTAACACTGCCAAGTCCACCACGAAACTAACTCCTTAAATGCCACATCTACACATCTTTTAAGTACCTCCACAGACAGGGACTCAACCACTTCCCTGGGCAGCCTATTCAATGCCTTATTACCCTTTCAGGGAAGAAATGTTTTCTAATACCCAATCTAAACCTACCCTACTGCAATCTGAGACCATTTCTTCTTGTTCTATCACTTGTTACTTGGGAAAGACACCAATCCCCCACCTGGCTGCAACCTCCTTTCAGGTAGTTGTAGAGAGAGCAATAAGATCTCCAGTTGTCATTTAGGCTACAAGACTATGTATGTAGATCTATTTTATACTGATGTATTTATTTTTATGCCTTTATGGTATTAATTCAATGGTATTGGAGAAATATCAGGTGTGTGTGTGTGGCCAGAGCCAAATGGCAAATGTCCAATATGGCCTGGGAACCCTCACATATGAGTGGTCAGAGACTTCTGCCAAGAAGTCTCAAAGAGACATGAAATCTGGGGGGGAGAAAGAAAGGAGCATAAGCAAGGAGCTGGGTTTACAAAAGATGATCTTTAGCAGGTGACTTGAAAAACCAGCTGCGGTACCTTCTGGAACCAGTTGTCAAAACATAAAGAGTATGCTGGGTTTGGTGTAGTAGCTTTTATCTTTTACTGGTTGTTTTTGTGCATTGCAGGCTTTTCTGTGTGAATGTGAATAACTGTATTATCTACTACACTATGCATTACATAATATATCACTTTCAGGTTTTGCAGATAGTAAGCACGTGTAAAATAAAAGGTTTAACTTAAAGTTTAACTACTTGCCAGTTAAAGTTCTGCCATAACAGGAGGCAGGAAAATTATGCTGGATTGTTTCCTTGAATACAACTTATGAAAAATCTTTTAAATGGAAACCTCCATTCCACAAATTATCCTTTGCTTATTACATTTTGGGAATAAAAGAAGAGCATGTTCACAAATTGATTAGGTAATTCGTATTATTGAAATGCTGTTTTCAATCAAAAATGACCTTTTCTCACATTTATTGGGAAACCAGCTTTAAGACACATTAAACTGAAGCTTTTGTTCTGGTGCTGAAAAGCTTGCTGTTCCACAAAGATTATCTTCAATTTGTTTGCTCTCTACAACCTTTATTACAGACAGCTGGTGCTGGATAAGATTTTTGGGAGTGGATGGGTCTCATATTTTGTCTCAATCTTCCTGGTCTTTGAGTCTCTGCTATGTTATTAAGTCACCTTTACAAAGGCTTTGCTCTGCTTAAATTCTGTGCATAAAGAAGGAAGAATAAGAAGATTTTTATAGGTAAAAGATTGTCCCCTGAAGATTATACAGCAGTCTTCTTACATGGGGTACTGCATCAATGTTATCTTTAGATGTTGAATAAAATGATTTTATTTTAAGTTATTTTAGAGAATGTAACTTACTATTTTCAAATTTGATTTTTATCTCCATTGGAGTTCTATTACTACTTGCTGTTTTTTAGTAATGGCATTTTTATATTAAATAAACTTCTGGCTCTTCTCTGAACCCTTCTCATTCTGCTCAACAACCTGGGGAGTACAAACAAGGATCTAACTTTGCTGGCATTTGAAAGAAATTATAGGTATTAGGTGCTATTGGAGAAATGCTTTCACCTCCTGTCTTTTATGTTTCTTCTTTTCTGCTCAGTGATTTACTTTTCCCAGCAGAATTTTTACATTTGTCTAACATTGCTTTATGTGTTTTTTATTGATAATGATCATGGTAAATACTTATCTTACAATATTGCCTTTTGCTATAAACCATTTAATATTTTGTATTTTCCTGCCGCATTTGAAGGTACATAAGCATCTGGTTTTTTTCTGTAGATCAGTTTCTCCATTTTGCTGAAAGTGAAAATAGCATTCTTGGTGAAGATTTTAGCTTTGTATTTTTTCAATCTGTAGTTTTTGTAATAATCAGTCATTGGAAGACTCCTGGAAACACCAAGTGTTTTGCATACCACAGCCATGGTATGTGAATTATGTTCCTCTACATGTTGCTAAGTAAAGGTTTCACTTTATTTTATTCCTATGCTCTTCTACATTATGTAACTTACAACAATGCTAGACAGGACAGAGATGCCTCATTATTTTACACTGAGAGTAGAGTATATCTTACTTAAAGCATTCCCGACATAGGCATCCACATGTGAACTGGGTGCGTAGATCCCTGCTTCATAGTCAGTGCAGAGGAACAAAAAAAGCCTTTCTAGGATGTGGTCAAGATCATCACAAGATCAGTGCCAAAAATACAACAAAAGTGTTTGTTTCTTTCCGCTGACAGTAAAACTCATCTACAAGTTGCCATTCTCTAGACATTTAAAGCTGAAGTGACATTTCTATCAACCATTCTCTCAACTGTGGAAAGTGCAAAGATGCAGAGTTTGAGAGCACTAGTTACTGGCAGTCCATAATGCCTCTGTGTGTTCAAGTTAATTGCTGTGTGGTTTTTAAGTTCTTTTGAAGGAAAAAAAATGTGAGTTTGGGGAAAAAAGCATGGCTTTTAGATGGGTGATAATTTTTAAACAGTAGCTATGCTTGATACCTAGGGATGTCAGAAATAGCACAGAAGGAGAAAGAGAGGGATGTGTGGGCAGAGGGAAGGTGAAGATAATCAGAGGTGCTGAGAAAAAGCTATTTATCAAGTGTTTTACTGCAAAAAGAATTCAATTTATTCTGTGGGTAGTTACCACGTAACATTTTTTTGCTGTGATTCAACATAAGCAGTGCCTCTCCCATGGCACTGCAAGGGACACAAAGTATACAGTGGCTTTTACTCTGTTCCAGCTGCAGGAGACTGGCAGAGGCTCATGGTTTTCCACACAGCTTCTCATGAGGCTTTGTAGAGGATCCGAATGGTTTTGCACTTTACCGAAGATTTTGTGGAATACCTCTGTCTGCAGTTTCAAAGAAATACAATAGATTTGGAGAAAGCTTGTCTTTTATGCCCTAATTGCTCGATGACCTGATAGAAAAATGCAACCTTTCTGCTACTGTCAATGGTATACAAGCTTCCTGGAGTTATAAAGGACAAGCTTTTTTTGTTTAATGTGACAAGGTATCAAATGAAATAAACTGTCCTTTATTTTTCTTTTTTGTTTTAAAGAAAATCTGCTTTCATTTGGTTGTGTGCAGATAAAAGTCTCCTAGAAGACAAACTTCTCCAATAAGGAAAGAATTCTGTTATGTATATACTGGACAAACAGGCATGATACTTCCACAGTTAAGTGTTTTCAAATCATTCAAGGGGAAAATGGAGCACAAACTATGATCTTTTCTATATATTATACATATATAATATGAAGGTAGACTAGAATTCGGGCTGTATGTCTCACTGTATTTACATAAGGAAATTGCTTTCAATGCAGTAGCATTAGCCACAGTATCTTAAAATCAGAAAAAAGCTTTTTATCTGAGAGAGTGATATGTTTTGTGGTGTTTGAGATGGCTTTTTTTTTTTCCTTTTTTTTTTTTTTTTTTAACAGGAAAATTTACCAGATTAGCTCTCACATAAAACATTACATTTATGTGGTGTTATTACAGATACTACAATCCCAAAGACTAAATTCAGGCAAATTTTGACAGAAACATGAATAAATTTCAAAGCACTTCCTTATTTCAAGTATGTTTTAATTCTAAAAAAACAATTAAGGTTGTGCAAGTCTATAGTAAAAACTACTGCACTTTTATTTATGCCTTAAAAAAAGAAAAATAGCAAAGAAAAGTTTTCATCAAAGTAATCCAAGTGCAGAGGAGCTATTAATATTTGTATGCAGTGTCCTGTCCTAAACTACATGGGAGCTACAAGGACCAGTACTTATTAATCACATTTGTCACCTCCTAGGGCATAATTTGAAAATTTTAGTGTGGCCTGTAACTTTCACAGTATGGATATAGAATATAGTGCCAGTGAATTTTGTGAAGGAAGATGTCTGATAGTAGTGTATTTTAGCTCTGAGGAAAAAATTACGACACTCACAAGATAATTGGTTTTTTCCTTAAAATTTAAAGACCAATGGAGAATAAGCAGAAAAATACCTCAATTTACTGTTAATTTATTCAGATATGTCGTTCCATGAATGGGTAGGATAATTTGGTTATTTAGGTGAATTTCTGACTTTATGCAAATAAAGATTCAATGAGCCAGAAAATGAAAGCTCCACACTAAATAGAAGCTGCTCTTTTTACTCACAGTTAACTGATTGGAACAAGTGGAAATTAAAAGCAAGTCTGGAATTTAGTGACTCACTGATAAAATGCCTCAATTCAGGTAGCACAAGGGTAGGAGGAAAAATTCATCAAGTTCAGGAAACAATATGCAAGGGTGCTGGTACCAGACAAAGAGAGATCAGTTTTCAAACTGTGTGAACTTCCTCAGGGGTTTCTCATGTACTCACAATTCTATTTGATATATATATCTATCTGTAGATATGTACACACATATATGCATTTATAGTATGTGAACTTCATTAGGAGTTTCTTACAGATTCGCACTCTGTTTAAGAGAGATATATATATGTATATACACACATATATGCATTTATAGTTATATGTATTGTAGTTTGTATTTTACACATAGCTTTTTTTAAAGCACACTCATTTCCTTATGGCATATTAATATACAAACTTTCTTTTGATCCCTCAGTAGTTCTTAAAAAAATAATTATTATTAATATTGCATTTCTGGCTCCTTTAAGGTTTAGAAGGAGACGTTGTAAGCTCCATAGTTGAATTCTGTGTTCATGATGAACTATGTGAGGAAACACATCTTTCTTGCACAGTTGTTGCAGCTGAAGTACTAAACTCATAGTTAAATACTCCAGTATCTCTAGTGTGCAAATGCTTTTAAAAACTCAGTCATGATCTACTGACACTACTTTTATAATTTATACATTTTTATGATTATGTAAGTGCATCTCCAGAGAGAGGTTTTAAAATTAATATTATTTGGGCTTTTCAGTCACATTTTTTATAGACTTCATTTTTCTCGGTTTTCTTTGTTGTATGATTTCCCTTAAGTAATTATATAACTAGGCAAACTAACCTTCATCTAGTCTCTGCTGATCTTTCTCAAGCTAGAAACAGATTCATTGATAGTGAGATTTCTGTCTGATGGCAAAAGTCTCAGTTGAACTCCTAACCAAAGACTCCAAAGTCTGCACTAAAATCTAGACTTTCAAAATCCTTTTCTGGATCTTATTTCTTAGTAGGGACACTAGGAAACTGCTAGTGAGAGAACAGATTTTTTTAAAGGAACCAATTGTGATGCTTCCACACTTCCCCTCACCTTTTAAAACTAGCACTTTTTACGCCATAGAGGTAGAAATAAAGTTGAAGGCTCAGAATTCTAAGTGGTGGAGTTTTGTTCGTTGATTTAAGTTTCCTTTGTAGATAATGCATCCATATTTAAAGAGACCAGATGGGACTATGAGAGTACAGAATTCAGCTGAAAAAATTACAGCATTTTTTGTTATAACTTCAGGTGTACAGTTGCAACTGGCATTAAAAAAAAAGTCTTCTAGTTAAGAGTTCCTAGGATATTTATTTCTTGTATAGGTATATTTATGATTTCTTGTGACAAAAGTTTAAAGATTGCGTATCAGCACTTAACATCAACAAAGAAGATTGTTTATTTAAATTGTATTTGTTCTTTAGTAATGTCTTTGATTTATACTGTTGATTACAGACAATTGCTTCTTTCCTGTCAAAAGGAGATTACTATCAGCCTACTGGGGGGGAGTTGGTGTTGGCTTGGTTTATTTTCTTTAATGTTGTGATTTGCCAGTTGTACATTGCTACTAACAGGAACTGGTAGTGATATCACCTATCATTGAGTTTTATGAACTTTTACCTTTCACTTATGTATTTAAAAATATAATAAAAAAAATTATCTTCCCCATGTCCCAGTGCTTGTAGCTAACTTTCACTTAATTTAGAAGGAAGGTTTAACAGAAAAGGATCACTTGCTTATAATGTATGTAACCCATAAAGTCATGGATAAGGGCTGAGGGGGATATTTTTGTTTTTATTCATATGCTTTTCTAATAGTCTCTTAGAAACCATGCTTCAGGCAACTATCAAATCTGCTGTAGCTTTTCTAAGGTGGTAAGTGGAAAGGAGATGTGCTGCAATTAAAGAAAATGCTTGTGGAATATACTTGATGAAAATCACTGTAATACTTTCCCTTACTTCACACACATCACCTGAGAGGCCTCATCCTTCCAGACTTCTCTCTTTGAGCTTTTTCTCTGATGTGCAGACACGAGGCCTTGGTAAATGTTTGATGATTACACTTTGCTTTCTGTTGTATCAGTAGAACTTTTCAAGGAAATAGAATACAATCCCTATGAGTTTTCAGGGAAATAGCGTTTTGATGTTGAAGGGTAGAAATTTTATCTGACCTAAATTTTTGGAAGTGACTAATGCTTTGGGGAATTGCATTTTCTCATGCTTGAGCTGAGGTTATGTAAGGAGACCTCTTATGGCAGATGAGTGCTAACAGTTGGGGAATTGACAAATCTGAAGTGATCTAAATTGGTCATCTGAATATTCATGCCTTTAAAATGTATGGAATGCAGTTTATTCTCTCAAATTGTGTAACATAAATACATTTTTTCAGCATTGAAAATCCTACTCAACTATTAACCAGTGCGCAGTGATGTGATAACATGAATTAAGGCAGGATTGGTTTTTTTCTATTCTGATTGAATTGCTCCTCTCTCTGATTCATTTTACAAAAAAGTCACATTAAATTTTATGGAAAACAAACATTAGAATATGAATAAAAACGTAAATGCACGGAGGTCAGAAAAATAAAAAGTAGGGTTCTTGTGATCTCTGTCTTTTATCCCTGTCTTTTCCTATCCTGTATAGATATGCATTAATTTGGTACTGAGACTTGCATTGCTAAACATATGGCAAAAGGGAGTTACTGCTGGAAGAAATATTTTTGTTGTTTGATTTTTGTGCAATTTTTGTGGTTTTCCAACAAGGGTTCCTCAATTTGTCTGTTTGTTTTTCTAGTTAGTGTAAATTGTTTTCGTTAAATTCCATTGAAATTCCATCTGGTCACCTTGGAAAGGAAGCGTGAGTAAAGAGATACGTCCTCTGAAAGGGAATAGAGAGAGATGGAAGTAAGGTTTCTGTAGTCTCTGGTGGAATAAAATTTGTGGGCTTACTCCTGTGCTGACTGAGTGGCTTTGGGGGATGGGCCAGCAGATGTAAAGCAGCTTCCCTAATTATGCTTGTTGTAGCCCCTTTTTCACGCTAGTGTTTAGGATTCCAAAGAAACACATGCCAAGAAAAACTGTGGTGTCTTACATAGATTAAGCAGTTGGGAATCACACTTCTTTAAAGGTGGTTCAAAGTCTTCAAACATTCCTGGGTTATTTTGCATGTGCTGTATAGTGTATAAATCTGCTCTTAGGAAAAAGTATATCAACTTTAAAATGCAAGTATTTACTTGTCCTCTAATTAGGCAATCCATGTGTACCTTCAAAGCAAGTGGCATTCTTCACCAATGTAACGTTAAAAAACAAATGGCTATCACTTACAGAAAAGAGATTTAGCCAATGAAGCAAGGCATTCTTGTTATTTAAATCTTTTTAAGCATTGTTGAGAAGGCTGGAGTTTAGCAGAAAAAATGTGAATATAATCATGAGAATTAAGACTTGCTCATTTAAAGATCTAGAATGTGTCCTTGATCTCCAAACCCTTTAACCTTCAGTGGGTTTCTTATTTTGTCACTTTAGAAGTGCTGCTATAACTGCAGTTAATTTGTTGTCTATGAGAACTGACATTGTCTTTAAGTGTGTTGCAGAAAAAACTGCTGAATTATAGGCAACTTCGAAAAAACAGATGTTGATTACACCTGATGAATTTTAAGTCACCTTCATTTGATTGAGGTTTATGTCTAGTAGGACTGTATATTTTAATGGTTATGTTGTTATATGTAGCATATCCATATCCCATTTAAAAGACTAGCTTTAGCAATTAGGACAAGATTTCTAAATGTGTGGGATGCCTAAAGATGTAGTGACTGCCTGGCAGGAATTCGGAGTCACATGCATCTGAGTATTACTGATTGGTGAGGTAGTCCTGAAAGTCAATGTGGAGGGAATAGTCTACATAAAGAGGCAGCCACTTAACAGTTTGACCTCACTGTGACAGTAGGCACCCTGAAAGTGAAGGGAAATTGAAACTTTTAAGCCTACTCTGTAACTTAGAAAATCTTCTCGCTGTTTCATATGCTGAAAATTGTTTTGTACCTTTATGTAAGATTTAATGGCAGATGAAAGCAGAGAGGGAAATCTGGATAAAAAGAGAGATACAGAACTATGAACAGAACTCTCCCTGCCAGGGAAAAGAGAAGGGATATCACAACAGATGGTATTTTTGCAAATTTCGTTTGCTTTATGAAGCTTTTAAATCTGAAAGGGGAGTGCAGAATTCAGCTGAAAAATAAGTAGTCACAAAAGTAGCTGTAAGGATTTACTCAGTAGGGTGATTTCTTGCTGTTGAGGCAGCATTCAATACAATAGCTGGATATATCCTTGCTGCACACTGTTCTCTTATTGCTCTTTTCCCAACTAAATTTCTGTGAAGAGCTAAAGAAAAATTTTCCTCCCCTTGAATTTTTGTGCTCCTTTTAGCAAACGTCCCACACCTAAAGGGGGCCTAAAAGAAAACTTTTCAGGAGGGCATGTAGTGACAGGACAAGGAAGGATGGCTTTAAAGTGAGAGAGGATAGGTTTGGGTAAAATATTCAGAAGAAGTTCTTTACTGTGGTGGTGGTGAGGCACTGGAACAGGTTGCCCAGAGAAGTTGTGGATACCTCATCCTTGGAAGTGTTCAGGGCCAGGTTGGATGGGGCTCTGAGCCTCCTGGTCGAGTGGAAGACCATGCCAGAGGGCATGGAACTGGATGATCATTAAGATACCTTCCAACCTAAATCAAGCTATGATTCTATTATTCCCCATGCAAAATTCCATAACAATGCTCTTGAACACGAGATTCTTCTCTAAACATGCTTGGGGAGAGAGGAAAGGACATTAATGTTATTAATTTATTCAACCCATCAGCCTCCCTGATCTCCTAGGATTTAGTAGTCTTCTTCATTATTAGTTCACTTTTATGACCACCAAAGTAATTATTTCATGTTCCTTAAGTTGGCATAAGAAAGTTTCTTGTGCCACTCTTGTTGATACTCTTGAGTATCCAGTCAGCTAGTTTGGGGATTTAAAGTCAGCAACATCAGTGTAAGTTGTATATGCTCTTTTTAGTTCTTCCATGCTGCTGTATGAAAACAGCCCTTCATACTTTGAAAGCCTCTCTTTTGGCTGCTGAATACTAGGAGCTCTATGCAAGACAGAACTGGAGAAGGCATAGCCTGGAAATTAGCACATCTACTAGTACATTCTGATGGCCTGATGGAATCTTTGATCAGGGCTATCAAGGGATGCATCCTACAGGATTTAATTCAGTTCACTGTGTTCAAAGAAACTCTAACAGATGTGTACAGAAATGTCCTGAAGTAATTTTCGTTAGATTACCTTAATAAGACTGTGGTCATTTGTATTACACTAAAGCATCTGTAAAAACCCTGGATAAAAACACCTTTTCAGCTAAGTCCTTGGTTTGAACTAATGTTGAGATGTTCATAACTACTTTGAACTCCTTTATGTCCATAGAACCAAGAGAACAGAAGAAAATATGAAGAAAGCTAGAGAGTTACAGCAAAAATCCATTTGTGAAAGAAAATACACAAATACACTTTTACTGATAATAAAATTATTCTTTCCTCGCATTATGCAATTGTTTGGATCTTTGGTTTTTGACTTATGTGAAAAGTGTTACCATTTCATTATTCCTAATGCTGAGTTCGTAATTTTCTCAGTGTGAACCATGGGAAACACAGTCTAACCTGCAGTACCCTCCTTTATTATATGTCATCTTCTGATCCTGTGAAAGGGCTGTGTCATGCTGCATTGTGTATGTGCATTATTTCTCAAAGAAAACCACCATTTGGAATAATTAATCATAATTAGCAGCAAAGCAGAAACAAGGTCAAAATATTAAGTGATTTTTTTTTAATTCACATCAATCTCACCAATTTATTGTGCAGTCAGGAAAAAAAAAAAGTTATTTTTTAGAATGCGTGCTTTTGTAGCTTGCATCCAGCAGAAAAAGATATTTAAATTCAACCACTACAGCTGATTATTCAGGCCTGTAGGTTGCTGGGGTCTTTTTAGTTCCTTACAAGTATATTCCCATCAGTGCTAGAGGCATGTATCTGCAGCACAGACTGAAATACAGAAATGAAAATAGAATTTGAAGCCAACACATGTTTGTAAAAAGCCCAGAAAGAGATGTCCTTAGCAATAAACAAGAAAATAAGAGGGAAGAGCATGACAGGATTTTTTTTTTTTGTATATCCTTCAAACATGCACTGATGCTATAAAGCTACAAAATGGAAATAATAAAGGGAATGATTTTACCCCTAGGTTTGACTCTAATAAATGATAAAAAATAAGAGGAGGAACAAATCTGATCTGATGACCTGTGCACTGAGGACTGAGTTGAGAAAAGTTTATGATTGATTTAACCCTGGATACATTAGGAAATCAAGCTCAATGCAAGACTATCACAACATGATGCTGCATGCTGGTTATCCGTGTAGAAAAGAACCAACCAAGTGAAGACACATTTGAAAGTAAGGACTAGGTGATTTGTACTTAATGGGTCAGAGCGTTCTGAAAAATGTTAAATCACCTTAGTATGAGTTTAGTTGCCATTCTTCTACTTGAAGGACAAAAGATTTAACAAAAGTAAACAGTGCATTTCGGTGTATGTGAATGCCACATTACAGATTTTGCCATGAGAATTTTCATGATCAATATTTATCTTTAAAGCTGGCAGAGGTCACAAGTGGTTCTCTATTCTTCCCTCTCTTTCTTAGTATCTCTTTCAGCTGAATGATTTTAATGATTATATTAATGATTATATTTTTATTTTGTTTTCTCCTCATGGAAGGTCTGACATGAGATTTCTGAAATACATCTCATTTCAATTCCCATTATGTCAATATCAAAGTGAAACAACATAGCAATATTTTTGTGTATATACCATGAAATATTAAAAACAAAATGTTGATTTTTTTTTCCTTAATATGGAAGAGTAAATATTTATTACTGCTGCCCTCTTTTCCAAAGTGCTGCACCCTTCTAGAGTGTTCTGCTGATGGAATACCTCCCCAGCATCCTAAATGTTGTGTTTTAATGAGCAGATAAGTGCTATTATTGTTTTCCTGATAATCTCATGCACATTAACATTGCTGAAATGGTTTCTAGAAGATTATTAAAACAAATTGTTTAAAAGCAACAAATATGAATTACCAGGGCTAGACAGACTAACAGAATTTAGATGCAAAGCATGAAGCCGCCTTTACGGTTGCTTTATTTTGCCTTGGCAGCCAATATGCCCTTGACTAGATAGGGTCTAACCATCTAGTACAAATTCTTATATTTGCTGCTTCAGTGGGTTTTGTTGAAGATACTGGCTTCTACTATATGAGTCAGCAGTGTTTATCAATTTTTATATCATGCTTCACGAATATTGTCACTTAGACTTTAATATGACTTGGCTTGTCAATTCGAATCTTGGAGGTTTTTTGCAATTTTAAACTCTCATGTTGCTATAATTTACAGGGCTCCATGATAATTCATAAAACTATGACTCTTGGTTCTTAGATAAACAGTTCAGGAAGATGTGGCTTTTTGTTCTTGCAATGAGCTGATTTATTTGGCAGGTTTTATTTCAAGTTGTAACACTGAGGAAATTCTAAATGCAAGTTGAGAATTTCATATTTGAATCACAGTGGGCATCTGAACTGGAAAATGCTCCTGTGGAGGGTACCCTGTAAAGATCTAATTCTTATTGCTGATATGACCTACAAAATTCTTTTTATATTCATGTATTGAAATAACACCTTTTATAAGCCTACTTATGGAGGAAATTATATCTTTTTATATAAATGGATACCTTAATTGTTGTTCCAGCACCTCTTAATACCTATCAAAAGAGGTTTGTTCCTCAGTATGTGCACAGCACTAAAATCATGGCTCCTTGATGCAGCCTTTGGTGTAGAATTTTGCATGAAATGCACCATGAAAATTTGGGGGATTTGCAGTACTGTTCTCAGCTTTGTATGGCCTTTTGGGACCTTACTTGCCTCCTCTTTGTTTTGAAGTCCCTTGAATGAAGGCAATAAATTTTCTTCCAGGTCACCCTACTCCAAGCAGATACCTTAAACTGGTCATCAAGGGACTGGCATGTTAGAAGCCTGCACTGAGTTCCTGACATAAATTGCTTTTTGAGTGGTGGGCTGATATTAGCTAACAGTATCCTCCTGTGCAGGAAAGAACATGTATTTCATTGCCTTGGCTTTTCAAAAATATAGGTAGGTTATGTCTATCTTAAAGACAACTTAGAACTTCAGTGACAAAGCAGGTTTTTGTTATTTGTATAAAAGAGTAATATATTTTGAATCTTTTATAAGCAATATTGCTTATTTTGATCATTTTTCATTCATAAGTTGTACAAATGGTTTGTTGGCTTTTTTTTCTTTTAATTCTTAAGACACATCTGTAAGGTATCATGTAAAAACAAAATCTTCACCTGTTTCAACTACTAGTGTAGTGTATTATGATGTAAAGCTGCAAGTATTATAATAGGAAAAGTGTTGCTTGTGCATTGAGGGTATCTAAATACTATTTTTTTGGTTGGCATAGGAACTTCTGCTTTGATGATCGAAGATTCTTCAACATGAAATATGGTTGCAATACCACATAGTTGCTCTTGTGTTTCCTTATGCAAACCTTGCTGTCATTAACAAGCAAATTGCAAAGCAAACCAAGCTATTTCCTTTATATAGAGAATTTTGGCTCACAGTCATGCTGACCAAAGTCATGCTGAATGAACACCAAATCCCTAAAGCATGCCGAATAGCAGCTTTCAACATCTTTGAGTTAATTATGAGTGGTGGAGGTGCAGTAAGGCTTTAGAGGTTTTTTTGTTGTTGTTTTACCCAGCATTTTATCAGCCCCCTTGTCTTGTTTTCCTATTTTCTTGTCTGTAGCTCTCCCTGTTTGTACATGTGCAAGTTACTTGGTACACTTTTTTTTATCCCTTCTGCCACCAAGGTACTTGATACCATCTCCAAAGTGATACTGCAGGTGCATCCATGGTAACTGACAGGTTAAAATCTTTATCAGCTGTAAAAGAATAGTTTAATTAGCAGGTTTATTGTGAGGTATTTACCATCATAGGGTGAAGTCAAAACATGCATTTGGAAAACAGTATTTGCAAAATCATCATCATCATCATCATCATGGCTAAGCTTCGCGAATGAAGATTTGGGAAGGGGTCTACCCACGCTTGCTGCATGCACACTGATGGCTAAAAAGGCCAATGCGAGATAGACAAGTCCAGCTGCAAAAGGCACAGTGGAAAGTCTCCACAGGCAGTGTTGGCGAGTCAGTTTTTTCTGCATTGTCTTTTTTCTTCAACACTGATCCTGCGTGTGCTCTCAAAGGAAGCAGCAGGATTATGAATAGTGTGTCTCCATGCCTCCCGATTGGAGGCCAGAGTAGACCACTGATGGTGGTCAATATGGCCAAGGCTGAGGGATTGTTTCAGGGAGTCCTTGTATCTCCTCTTTGGGGCTCC
>JAWWEU010000111.1:48141673-48185046 GCA_035583155.1 Acropternis orthonyx | reverse complement strand
CTGTAATTCTGACTTGTAATCTGTTTGTGAGTTAGACTCATTCCTCCTGCTGGTTTACCTTTAAACCAGCACACCCCAGGAAAGTGATACTTTTGAAAGTCCTAGCAAAGGGGAAGCAGGAGAATTTTGTGCTGATTCATCTTTCTGCTGTGTGTATTTCAAATGTGCTATATAGAGGAGGAAAACATTGAGGGGCATAACTTAGTTTACTGCAATCACAAGAAAAAGCATGATTATGGACTTAGAGCTACCCTAGGTTTTGGGAGGGCTAAGCATTATTTAAAGTGATTATTTATTCTGTGATCTGAAAATACTATCTGAATAATGTACAGAGAACTTCTTTTTTGTCAGAGGAAGGCATTGCATTTGAAATCCTGAATTTTAGCCATTAAATGTAAACCTTTATATGCACATATTTTATGAGCAAAACCTGGATGTGGATAGATTTTCTCTCCACTTAACTTTAAACCTCTGCACCCCTGCCTTCATCCCAATACTCTTATGCTGTGGCAGGAAATTAAATTCAGTATGGGACTGGAGATTGCAGTCATCTCTTCTCTGTATCTGACACATTTTTCCCTTGTTCTGTTGCAGGGAAGTTCTGGCAACCTGTTTGAAAATGCAAGTGAAATATTTCTGCAGGGACAAATAAGGTTAACTTTGTACCATTTAAAAGCCACAGGAAGCAGAATATCCTGTTGTCTTTGAGAGCGTGCAAATGAGATTCTTGTCTAACTGAAAAATAGGACATTTCTGGGTTAATTGCTGGAAAAGACCAATTATCCGAATACCTCCAATAGAAGAAATGCCACCACCCCTCTGCTATCTTTTTTCAAAGAAGTTCTCAGCATCTTTAATCTGTAGCACATTCACCAGAAGCCTACATGACTCTTATTATTCAGCCTTGTGAATAACTGGTGAGACTGTTACCCAGCTGTCTTATTTGCAATTAGATGGAGCTACAGTTCTGATGTCAGTGCATTGCCTCAGCCTGTGAGTGCTCCTCTAAGTGACCAGTTACAGATCCTTAAGCACCTGAAGTGATCTGAAATAGTAGCTAAGAGGCCATCACCTTCTATTTTCCCATCTTTCCTCTATACAATTTAATCCAACCTTAAACAGGTTAATTCCTTCCATATCCATTCTTCCTTCTCTACTTCATCTTGAGAAGTGTTGCTATAGGATGCAGAGGAATTAAAGGAGTTCTTCATATGGGATAAACACTTACTTTCATTCCCTGGACAGTATTTTTACTAATTATTTTCTGAAACAGAAACAATTTCTAACCAACAATAGTACTTCGGAAAAATATATTAACATTAGCCAAAATAATTAATTTTGACTAATCTCCCCATATATAGATGTTGTATTGTGAGAGACGTAAATATTCTGTTTATTTTAACTAAGATAGAATACAAAATAAAAGAAACAAGCAAAATTGGTGACTATATCCTCTTTTTCCCAACCTCTAGACTTCGTGCTCAACAGATTTCCTGTCTGTGATTGTATATTCCTGCATTCCCAAGATATAAAGCTCTCTGCTGAATCTCAAATGACAAGAAAAAAAATCTCAGCAGTTTTACTCTTTAATGATCTGACCTTTGCTCTGTCAACTTGTTTACTCAGAAACAGTTCTGCATCTTTGATTCAACCAGCAGTTTACTGCAAAGCAAGAAGCAAAACTTCTCAGGTTGCCTTTCTACTTCTGTGGTCTGTACTTTCTATTGCAGGTTAATAGTTTGGAAAAATAAAGGGAGTATTTTTTTTAATTTTTTTTTTTCCTCAGCTCAGGTTCTCAAGCTTGGAATTCTATAGGCACTTCGTGCTATCTTGAATGTTCCTTGCCTTCATGCAGAACTGGATATTAATAGGACCAAATAGAGGTAACCAGCTACTAACATTTCATATCCTGACGCTTATATGTGAAGATGCGTGTAGGTCAAGTGCTTTTTCCAGTTTTCTGGTTGAATTTCTTGAGGGTGATCTAGAAATACTTTTAAAAACTCACCAGTGTGAGAGAATCCAGTTGTGAGGGAAGACTCTGTCAAACCTTACTTCCAGGAGAAATAGTTTTCACCCAGGTCCCCTTTGCTCCTCATCGTGTTTTCATCTGTCCTCAACGACCAAACTGGTCTTAGCTAAACTGCATCTGCATAATCTACCTACTTCTAGCACTTCATGTGTGCATTGATGATATTCTATTGGTTTTGCTGGTTATAGATGCTCATGTGTAAATATTGGAGGTTTTTAATTAGAACAGGATAAAGACCAAACTCATACATAAAATCAATTTTATTTTTTTAAGTCGAACAAAATTCCTTAGCTGAAGATTGTCCAAAGCTCAGAAAGCACATCTGCTTTTTATTGACATGTTTACTCTTGTTGTGTGTCACAGCATGTCCTATAAAACAACCTGGACTTTTCTTTACCTCCTTCTCTTTTCAGGATTTTGTTTTACTGATGAGAATTTTATTTTTTAAGTAATACAACACTGAAAAATTTTACTTGTTTGTTTTCAAGTTTCAATTTTTAATCACTACTAGGTCTGTATTTTAAACAGAGTGAAACTGTAGAGTTAGGAAGTTGTTAAAGGTGTCTTTGAATGTTAAGGAACAATGAATTCTGAAAGTAATCTGAAGACCATTAAGAACACATATAAGTAAATATATGTCCTCTCTAACATAGCAAATTTGTTTTGAGAAGGGCCCAAAGTCCTAATTCTAGTCTTAGCACCTTGCATAAGATTTTTGACTGTGGAAGATAGCAGAGTCCCTTCCATACTAAACAAATTAATTATATTGGTAAACAGTAGTACAATAAACTGAAGATGCTAGAAAGCATGTAATGCGGATGATTTGGATATTACTTGATTTTGCATCATAGGAGCTCAAGAAACCACTTGGCAGGTTTATAAACTTTACTCCTGAGGAAAATGCTCTGATCAAGAGAAATGCAACAACATCTAGAATGAACATGTGTCCATTTATGTTTTGCATTGTGTAGGAGTTGTGTAAAATCCTTTCAGCTCGTCTTCTAGCTAGCAAGTCATCATCTCCTCTAAAGCAAAGGAGTAGGACAGGTTATTCTCACCCTTCCCCTCTTTGGAGCAAGAGATGCAGATTTTAAAACAGCAGAATTTATCATACCAAACAGAAATTAAATACAAATATCAGATTGTTTTCTACTTTGAGGTCCAGTTGAATATTATTAGTTACCTCTCAATTAGCTTGCTCAAAAATAAAAAATAGTGGTAAAATTCTTAGAGTTTTTTGGGTGTGGGTTTTTGGTTTTTTTTTTTTTAATTTCTTGAGCTGGTATCTTAAAATAGGATGGGTTTGTGTGTGTTTATTTATAAAGTACGTTTGGTATTGTTGAATGGAGCTTAATGTGCTACTTTACTTGTTAAAACAATAATGTATTTAGTGTCCCTAAAGTACAAGCCTCCACTTTTGAAGCCCTCTCTCTGATTAACCTACTTGCTCTTGTATTTAGAATAATCACATAATGTAATTTTTAGTAAAATCAAGCTATAAGGAATTATAGAAGGTCTATAACAGAATAATCTGTTTTGGAGCTGATAACATGCAAATTGTAACATAATATAGAAATATAGGAAAATCATGTGGATATGTAAAAATAATTTGTTCTTTGAGAGCAGAAACATGTTTGCAGTGCACTCAAGTGTATTGTTTGATTAGGGGAGAAGAAGGGAATATTTGTGGAAGATCAAACAAGCTCATGTACAGGGTAGATTTTATAGTTCACCTAAAATCAGAGTCTTTCTTCTAAAATTCATCTGACACATGTATCTTCAACTGTGAGTATTGGTCATTTTCAGTCTAACAGAATTTTGTTCTATATAGCATTCAGTGAAGTGACTGTGCACAGTTACCGTGTCATCAATGGGGGAATCATTGTCTGGGATACCAGAACAGGAATGCTTTGAATACTTTGAAAGTCAAAACTGTACTTTTGGAAACATACACTGAAAATAATTTAGTAATAGTCAAGTTTAACAAATACATTAGAACCTGATCTTAAGGGTTATATCATACTTCACTTCAATATCCTTTGGAATATTAAACTTGTACAGTGTTACAGTCAATCCCCTCTGTGGCCAAATAACTGGCTAGTTTACATAGAGCAGGACAGTGGCATGCACTCAAGAAGCATTTCTGTAAGTGTATCTTCATGTGTATAAATGTTTGGTCACTAAAAAGGTATTAGGTGAAATTCAACAAACAAACAAAAAAACCCAACCAAAAAAAAAAAAAAACCAAACCCAAACAAGCTTCCTGTAGTTTGTCAGTTGTACATGCCAAGTAGAATAGAAATTCCCTTACTTAACCATCAGTGAATAGCATAATAATCTTTTAATATTCCAGTATATTGTCTCCTGGGAAAAAATGTTTGAGTTAAATAAAAGTGTATAGTAGTAAAGACAAGGATGTGTCTGTTCCAGTTGGCATTTTAAACAGCAGACTCCTGAGTTTGCAGCATTCTGCTCAAGTAAGGCTGGGGGAGTTCCTTTCAGAAGGGCAAAGGAAATACTGCCCTACATACTAGAAAAGCATGAGCAGAGCTACCCTTCTGTGACCCTGCCGCTTGTCTTGGCCTTTGCATATGCCTTCCTCAAAGCATGGACATCATGACAGATCCTCAGCTCCTCCTGTTCTTTGGCCCGTCTTAAATCCAGCGAACACTTTTGCACCCATCTGAATCCAGAGAAGAGCCAAGTACTCGATATGAATGTAGTGTGTGGCTTCTTCAGTTAGTGCTGCCCACTGTTGGTGGCTGGAAAATAGGGATGTAGAGTTTGCTGCTACCTGCTTGGTTTACCTCTACTGTGTTCTTCAGCTATCAGTCAGCATAGTCTGTTGATAAAATGAGTTGCCTTTTCAGCCACATCACATCACATTTGTTTACACTCTTCTGTTTGAACTCTGACTTCTCTTTATTTCAATACTATAATATTGCTATCATTACACGTGGCAACTTGTTTCCTTATCAATGGAAAGAAAAAGGTAGAAAGCAACTGTCTTTTTTCAGGTAGCTTGCAACTGCAAGCCAAGTGCAAGACACACTTTCAGCAACCTGAACCCTTAACATCTGCATATCAAACCCGTTTTACCTTCTCTGTGCTTTGCATTGCACAGCCTGCTCCTTCAAAATTGCAGTTACCCTGTGTTTCAAATCCATGACCAGATTCCCCCAAAATCATGGCTGGCTCTCCTGCAGACAGTCTGTGTGCTTCCTAGAGAGCAAAAACTTTAACTGTGGAAGTGAATGGTGGTTTAGTGAAAAGTGTGACAGAACTAGATTCATAAGTCTGAGGAAGTAAGATACTCTAGTGCCTGTTTTATAATAATCGTTTCCATAAGTTGCTTGCTACAGGGAACTTGATTCCTTTCTGCATGTCCCAGATTGGTTTCAGTCATTGCATGTGGCTGCTTTTTTCTCTTTTAACTTGTGGGACATGTCTTAAATTGCATGTAAAATATGATATTGTGTCCATGGCATTTCTAAACATAGCATTTCTGGTTTCCTTTCTCTGCTTTGATGTCAGGGTTTTGACAACTGCCCTTTACTTATGTGCCTACCTACTGCAGCTGGAAACCCAGCTTATATGCCATATTCTGCCTTTAAAGCTATTTCTCTTCAATTTTTTTTTTTTTTTTTTTGTCTCAAAGAGTTTTGTGGTTTTGTGCTGATTTTCTGTTACTTTTTTTTTTTTCATACTAGTAGAAATTAGCCCACCCAGGTTCAGTACTCAGGTGGGGTTTTTTTTCTTTCCATAGTTTTCTAGCTTTCATGTTGTTTACAAGGTTTGCATTGACATGTTGCACTTTACAGACATCACGATCTAGACTAGCATTACACTGTATAATAATTTGTAATGAAAATTGCCTCAGATGATTTAACAAGCAACATTGAATGCAATAGGTAGTATGGAAGTAAAGCCTGATTTAGAGCCTGCTCTTAGGTCTTAAGGCATAAAACTCATGGTGTTAAGATGGTAATGGGGACACCACTGTCTGTTGTCTGAGGCTGGTGTGATAGAATTCTAAATTATGTTAGCACTTTACAGTAGTCTTCACATGTAAAAAATACTGCTACACATGAGGAGAGCACAGAGACACATAAAATCAGCTGTCTGTCAAAAGTGAATTCACAGATGCATCTGACGATGATGGGCAGCATATTGGTCCAGTTCTGTTACTGATAGTTTCCTTGTTCTGAAACAATAGGCTTGTTAGCTTTTACTTGGAAAGGCTATGATGGGGGGAAAGTGTTTCCCATGGAAGAGGAAAATAATTCCTATTAAAGATGCCAAGGATAAAAAAGCTAATGAGGATAAGTATGATTAAGTTTTGTGCTGCAGAATGATGAAGTGAAATATTCTTGCCATCTGTGGTAGAAGAGGTTACACATGATTTTTTTACTTCTGCAGGTGGCTATAATAAACCTTATTCATTATATTTCTCCATCACCACCTCTGTATTTAACTTAGAAAACTCAAAATTTAGCACTGACTTCATTGTAATTGGCAACAATTTCAGACATCTACATCTTAAATGGGTTTCTAACACAGGTTAACATGTTGTTCTACTGATGTGTTCATTAAGCTCTTAATTAGGTAGTGGTATGCAATGATGATATTGTGTGATGTGACATCTTCCCCAAACTGTTCATGAGAAGTTATGTGTTTAAAACAGAGTGGAGGGTATTGCAGGTGGGAAGTTCATTTCCACTAAAATGGTAATAATGCAGTTTTAAAAATCAAATGTATTTAGTTTTACCATGAAAAGATACAACTTTAGATTTATTCTTTTATTATGCTTAACACTTTCATTTTGTAATCTAATTCTGAAATGTTTTCTTCTAGTATTTTTTGTTTATTTGTTTATTGGCCTTTTCATTCCCTTGCAGTAACTTTATCTGCAATTTAATAAGTTTCAAGTCTTTAGAAAGTGGAGATTAGCAGTGCTCTGTATAGAAATGTCTAGATAGCATCCTCCTGGTGAACAGCAGGGAAGAGAGGGTGCTTCCCTGAGAGCTTTTCATTTGCCCAAGACAGTACCTTTTCAATTGAAAGAAACTTATTATTATGAAAAATAAAACTGCATTCAGCCTTTTTGGTGATAAATTGTCTTACTGCAGTCAGGCAACACTTCGTCCAAAGACAAAGGCATTGATAAACTATTTAAACTGAGAGGCATAACAGGCACAGGGAATGTGAGTTTCTAATTGTGAGGTTGCCAAGATAATTGTGGGTTTTTATTTTAATTTGAGTGATCTGAAGGTGAAGAATCCAGAGAAGGGCAACAAAGCTGCTTAAGGGTCTGGAGCACACATCCTGTGAGGAGTGGCTGAGGGAGCTGGAGTTATTTAGCCTGGAGAAGAGGAGGCTCAGGGGTGACCTTATTGCTCTGTACAAGTATCTGAAAGGAGCTTGTAGCCGGGTAGGGGTCAGCCTCTTCTCCCAGGCAACCAGCAACAGGACAAGAGAACAGTCTTAAGCTGTGCCTAAAGAGGTTTAAGTTGGCTGTTAGGAAGAATGTCTTCACAGAAAGGGTGATTAGATATTGGAGTGGACTGCTCAGGGAGGTGGTGGAGTCACTGTCCCTAAAGGCGTTTAAGGAAAGACTGGCCATGTCACTCAGTGCATGGTCAAGTTGACAAGGCAGTGTTAGGTCATAGTTCAGACTCAATGATCTTGGAGGTCTTTTTTAACCTAAGACATTCAGTGATCTTAGGGAATACCTTAGTGAGTTAAGCTACAGTCAGAAGCCACTGATGCTGCTATATCACTTGTGGTGGCAAACACAGAAGTTGCAGTGTCAAGAGTTCGGGGTTTGTTTTGTTGGGGTTTTTTTTATGACTGAGTGTTGTAACCTGTGCCTGGACAATAGTATGCTACTTACTGGTGAGTAAAGTTTGAGAGGATGATGTGATAACAGAGAACTATGGTTTAAATCCTCTGATTGGTACCCTGGTCCTCAACTACACATGTATTTTTATTCTTTTTTTAGTATTTTTTTTTAAGTCTTTCAATGTTATTTCTGCCTGCACAGTGTGATGGTGAGAACATTGGTACCGAAAGACACAGCTGCCCTCTGCAGTATTTGTAAACAGCTTCAGTCTCAGTAGCTTCTATAACTGATGCATCCTAACAGGTGGTACAAACACTGGCTGTCTCACAAGAAGAACAAAAAATGCTCTGGTAAACAAAGTAATAGTATATTTGTATGGTATTTTTGATTCTGTAATTGCGTACTAAGGCTGTGAACTATAATGATTTAACCCACCTCCAGTTAACAATTTGACAACACTGCTATGTAAGCCTACAGTTATAACAGAGGATAATTTCAGGCTTCAAAGCTCCCAGTGTAGATATGTCCAAAAGTCCATTCTGCACTCTGAACTCTCTGTGGTTTTCAATTACTACACACAAAGGTCGTGATTTCCAGCCCTATTGTTCTGCTCTCCACTAGTTTTTCCAACCTCTGATTTATTATAGTAGAGAGTGAGATAAGAGCCAGTAAGTCAGTGTGTATGTTTTGATGGGGGATGGGAGGAAAGGCTACAAATGCTTTTAGTAAAGCAGAATGCTCTCTTGGTGGCTGCTTTGCTGGGGTTTATTAGTACATCTGCCTTCAAATGAGTCCTGCAGGTACTTTGACAAATGGATTGAGATATTGCCTAGTAAATTCCTCTGCTTCACGTAAATACTTCTGTGTGCTATGTAGATGATTTGTAACTTCCTATGCCAAGGTGTCTTTGTAAATCACAACAGAGACCCCTGTGCCTTCCATAAGCTATAGTGTGGCTTGCAAGAGGAAATGAATTAAAGCTGAAGAAAAACACTGACAGAAAAAGCATTAATAGGTGTTGACATTCTAAGCGTATATTGAGGAAAGAGATGTCTTTTTCCCTTGCCAGTTCTTCCCACTCATGGCAGCATGTGCTGTTTGCCTGTGGAGTTATAAGACCAGTTCTTTCTTCTGCCAAGAGCTAGGGTCCTAATTTGAATCTCCTCCTAAGTCTAATTTCTCTTGTGGCTTTTCCCTGCACCACTACTGTTCCTTGAGTGATATTTCAGACACTTCAGTTGGCTCATCCCAACACCTTTTCTGCCTTGAAAGAGAAGTTTAAACTTGACAGAGGGACTTGAATTCTTCAGAGCTCCTGGTCACAGGATAATGTATTTGGTCTCTCAAAATATTTAGAGAAGAGATGACAGCTGTGGGTGTTTCTGATGCATGAAGGAAGTTGGAAGATCACGTTTTTTAAAAAAAATAAACCGTTACATATGTAATAATCAAATGAATTTCATTTGGAATATACTTTAAAAGCAATTAGTCTTGTAGGCATCTCTGAGGTAGGCAAGTGTAATATTTGTCAAGAGGGAAGAAGTGGGGAATATGGTATAAAGGTAGGTGTCACTTCCAAGGTTCGATCTTGGGACTGGAAATTCCTGAGTCCCTCACTTTGGTCCCTTCCTTGTTTAAAAAAAAAAAAAAAAATTTAGTTTTCTGCAAGATCCTGCAAGTTAAAATTCAGGGCAGCAGCCACAGGTGAAGGATATCTTGGTGGTATATAAGCTAAAATGACTTCTTAATTACTTTTTTTTTTTTTTTTTAACTTCCAGAGCATGCTTTAATTCAAATGAAAGATACCTGGTTCCATACTGGGATAACTGAATAGAACTTAATTTGCTGTGATCTAGTAACACCTGACTGATTCTTCTTCTTTTTGGGAGCAAGCTGTTAGCAACCTAATGGCTCACATTTGTTTGGGCTGAAGAAAAGCTGTTTTATAGAACAGGTGTTTAGGCTTTCTGTTTTGTCTTGTTGGTGTTTTGGCTTTTTTAATTAGAAAGAGTCCCTCCATTAAAATAGTTGTCAAGCATTGAGACAGACTGCTCAGCGAAGTGGTTAAATAACTGTCTGGACATGTTTAAAATGTGTAGATGTGGCACTTAGAGACATGACTTAGTGGTAAACTTGGCAGTGCTTCCTTAATAGTTGGACTTGATTATCTTAGAGGTCTTTTCTAACCTGAACAATTCTATTGTTTAATCAAGTTCGGCAAATGTTTCCTTCTCTATGGAAAGTATTTCCATGCATATATGTGTGCGTGTTAAGGCTGAGAATAGTACTGCTGCAACTTACTATGTCAGCTTTTTAGACATTTTTATCTTATAATTTCTTCTGAAATGTTTACTGTCAAAGCTGGGCTCAAGACTTTGATTGACCTAAATAATTATATACAGGGTTAGTAGCATTTAAAAGTTAAAGATAATAATTTTTTTCCCATTAAAAAAAAGTTTTACAATTTTCAAGTTTTAATATGCCCTGTAAATTCTTGTGGTACTCTGTTCTGATTTCATGAAACATACCATGTGCTCTTTTTATAGAAATGTTTCTGAAGTCAAACTGAAGAAAGAGATTGTTTCTGAGAGAAAAAGCACATGAAAAAGTTTGCTAAAATGGTAGCTTACTTTGTTTTGGTATCATTTTTTCTTATTCATGTAAATGTATGGACTGGCAGGGAGAGTGACTTTGTTTCTGCTTCCTTTATAGAGTTTCCTAGCCTGTACTCTGGCTAGTCCTTAGTAATTTTTTTTTTCTTTTTATTTTGGATCTGTATCTTTTTATCACACATTAACTTCAGAAAAATCAGGAGTCTTGAGCAATATTCTACCTGCACTTACTCTTCCCTCTTGGTACAGGAGGATAAGTTTTGATCCCACTTGCAATGTATAAGACGCTCTTTTAATTAGCTGTATTTTACTCTATGTCCTCTGACTCAGAAGGAGAGTTTTCTGGTAGGTCTACTATTCCTCCTGTTTGTTTTGTGCCTTAAGTCTTAGGCTGTGACTAAAATGTGCTAGCAGGTGAAAGCTCCTTGCTTTCAGAAATGTTGGTGTCAACTCTTAAAATTACGGGTGAAGAGAAATTAAGGAAGCTCATTAATTTTTCAGATATGCTAGTTTACCTGCTGGGAAAGTTGCGGTCCTTCAGATGATGTAAGTGATATATGCAACCTCAGGCAGCCTACATGTTAGCAATGACCTTTGATTGACTGTGGAAGCATATAAAGTCTTAATAACTGACTCCATACAGAGACAACTTGTAGTCCACTGTAGTTAGTAGGAACTGAGGGCCATTATAGTCTGTTGGATATTTGGAGGCTTGTATAAAATGAGGTGGCTCTTTCAGGCTAAACTTGGGTTGACAGATACACATAACTCTATAGATTCTTTTACTGGGCAAGGCACAGCTTGGCCAGGATTGATGGAAATTGTCTTCATGTTAAGATCATAAATAAGGACCTACTTTGTTTGTTGGTAAAACCAAATATTTAATTCAATTCTCTTTGTTTTACTTTATTTCAAGTAAGGAATGCAAGAGGGGAATTGATACAGGTGTGAGTTTCAGGAAAATACTTCAAAAAGTAGATATAGACATCTGATTTGGTCAGCATTCATTATTAAGAGACAGGAGGGACTCTCCTATTGGATTTACTGGTTATTGACATGATTATGTATTTAATTTTCTGAGTGTCAGGAAAATCCTAAGTATATTTTAATTTTAAAAGGAATTTTCAAATGTCACTGCAGACCAAATTAAAAACTAGTGATAATAAAAGACATCTAATTCTTTCTGTATACACACATGTGTATATACTTCCAATCTTCTTTCTTTTTTTCTCTTATGCAGTGTTTGCTAAGGAATGGACTAAGTTCTTTGTTTGGGTGATGATTATGACACAGTGGGATACCTGGGCTATGGGGACTTCCTCAGATTACTTTTTCTTTTCCTTCTCTTGTGTGAAGCTGAATTAAGAAGATTGTCTTTCTTTTTACAAGAGAAGAAAAGGTATTCATTATTTTAATTTATCAGTGTTTTAATATCTGCAGTCTTGGGAGGTGTTAGAATTTGGCAATAAGAGTAAATGTCTTTTTCTGAAACAATAAAGACAGGAAAAATATTGAGTCATAGTTTCTGAAAAGACATGGTGGAGCACTACTTACCTTTCCTGATGATCCTTCTTCAGCACTCAAACAGTGAAAATCTGAAAGCACAAAACCCAGTCATCTCACTATGTAATTCAACATAAAATTTTATGGAGAAATTTCTAGATACTTTCAACAATCAAGTTTTTGTTACAAATACTAAGTAAACAGTTTCCCATTAAAAGAAATTGTTTTTCAGTATGCACTTGTATCCATTTTACTTTATTATCCTTTTGGGTTTTAACTCTTGGCTGTAGAAGAGAGATCATGTTCTCTTAAGCCACTCAGGTTACTCAAAGTGTTTGGAAATAACAGAATAAAAACTTTGAGTTCATTTCACATGAGATAAACAAACCAAAACAAACTCACGCTGACTTGTTTTGACAAATCTGTAGGCATTAAGTGTAGTCATTTCAAACTATACTTTGCAAAGTGGAAGGGTTTAATTCATTAGTGTTCTTAGTGTCTCGTTTTGTCCCGTGGGTATTTCAATGCACCAGGCATATTGGTGGAATTAGAAAGGTGTAGGGTGTGTTGGTCCTCAATTAGGTGGGGACTGATAAGGTGGTGAATTTGGGTTCTGAGATGGTTTAGTACTACATCCAAAACATATCAACCACGTAAGTGATGAACAATCTATTCCTGTTAAAATTTGCTTAAAGACTCCGAAAGAGTATGTTTGTCCCAAGATTCCAATTGGATTGGGTACTTTCTGCTTGCTTACACTATTTGGTATTCAGGCAAACTTTAAGGTGGAATGATGCCTCTGTCTTGCTACAGCATAAACACCTACATGAACTTGAGGATAGGTGGAAGGATGCACGAGCATAGTTTCACACTTGATCCACTTCAAACTGGTTCTATATGGTGTGCCATTAATGAGCACAACATCAAGGTATGAGAAGCCCGTGTAAAATAAACTGAACGTTTACTCAGAAGACTTTTGTTGTAAGCCTTAATATAAAACAGAGCAAAACCACTGTGGTCAGTAGAAATAAAAATAGCAGTATAGAGGACAGCACCACAGTATGAGCTTCCTGTTGAAAAGAACTGAAAGCTGTGTTTGTAGTGGATATTTTCTGGATTCTGCCTCAACCTTTACAAATAGATCACAGCTGGAGTATTTGCAGGACTTCACATCTTTGGGGCATGCTCAACACTGGTTTTTGGTATAGATTCTTTTTTCCTTTTGCTGTCTCAAAAGGAATTGAAGTGGAGGTCAAAAAGAACATCTGACTGAAAATATCCAAGTCAAGATAGCAGGACAATTAAAACAGGAAGAAAAAGGGGAGGATAATAGCAGGACTCCACAGTCACCAAAGCATGGTAACCTTCGTCATTGACCCTGACCTCTTTGCGTTTCAACTCCCTGTGTTGTGCTTATACTTTGGGAACATATTAACTGGAAAAAAAGAAAAAGCAGACACTAATCTAAGAATACTACAAAAGCTCTGCAAAAAGGGGATATTGGTACTGCAGTCTGAATGCTGTTTAAACATTGGTTTAAAATGTTAATTTTTCATTTCTTAAATCTTTTTTTCCTAACTGAGCATGGATATACCCAGGAAAAATGACACTTGGCGTGTGGTGATTTGAAAATCACTGTCTGCCCTTGATGTCTTCATCTGACAACATCTATATGTTGCCAGGTTGCCATGACAACTAAGTACAGTTGTAATTGCAACCCTGAAAAGGTAATTCTTTCACTCAAAATGTGGCATACATTTAGCCTGTCTGAAGTTTCAACAAACCATCTTTTAATGACAAGTATTTTGAAAGGCCTGAATGAGGCAGTTTCTTTGATGTCAATTTTTTTTTATCTCATGTAGCTTAACTAGAAAGATATGTTGGCTTTTATTCAGTGGAGTCTGTGTTTTTTTCACCTTTTATGCCTTATTTAAGTTTCAAATATATGGTATCAACTGTGAACCTGGAATTAACATATGAAAGCAAAATACCACATAAAGTGTTCATTTGCTTGTACTGGCAGTTCTGAAAGCAGATGATCTTGATACGTTCCTTATGCTTACTATCCATCAGGTTAAATCAAATGAGTTTTGTTGTATAGCTGACTCTATACTCAAATTGGGGAAAAAAAACAAAACCAAAAAACAAACCAAAAAGAACAAACAAAAAAACCCCCAACAGAACAAAACCACAACCAAACAGCAAAAAAGCACACCCATCAAACTCAAAAATAACTCCAAGTGTTTCTACTCAGCAGACCATATAGGTGTTGTAGTACCACAAAGGCAATCTTAAGCTGCATTATTTCTATGATATTTCTGCCTGATTTGGATGCCTGTACGGGGTGGGAGGGCGGGAGAAAGAATCAGGGAATTATGGTGGGCATAGCTGAGCTTTCTTATGCATGTACAATCCTTGCTGCTAAGAATTGCCGGCATTGGCTGCATTTTACTCTCTTGACAGCCTGACCTATTTCCTCCATCCATGATGACATACAGTCTCTCACCATCCATTTCCATGGCACAGGGAAAGTAATATGGCAGTCAACTACACTACTTTGTAGTAGTGGAAAAAGTCACCCTCCTTGGATGTTTGGTTGTCATTTAGTGCTGGAGTATTGGGCTTTATACTCTCAAGGGTATACACTAGCTCTAGAAAGCTTAGTACCACATTTGCTTTTACTTTCCACATTAGCTTCCTCAAACTGCAGTATTGCTCCATGAGGACATGGTAGGAGCATTTCCCAGGTTACTGAGTGCATGCTCTCTAAATGACAGCACTATTATTTCAGATTTCTGGGATAAATCAGGCAACTTCAACCTTCAAATTTATTAGAGGTTCAGTGAAAGCTGAATATAAACCCACATTATTTAACTTCATATGGGATAAATGCCTGCATTTATCTGCTGGTTTGTCTTGTGGATCCCCAACACATAAAATCACTCTCTATAAGACACATGCAGAGATGCTTGGGATTTTTTTCCCCTTCCCTGAAATGCAAGAGCATGGTGGGCTCTGAGTGTGTTCTAAAGTCAAGCTGATTTTGCTAAACCAGCTTTGCCTTTCCAGGCTACACTTCAATTGAAAAATAGTTTAAATGCAGTGAGGCCATTCACATTCCTGTCTTATAGTTCAATCCCAGCTGGCAACTAAGCTCCACACAGACACTCACTCTCTCCTCCCTCTGAGTGGGTTGGGAGAGAGAATCAGAAGAGTAAAAATGAGAAACCTGTCTTTATCTCAACCCACAGGTTAACAGGTAAAGCAAATATCACACACACAAGAGAAGCAATGCAAGGAATTCATTCACTAATTCCCATCAGTAAGCAAGGACTGAAACCAACCGTATCTGGGGCTGCATCAAAAGCAGTGTGGCCAGCAGGTACACAGGCTAGAAGTAGCTGATTCTGTCCCTCTACTCTGCTCCTGTGAGACCCTACCTCTGGAGTATTGCCTCCACCTCTGTTGCCCCCAAACATAAAGACATGGACCTGTTGGAGTGGGCCCAGAGAAGGGCCATGAAGGTGATCTGGGAGCTGGAACACCTCTCCCATGAAGAACAGCTTGGGAGAGTTTGGATTGTTCAGCCTGGAGAAGTCTCTAGGGAGACTTTACATCAGCCTTCCAGCATGTAAAGGGGGCCTTTAAGAAAGATGGAGGTGGACTTTTTGCATAGACATGATAGGAGAAGAGCAAATGGCTCCACACTGAAGGAGGGGAGGTTTAGATTAGATATTAGGAATAACTTCTTCACCATGACAGTAGTGAAACACTGGAAGAGGTTGCCTGGCAACATTGTGGATTCCCCATCCCTGGAAGTGTTCCAGGCCATGTTGGATGGGGCTTCAGGCAACTTCCTCTAGTGGAAGGGGACCCTGCCCATGGTGCAGTGGTAGAATAAGATGAACTTTAGGGTCTCTTCTAACCCAAACCATTCTATGATTCTATGTTGTATGGAATATCCCTTGGGTCAGTCTGGGTCAGCTGTCCTAGCTTCACCCTCTCCCAACTTCTTGTGCACCCTCAGCCCACTTTCTGGTGGAGTGGAGTGAGAGGCAGAAAAGGCCTTGACTCTGCGTAAACCCAGCTCAGCAATCATGAAATCAGTATTTTTCCCAGCACAAATACAAAACACAGCCCCATACAGGCTGCAGTGAAGAAAATTAACTCTCCCTCAGCCTAAACCAACACATCCTGATAATTTTTTTTTTAATAATAGGTCTCCTTGCAAGTCTAGATGTCTCTGATCATTTCAGAAGGGCAGGTCCTCTGCAATAGTGGTGGCATTATGCCAGTTGACTTGGTTTTTTAACTGGTTTCTTTTCTTTTTTTTTTTTCACTTGAAATTATTCAAAGCATTTTTCTTCCTTTTTTTTTTCCTTATTGCCTCCTAATGAAACAGAGCACAAATCCATAGTATTATTCAGCAAAATAGAACTTGTATATTTTGAAACAAGTCACACATGTATCCCTTGAGATGTCCTAAAACTCATTATAACCAAAGTACTGAGCTGGGCTTTCAGTATTCTAACACGCAACACAGTGGTGTAAGTTGCAGAGAAAGAATCATGATTGTTTAATTTGAAATAATCCTTTTATCTTTGAGGCCCGTGCTTTGCATGGATATGCTGTATCATTTGAGTATTTTGTGTGATCTGGTAAACAGTGTTCTAATTGTTTTTGCAGATCACGAGCTTAAAAAACTAGGCACACCTACACAGGGTAGAAGACAGCCATTCTGTGATTAAAAGATATTGAGAATCAGCACATTACAATACCAACTGGAAAGGCAAGTGGAGTAGGGCAGAGACAGCAATCCCCATACCTCTCTATGCAACTTACTCTGAATATCGGTATAGAGAGATATTCTAGAGCCTCTGAATAAACAAACTAGAGGGTGCTGATGTAATTCAGCTCAGAATGTGCTGCCTAATATATATGAAATACATGAAGTGTTTTATGTTGAAAGTTAATTTTCAGCACTGGAAATTTAGATAGTAAATCCCCCATTTACTTCTTGCCATAAACTTCAGCACACAGGAAGATCAACAAGGATTTAACATTCTGGTTTATGCTGTATTTGTCAGTTTTCCTTTCCTTAAAGCCATTGAGATATACATTTGGCCCAGTATTCTTGCAGGAAAACAGATTGTCTATGTTTTGAAAGCTAGTTATGGCCATGCCTTGGATTTCTTATTCCAGTTGCCACTGTTTCCTGGCAGAGTCACTGTGTTGTGCTTTCAAAGGTTAGAAGTTCTCTCAGTCCTGTAGTAACTCCACACCATTATTTTGTTGGTTTGGATCTTCACCTACTGCACTGTTGTGTTCTGAATTTTCTCCCTGCATATGAAGGGACAGACTTCTCTCCCCTTCCTTCCTCACTGACTACAGGTTCTTGCCTTCCCTTCATGAGCGCTGTGCCTTCTGACTAACCTTGAAGTCATTTACATGCTCTTGTACTCTGCCTCCTGAATTCTCTGTTTATCTGTTCAGAGTTGCATGGCAGGGTATAACTTATAGATAGGTTTATGTTGCATAGGATTAGAATGTAAATTTTTTGTAATTTGCACAAGAAATGCAGAAGTAGGAGACCCTTTAATGTGCTTTCTCACTTGCCTCAAGGTCCTTTAGAATCCTGTTTTAAACCCCTTTCTCTGACCCTGTGCGTAACAGGACTCCACCTGCTAAGAAAGCAGGTTTTTTACTTTCTGCATTGTGCCAGTGCTCTTTAGGGGCTCGGTTCATCTATTATTATGGTGACTTCATGGACTACTTCAGCATTCCTTTGCACAAAGCCTTAGAGGAGCTCTGTTCCCATGGAGGCAGCTTGCTTAGCCTACCTGCCCTGGGTCAGCACAGCAATGTTAAAAGATAACCACCTGAGCTGCCTCCCACAGACACTTGTTACAGTCCCCTTTCCCACAGACACACACTCCTCCTTAAAGCAAATACATGTCAATATTATGATGTTCCCAAGACTCTGTAAATTATATAGAGACTGCCTGTCATTGTATTTCTTTGTTTTCAAGGAAATCTCATTAGGATAGAGGTGAGCTAGTCCCCTAGGTGCCTTTCTGATGTTCTGACATCTCAGTCACAACACACCTTATAATCCTTATTAATTGAGACTTCAGCATTCACTTAGTGTATGGCCCCCCATCATGAAATTGTTTTAGGTTAGTTTTCATCTACCCTGTGTAAATCTCCTTTCTTGCTACATGTGGGAAAGCTGTACAGAAAGCAGCATTCATAACTCCCACTTCTCCTTAAATCCATTCATCTATGAAATCTGTTTCACCCATGAGTATTAAAAGTGATTATTTACATGAGGTAGGTGTGAATTAACCTGTAATGTTTTTGCAAATCTCTACATCTATGTGATCATTGAGGCAAATGGGTGACTGTGGTGTCTGTATGAAAGAGAAGCCGCTTATGTGCAGTTTTGTCATTGCTGTAGAGATTTCTTGCATAAGTTTGGAGTCTGGAACGTGTTTGTCTGCCCATCAGGTGGGACTTGTAGTTAAAAGAGAGTAACAATTACATCTTTTCTGTTGCCCATTCATCATGCATGAAGTTGTTTCTCACATAGAAATGTGATATAGAGATAGTGCCTTGCATGGTCCGTAAGAGTTCTAGTCTTTACTATGTGCGCTGCCTTTAATGCAGTTCTTGCAGCCTTTGGTTATAAATGTGGAAACACGGGCTAATCTATAAGAATCAAACTTGCAAAATGTATGATCTATGCCTATAAATCTGAGAAGCCATTTTGGCAATGAAAAATGTGTTTGAAGGCAAAACAGTATTTAAATCAGAGGGTCACACAACATTTTCTTGAAATTATAATTCAATAAAGAAATTGATGCTAATTAGTGTTTAAATCTCTCATCTTGTCAGCTCTGTGTGGTGGTGCCTTGTTTGAAGTGAAATGTTTTTAGACAGGGCCTTCTAATGCAAAATTTGTTTTTCTTAGTTCTTTGGTGTTGTTGTTAAAGGGAAAGGCATTTTAAAAAGCTGCTTTTTTCCAGCAATAGCAGTAAAGGAAGGGAATTGATATGATAGTCATATTACTTTATATGCAAAGCCCCAGACGATTTATCAACAGCTCTGACCTCTCTTCATCAAGAATAGAGAAAAAATTATTTATTTTTTTGTATTATAGTTATACCTAGAGGCTCCTTTCAAAATTGGCTTCATCATATTTGACATTATACTTGTCAGTGAGCATCTTTCCTCCAAAAAATTCACAAATAGGCCAGGCAAAGACTACAGTAAAACAGATGTTGTGGTAAGCTTCCCTGTCTGGATTCCTTTGTGGAATTGAATGCAGCAGTGGCAGCATCAGCTTGAGGTGAACTGAAGGACAAGAAAATGGTGACAGTAAAAGCTTCCTACTAGCACTGATACTGCACCAATTTGCACCACTTCTGTACAGTATACTCCTAATGCAGTGTAGTATAAAAACACATGGGCTTGCTTTAAATGCTGTGATAGTACAGTGCATTGTAATCTGCTGTTCATCTTGCACCTGGCAGGTGCATAAAACAAAATATTCCACAAACAAGTGAAACAGAAATAATCAAATATGCACTATAAAATAATAATGCAACAATATGTTTATTGTGGAATATATGTGTGCATATAGACTGTGTAAGTTGTATATAAACCGAGATTATATAATATCATACACAAAAGCAGTGTTAAAGTAGCCTTATTAAGGTAATCAAATTTAGCTTTCAGAAACTAGGAAATGTTACTTTGAAGGTTTTCTTCCTGGTCTCTCTTTAATCTTCTTTTCTCCTCTCCTGTTCATTCTTTGTGCACAGTCCCTAAACCTGCCTTACTGCACGTCATTCAATTCCTGTTCAAATATAACAATTTATATCCTTGTGAGTATTTAAGTTATCGTTACATAGTCCAAACATTTAAATGTTAATAAACATGCCACCAATACTACTGTGAAATTCTACTGATATCATTATAATCATTTAAAGGTAGTTTTTCTAGTTTTATTACAAAAACCACAAAAACTGATGGATTACGAGTGGTAGGAAGTTTAGAGCTGAGGCAAATAGATTACAGTCAAAATAGCCATTTATTTGTGTGATCCAAGATACCCAGAGAAGCATGATCTCAGGTATTGTTTGGTTCAAAATATAGCTCCTGCTTGGATCCACAGCTAAGAAATTTGGACCTACATCACTTCTGCACGTTAGAGCCAGACTCTTCAGTCAAGAGCCTCAACAATGTAAAACACGAACATTTAACCAACTGTGAAAGTTAACATTCTGATTTGTCCGGGGTTCTGTCTTCGCGCACAGTATGTACATATAGAATGAAATTCACCTTGGCAACATCTTAAAGACAGAGCTTTTTTTTTTTTTTTTTGCAGTATCTCTCCAGCTTTCATAGGGACAGCCAAACACAAAACAAATGTCACAACAATTTTGTGAGTGTTAGTAATCTTTATGGATCCCCAAGGGGAAGTAAATGATATCCAACCACATTTCACATATAGAGTTAAGTAAAGCAGTATCTGATCAATTTTAAAGATATATTATGCAGCTAGTAGCCAATGTGACATGTCATTTTATTATCTGCCTTATGTCATTGTCAGGAACGAAAACTGTAGGACTACCCACAAATGATGACTGAGTTAACAGAGAACTCAACAGTAATGGAAAGTTATTTTTCTCTAGGTAAAACAGAAGATACTGAAGCCTTGGTGGGGGTGGGTGGGTCTTGGGTTTGGATTGGAGGTTTTTTTCCATTTCTGGTCTTGATTTTTTTCTGTGGTGCTTTGGGTTGCTCCCACACACACACCTCTTGAGACACAGTACAGAAGAGAATTGTTTAGTCTTACAACCGAAATAGCATGTATCCTACTTTAATTTGTCTATATTGAGCATACTTTCTTCCATTTTAAAGATACATCAACGTTTGATAGGACATACTCAAAGTTGTAAAGCTCTTTCTCCAAAATGAGATATAACAAAAACAGTAAAAGAAAAATATTATGTAAACTCTAGGTGTATTTATATATATANNNNATATATGTCTTTTTAATACCGTAATTTCTTTTTAAGACATCCTGATTGAGTAGGTATAAGAAATCATAAGTTGGGATAAACTTAATGACCAGATCTGAAAAAAGTATAAATCTACACAAAAATAGACTTTTTGTCTATATATAGCACAGAATTAGCTAGAATGCAGGATACATCTGGAGACTACTGCAAATGTTGTGTTTGTATTAAAAGATGTTTCATTTCCAGTGTTCTTAAATAATAATCAGTTCCATGAAGATTTTAATTTCTAGATAGATCGATTTATTCTGTTTGTATTATTAATGATGAGTTGCAGTTGCATTAATGATGCATCTTCAGTCAATAAACAGCTTCCAGCAAATATTTGAAAACACTATTCCATGAATTAATTTATATTTTATGACATCTGATTTTCTGCTCAGAAATTTTGTCTCAAAATAGCAATTATTATAATGTGAACTTTGCATGGAATATCTTTTGCGAAGAAACCTGATAATTATTGGTTTCCTTATGGTATTAAAAATTTTCCCTTATCAGCCCTACTGTTTGTTAACTGGACAACTTGGAAATTTTCAGTCCTCCCTCACATTCCAAAGCAGTTTTAAATGTAGTATGATAGTGCTGGAGAGCAGCGAGTGTAGAGAAGCTGTCTAGCGGAGCTGTCTGCAAATCAATGATAGTCATTAAAAATAAATTTAGTATGTATTGTTACTCTCAGATATTTTCTCGCCTTGGATTAGGTTATGTTCCATGAGTTTTTATTCTTCCTTTGCTTCCTCTGTGCTGTAAAAATGTTAAAGTATTCAGGCTATTTTAATAATCTTCTTAAGTACTGCTAATGCTGTCAGTTAGCTGATCCGCAGTGGAGCGTTATTAGTCAAATGAGTAATTTCCCATGTTCTAGCAGTAAGTATAATATTTAGAGATATTAATAGCATCTTCAGTTTGGGTAGGTGTTGCACTGTTATTTCAGTATGTGAGTAGCTTGAAAAGGTCAAAAGTCTTGCTTCCTCAGGCAGAACTTATTTTTTTGATCTCCAGGCACAATTCTGCCAGCAGTGTGCTTTGGCAGGGGGAGCTGGGGGAGGTGCAGAATGTGCTCCCTGTTGCTGGCCGTGCATTTGTGTCTTTTAGTCTGTGACTTCTGCTTAGGGCAAGGGCAAGCTTTGACAAAGCTGTGCCTTTCTGTGACTGGAGCTAAGGACTCTCTGTTCAGGCCTAAAGGAACTAATAATAGTGTTAGTATGGTATGTCAAAACATTTGTACAGTCAATATTCATGGATTCTTTAGCATAGCACTTGCTTTTAAAGTTTTCTCAAAGTAAGTGCAGAACATTGCTGCTTGTATTTGCAACAATCACCAACACCGCTGCCTATGGGGCTGTGTGAACGCCCACTGTCTGCAGGAAATGCTACAGTTATTCAGCTCTTGCTCTGCCCATTTCTAAAATGTCATTATTGTCAGACAACACATCACTGTTAGTGTGACCATTTAAATGGCAAGGAAATTTCCTCTTGTCATGGGATAAAATGTTAAATAGAAAATGTTAGTAACGTCAACCTTAAAAGGTTTTCTGTGTGGTGGTTTTTTTTTTTTTTTTTCTATTATGTAGCAAAAGACCTTCCCCTTGAAGGTCAGGTACTCCTTGGTACCATTTTGATAAAGAAACTTTCTGATTATTGCAAGACCTGTTCAGCTTATTAGCACCAAAAATATGACTGGCTATCCATCTCAGACCTTTCCCTGCTTCTGTTGTGTTGCCACTGAGAGCTGCCCATTTCTGAGTGAGAAAACAATGGATCTGCCCAGAGCAGTTTAAACATTTAGGAAGTGTAGCCAGGTGGAAGGGATATTCTAATGGTGCTGGGGCTGCAAGCAGAGAAATGCTTGTTCTCCGATTTATCTTCTGCGATGTATAGTTATGCTGAAGGTCTGGGTATATTGGCTTGCTGTACCTGCCTGGCATAATCTGTTGTGTGTCCATAGTCAATTCCTTAGTATTTAATTTGCCTACAAGCATAAGAACTTTAGGAACATGTGGCTTTCCTCTTTGATAATGTTGGAAACATGGGCTTGGGCTTTTAATCTCTGATTAATCAGGAGAGTAAATAATTTTGCAGGAATGCCATCTGAATTTAGTTAATTGCATGTGGGGGACAAATCCATATTTTAAACTCAGCCTTCAAAGGCCCTAAGTTCAAAGGTAGCCATGCTGTGCCTACATAATTCAGACCAGTATCCTGTGTGGAATATGTATATTACCTTTAAAGCTAAAAACTCATGTAAACTTGAAACTAATATTGCTAGTGACTGTGCAGGTAAAAACAATTTAGACTTTGTACTACAGGAATCCTAAATGACGAAGGATCTCAGTATGCTTTGTCATGAAGAAATAAAATAGCAATAGTTTTTCTATTTGTGAGCAAAATTAGGGAGTTCTGTTACTTTTTTTTTTTTAATCAGTATACATGAGTTTAAATTCCATGAAAAATTTTGGACAACTCTTCTCTCATGTTCTCCATATAATTCTTGTACTGACAACATGACCCGTGGTTTACGCCTTTGTTGAAAATGTGGCTAACAAAATCTACAGATAGATAGATCTATATTTTGCAAGTATATATTATTACATATTCCATTCATTTAAATATAGAGGTAGTTTTTTAAAATACTATAAACATCTGTAGAAGTGATATCATGCTGAAGTACTTCTGAACTTCAGGGTAAACTAGGAGAAATGTTTTGCATGCTGGAAGTCAGAATACTTGCTCATATAATTTAATACTTCTGTTACTGAATTATATGAGGGGAAAGTAAAATTAATTCTTCTGAAGCAAAACCGGAGAACTAAGAAATAATTACAATATACTTCTGCTTTATTGATGTTCATTTTCTTCTTGGGATAGATTTTAGTGTTTTGGGGTCTTTTCAGCCAGTTTATATGGCAAGTATTTGGAGTTCAGTCTGCCAGATCAACAAGCAGAGGAGTTAAAAGGAAACCTTTCTTTTGGTATCTCAAGAGACTTCAGGATAATTTTCCTTTTTAACCCTCTCAGACTAAAGGGGCTCAAAATATGCAGGGAGTGGATGTGCTGGTACCCCAGAGAAGGAGAAAAGCTGCACCTCTTGTCTTTTGTCACAGAACCAGTCCTCTGTGGGCTGGAGGGAAGGAAAACTCAGGTGGCGAGAGCTCACTTGGCAGGAGGCAGGCAAATGTAGGCTTCTGCAGTTTTATTCTTTCAGTCCAAAGATAAAAGGCTCTGACTTAGAAGCGTACATTTGAAGGTGCCTTTGCTTATGCATTGTTGAATGAGGAAGATCCAAAGGCCCTTAAGCTTCAGTTAAAATTCCTGGAAGACAGAACACAGTCTGGATTTGTCTCTGAAAGCAGTTAGGGTAACTCATGAATAATTTTGCATCAAATAATTTTTGAGAGAGCACAGTCCTCAGGCCCAAAGACTTTAAATCTTGATTAGGTTCAAGCCTCATGGGTTGGTCTTGAAATAAATTCATGTATTCAGTGCTAGAAATTAAAAGAAATTGCTGTCTCTTGAAAAATGAGAGTCAGCATGTGTTGAAGAATCCCTTTAATTATATTTCTAGTCTACATTTTTTTTTTAATTCATTCAGCATAGTCTTCATTGCTGTCTCCAAAATAAAACTTAGTTTAGTTAATTGGCTGCTGAAAGTGAACAGGCTCTTATGTAGTTGCAGCATGACCCTTTCAGTGATAAGATGGGCAGTGGGCTGTGTCCTCTACGCGGAGCTATCAGGACATGCATATTGCTGTTGACAAGAGTTGCTGCATTTTCCATTATAATACTTGCTTTTCTTCTATCTGTATTCCAGACAAGTACTGAATATTTGTATGTGTTTTCACACACAGCTCTGTCAGCATATTTTGTCTCTGCCCAAACCCTCCGTATTTCTTTGCAATAGCTGCTAAACATCAAATGGCACAATATTTTTTTGCAGTGAAGGTTAGATGGCAGTGATTTGTTTGAAGCCACCAAATAAGTCTTCAGCTTTAGCCAGAAACGTGTTTTTAAACTAGTTCATGGTGATAGACTGGCAGAGTAAGAAGTACAGAAGAGTCATAGGTGATATTAAAGTAATAACTTGGTAATTCCATTTTTGTTATTCACTGCATATCAAGTTGCAATAGAAATTATCATTAAAAATAGCTTAAAAAAAACCCCTTTCATTAAACAGAATTAAAAAGCTGAGGAGTTCAGATCAAACATAGTTGCATGATTTTAAATACTTTAGAATAACTTCACAATAAGTTTTTTTTAAAAAAATAGGTCCTTTGTGAAAAATGTTATTAGTGGAGTCCTTGAAGCAAGTGCTGGAAAATGTCTTTTTCATTACTTCAGAGGCAGCATTAAAGTACCATGAAATTCAGACATTTTTATACTACTATTTAAGCATTTCCCTTATAGGTCTTATATCTAACAGCCAGCATTTTAAGAGAACTGATATACCTGGAGATGGATCACCAAGTGATCTTTAATAACAAGTTATAAATCCATCAGATTTTCCTAGTGTTGTAAATACTTGTATATCACTAACTTATATTAAAAAAACATATTTGGTTTTAATTAAAATTCTAGTATATATAAAACTTGCTTTTGTAAAAGGAAGTTGTAAATTTAGCTGACCTGAAGCCAGCTAAATTTATTGGATCTTTTAATTTATTCGTGTTTCTCAGTTGGATGGGTCTTTTACAAGTTAAATGAAATTATTAGTTTGTCTAATATAAGTGAATAAACTTCCAGACATCATTTCAATTATGGTACTTGGTCATGAGAGGAAATTTTCTCTCCTGTTGCAGTGTCATCTGCAGTCTACAGAAGAAAAGATTTGCATTTTATTCCTCCCTGGAGACACGTTATAAGACAGAAGAATTAGTAGATAAAATGGAGCATGTCTGAAATAAAGCACTTGTGTTGAATGTCCATCCTACCATGAGTCTCCCCTCACCAGAAAATTCACTGAAGTGGTATTTTTTCAGACCTGCAGATTATTTAATGTAGCTGTGGCTGATGACTCCAAGAACACAGCTGCTAACACCTGGGTTATAAATAGAGGTAACTGTAGAGGAAGAGCAGATACATGCCTGTCTCTAAGCCAAAATATTTTACTCAAGGAGTATTTTCAGAAAAAAAACAGACTAGGACAGTGGAAACAGTTTCTAAGAAATATGCTTAAATGGCACTGTGCCAGGGCAAGGCAAGAGTGGTTACAAACTAAGAGGTAAGACTTGGCTTAGTATTCAGAACTGTGACTTACAGGAATTTTAAATGATGGAGGATCTGGGCAACTCAAGCAGTTAGATGGGCACTGCCACACATCTTGTTAGGGCACTTTTTCTCTCTTAAATAATGATAAAGGAATATGATATTACAAGCCTCTTCCTTTTGTGAAATGTTTGAGTGCCTGCCTGTCATAATGAGGTGGGTGTATTGTTCTTTCCTTCAACTGCTGGTCAGATGACTGCTCTTTGAATATGTTGGTCAGTGGTAACATTACAGAAAAATATATTATAGCCATAGTGCTTTGTCTTCTCTCACCATGATAAAGGACAAGGCATAGTGAAGACTGGTCAGGGCTTGGTTGGTAGGTCATTGGTCATTGGTTGAGATGATTCCTAGGTAAAGGAAAAAGGGGGTAAATGATTATGTTAAGAAAATGCAGCATAAAATTTTTTCACTTGGAAAAGTTATACATCTGAGGTTTGATCACTTGGAGTTTTGACATTCACCTTTCGTAAGGTTCTTTCAGAAGTAACAACTGCCAATGTGCAGACCAAATTTAACCTCAGGTAATTGTCTCTTATGTTGCAGTGCTTCTAGAACAGTGTAATCACATCCTCCTAAAATATGGTCTGGTGTTATTGCATTTCATAAAATAATTGTTCCTTCTTCCCTTAAGCATATGTATTGAAGGAGAAATAGGCAAATTGCTTCTGACAGAATGATTTTAGGCAAGCTAGAAAGGAAATAAGGTTGCCTAATGCTTTCCATTATTAAAGTCTGCTTCCTGTAGCTTATAGTTTTACCAGACTTAAATTTCTGGTTTGGAGTTTTCCATGCTTGATCTCTGTCTTAGGATATTTTTTCAACATATTAAAAATGAAACTTGAGACTGCATGTATAAACTCTTTTCGCTGAACAAGATTCACAGGTATTACATACACCTGTAATTATAAGACCAGATCATTGGAAGTAAATTTGGGTTGAGCTGGCGGACTGACCTCTTAAAATTTTGTTAACTCTTGCATAGTTTTAACAAAGTGAAACACTTCTATAAAATTAATGTGGCAGTCTTGTGTTTGGATTATGTAAAAAGTGCCTGAAAACTGAAAAGTCAAAAGTTAGCAAATATTGTATAATGTTGTTTCCATAAATTTAAGGTCAGCTCTTAGTATGATGAGTTCATAAGCTTGAAACTAATTCCGTTTTTTTCAGTCACCAACAAGGTGGGGGAACCATACAGAGGAAAAGCATTGGTCTCTATGATCACATTTGATCACATTGTTGTAGTTGGGAGGCAAAGTTATCTAGATTATTTTTTTAATTTCTATGAGATTATATGAAATGTCACTTGAAAATATAATTCATGTTGACTTAAATACTCTTTGATGGATGAAAAACTGACAGGCAGAAGACTACTGAGTGATCAATGACAATGCACTGATTATAGAAAGCAGGATCTATTGTAAGCAACAGCCAGTTGTTGATACCCCTGCTTTATGCTGAGTGAAGAGTTTCAGTAGGTTTTTCTTGCAAAAAAGTGCCACATATTTATAAAACATATCAGTTACACTAAACTAAAAGAGGAAATAAGAAATGGAACACAAAGCAACTATTAATACAGAGAGGCAATAACAATTTACTTTTTTTTTTAATGCAATATGGATAAGAAGAATAGATGCAGATTTAGTTTAACAATAAATCTTGTCATGGTGAGGATATCTCTTTTCATAGTAAGGATACAGTTTGGTACTATCAGGCTCTAGTGCAACAGCATCAGAGCTGCACAGCTTGGTGTTAGAAAGTTGTGCAGTGAAAGAGGAAATCACAAGCTGAACCTACAATAATGAATCATTGGTTAGAGATTGATCTCTAACTTGAAGAATAAAGAGGTCCAGAGTGCCTCAAGTCCACAGCATTCACATTAATCCCCTCTAGAATGACTTCATGGTGTTCCTGCTGTGTACTCACTGGTCTTCCTTGCCCCTCCCAGACATGCTGTATGAACATGGGATGTAGACAGAAGGGGAGAAGTTCAGTTTGTAACCTTAAATAGAGAGAAAACTAAGTCACATCCCATCAGACTGGTGGTTTATGACATAATGGTGAAGGCATTATAGCAGTAGTCAACTTCTCCAAAAGGGGAGCTGCTCCTAGCAGAAGTTAACTTAAGTGGTGCTGCCTCATTCATACTGCACTTAGGAAGGAGAAGCTGAAGAAAATCCCCACAACTTTATCTCAGTTGTGTCTGAGTGAACACTTTTTTCAAAGAAAGTGACACAGATGGTCAGCTCAACAACACAAGCTATCATGATTTTCTACCTTAATTTAGCATATTTATTAACCATTCTGTGTATGACATTACTTATATGTCATTACTGAGAACAATCAGACTCAAAGCCATTTCAGCCCACATGACCAACTGTGAGGAGGCACATATTGTCACCAAACAATGCAGATTTAAAGCTTTTTTGGTGGGTTTTGATTTTCTTTTTTTTTTTTTAAATCTCCACTGTATTTCCCATTCTCCTTTAAGAGCAGAGCTTTTGCTGAAATTAGAAGCTGTTATGAGGTAAACAATAAATTCTTTAGACAAAAAAGTCTGTTAAGCTCTTTGGTCAAAATTACTACTTGAAAAATATTATAGTCATAGAATCATAGAATAGTTTGGGTTGGAAGGGATATGTAAAGGTCATCTCCAGTTTAACCCACTTGCAATGAGCAAGGACATGTTTGACTAGATCAGGTTGCTTAGAGCATCATCAAACCTGACCTTGAATGTTCCCAGGCATGGGGCATTTACCACTAGTCTGGGCAACCTGTTCCAGTGTTTCTCCACTCTCATTGAAAACCCTTCCTACCTCTAATCTCTTTCACTTCAAAATCGTTACCTGTTGCAATAGGCCCTGTTAAAAAGTTTGTCCCTGTCTTTCAAGGCACCCTTCATGTACTGAAAAACTGCAGTAAGATCTCTCCAGAGCCTTCTCTTCTCAGTGCTGAACAACCTGAGTTTTCTCAGCCTGTTTCCCTAGGGAGAGGTGTTCCAGCTCTCTGGATCATCCTCATGGCCCTCCTCTGGACCTACTCCAACAGGTCTATGTCTTTAATGTGCTAGAGACCCCAGAGCTGTACACGGTACTCCAACTGGAGTCTGATGAGCGTGGAGTAGAGGGGCTGAATCACCTCCCTTGACCTGCTGGCCATGCTTCTTTTGATGCAGCCCAGGATACAATTGGCTTTCTGGGCTACAAGGCTACACTGCAGGGTCATGTCCAGCCTCTCATCCATCAGCACCCCCAAGTCCTTCTTGGCAGGGCTGCTCTCGATCTGTTCATCCCCCAACCTTTATTGATACTGGGGATTACGCCACCCCAAGTGCAGCACCTTGCACTTGCCTTTGAACCTCATGAAGTTCCCATGGATCCACTTCTCGAGTTTGTCCAGATCCCTTTGGGTGGTGTCAATGAAGACATTAAATGTTACTGGTCCAAAGAAGGACATCTTAGTGACATCATTTGTCACCGATGCCCATCAGGACATTGAGCTGTTGACTGCTACCCTCTTGATGGAACTGTGCAACATACTCCTCACCACCAAACGGTCCACCAATCAAATCCATCTATCTCCAATTTAGAGAGAAGGATGTTGTGGAGCATCCTGGAAAAGGCCTTATGTCCAGATAAATAACATTGGTAGCCCTTCCCTTGTCCACTGATGTAGTCACTCCATCACAGAAGGCCACTAGGTCAGACTTACTTGTGAGGTGCTTGCAAAACTAAAATTCAAAATACGCTTGTTGTTAAAGTCTAGCTTATTGCTTATGAAAAATACTCCACAGTTTGGTGCCAATAGAGATTATGTTATTGCTGTACATTGAGGCAGATCTTCCAAGATGAGAGCTACTATTATGAGGCACTTTTTGTGATGTTTTCCTTTAAAATGCTAATTGGTCTACATGCAGATCCTACTGAATATTTTGCTGTTGTGTAAAAACTATATTTAAAAAGTTGCCTATGAATATGTTCACATCAGTCACTTTGTATGAAAACAGAAATTCCATCTGAGCAGTGACCTACAACAGAGAGGGCAAAAGAAGGATCAGTAGGATCTATGCCAGCAGTATGTCTTATATCTTGAGCAGAATGACTTTCTAAGGTTAATTCATTTTAAACAAGAGGAATCACCTTGTTTTATGACCATGTAGTAATCTCAAGGTCTGTATGTTAAGTTTTGTCATTATGAAAGGAGGTTTTTGAAGTCACATAAAAAAACATGACCTGTTAGAACAATCCAGTGCACAAAGCCTATTTGCAAAGATTGTGTTATAAATCATGATTCACTGTGTGATTATGATCAGTATGTAGTAGAAAAAAAAAATAATCTTTTTCAGTGGCCTATTCTTTTATGACCTTTTTGTACAGTTAAATTGCTTTACTACTTTGTTCTTCAGCTGTGTTTAAATAGTTTTTACATCTTTGCTTGCATATTTTCACTGGACCTATTTTACAGCATTAAAACCTTTAAAAGAAAAGGAAAGGGTTTTTTTCTTTCTTTTGTACGTTATAGAAAATTTATTCATGCATTAATGTTTCAAACACACGATGAGGTATGTAGTAGTGAACATCTTGCTCATTTCTGACCCAAATTGTGGACTGTGCCTGTTGGCAGAGGAAGAATCCGTAAGTCTTCCACATCACTACCCTGGGCTATAAGTTGTATCCCAGTGGGCAGCAAACCCATGCTCCTAAGCATGAATGAGAGCTGAAGTAGAAATCTTTCGTCACAGCTGCTTTTCTTCTGCAGTGGCCGTGAGGTGTCACAGGGGCAGAAACGATTTGGACCACCATAAAACTGTCACTATGTCCCTTTCCTTTGAGTTATTGCCTGATACAACTGCAACCATGTGTTTCTGCCTTGGGATTTGTATCAAAAGTAAAATTTAGTCCTCCATAAGCAAAGAGTGTAGGTGTTCGCAGTCTTTGTGGAAACTTCATTTTCACTGATTCTCAAATGATTTGAAAGTATAGTTTTAGTCTGAAATGTGATGACAACACAGAGTTGTAACTTTCCTTTATATGACACGAGATCAATTTACACCCCAATTTTTTTTTTACTCTTCAGTGCTTGAAGTACTTAAAAATATTTTTCTCTTCCAGCAAATGCATACAGCTTACAGACCCTCTATATTTAATACCCCATGTATTTAAGAGTGTTGCCAGTTACCAAACTTCAACACTGTAAGGAACAACAGATGGAAAGCACAATAACTTTACTATCTCGGTAGAAAGCCAAAAAGCATCAAACCATCTGACACACGTGCCCAAGAGCACATAGAATGATACAATTTTTTTTGCTAGAGAAATTTGAGTCTAAGATCTCATTTGACCCACAAAATGTGAAAGGTACACTTGGACATAGAACAGTTTTTAATATAAAAATGAATTTGCAGTAAATTATTTACATTTGGATCAATACATTCAAGTATCTATAACCACAATAATTTAAAAATAAGTAGTTACAATACTTCACTCGAAGAATCTCTGATATAGAGTACTCTACTACTGAACTGAGTAAGACTTATGAATCTACACTTGTGTGTAGAACCTTGAACTGTTCTACTGCAGACTATCAAACTCAGTGTCATTTTTTCTGCATACTATGATTAACAGTGTGCAGGCCTTTGAAACTTTGAGCTAAGCTTTTCTAAACATATTGGTGAATGATTATTCTTTCTTTTTGTTCCAGTGACATGACCTCTGAAATGAATCATGCAAGCCTTGCCTTAAAATTAGTCTCCGATGTTTTGAGAGCAAGCCAGCAAGAGATGTGTAAATTATGCAGAGAGCAAATCCTGACTGTGTCGTTTACTTGCACAACAAGCTCAACTTTAATTAAGTCAGGGCCTAAGATCCTTTGCCAAGTTGCTTTCAATACTGAATTTACAGTTCATAGAGCAACATCCTCACCTATATGAAAGCCTTTTTAACCCTTCAAAAACATGCCAGTGGTAGAATGTATTGTGATAAAAGGCAGTCATAATTCAGTGGCTGACAGAAATGCTCTTTGATAATTAGAATAATCTTAGGAGATTGCAGACTTGAATGCAAAGATGTAGATTTTTAGATTTCTTCAGTGCAACAGGCATAATAACTGACATGACCTACCACTACAGTGTCAGTATTAAATCTATGAGATTATCGCCTGCTGACATGAAACTGGAAGGAATAGAAAGAGATGACCTAAAGGGCACACCCAGGACCTGGAAGTGAGATAAATTCTCATAACCAAAGAACAGGGAACCTCCCATGTGAACTGTGAAGGTGTTTCCCAGTGAGTGGAATTCATTCTAGGGATTCACACTGAAGGGTGAATTCTTTCCTCTGTGAGCAAATAAAATATTAATCCATTTTTCTTATATTCTACAGAGCTGTATATTTCAAATCTATTACAGCTGCCAGCTAGCAACTGTAACTATTTCATTTCAGAGGGATTGTGGCTGCAGAATTTATATCTAGGGTGTTAAGCATTATTTCTGAAAATTATAGGGTTTGATTTCCAGTACTAAACTTCAGTGTTGTACCTAGTAGTAAGGTCCATCTGAAATACTCATTTTAACAAACAAGAAATTGAAAAAAGTTTACTGATAATTAACTGTAAAATGGTTAAACTTGGCATGTGTTGTTTGTGGTTTGGACTTAATTCAAGAAAATCAGAGAAAGAAGTTTTAAAGAAGATACACAAATAAAGATTGGAAGGATTTTCCTATTTTTTTATTGTGTTTTTCAAAACTGCTGTACTAGCTCTGATAAAGGACTTAGTGCCTTAAAGAATGTGCAGAAGAAAAACTTAAAAGAATGACATCTTGTATGCTAGGAAATAGCTGGGAGGTGAGGCAGGGAGGACTGTGTTTTATGCTTATTTGGTGTTTGGAGGCATGTTATAGTTTTTGGTTGGTTTCTTTTTTCCAAATTAGGCACCTCTATAATGTTCAAGAGCTCTTTTTCATTGTCTTTAATGAGCTTCAATAGATTCTTTTTGCTTACTCAGTTAATTTCAAGTTTCTGGTAGTTTCTGATGAGCATGGGGATTTTGACTTTTCAATAAGGTTAAAAGGAAATTTTGGCTATTGACAGTCTGTTTTAAAGATGCTACTATATGTCAAATACAACCAAAGGTGGTTCTGTAATTGGATTTTGCATAATTTTATTTATTTATTAGCAATTTCAAAAATAATTCAAGCTTCATTATGCCTCAGATCTTTTGAATTAAGCTCTCTGGAGCTTGATGGTGGTTAAAATTGCAAATTGCTGTGAGTCCTGGTCATTGAGCTGGAAGCCATTATCAGGTAGTGCTGTTTCTCGTGCACTGATTGTATACAGATCTAATGCATGCCATGATATATTTTTATGTGAGATGTTCCTTTAGTGCAATCTCTGGAAATATAAGTACTTTAATAGTAAATGTGTGTAAATATTAATGCCTGATTCAGATGATCTCTTCAACGTTATCCTACGTGTCAGCAGTGTGTCTTCTCTAATTCCTGTAAGACTCTCAATGGATCACTCAAGCTGTATGTTTGTGTTGGCATTTTAAAAACTCTACATGGTGATGCGCAGTAACCAATAAATATTCTACTGGTTCCTTTTAATTTTCAACTCATGGTCATGCAGAAATCCAGTGGTTGGTAGTTCCCCCCAGGCACCCTCTGTTTTACTGGACTTTTCACTGGTTTGTTGTTTGGTTTTTTTTTTTTTTTATTTGAGAAACTTGCTATTGATAGTCATGTAAATATTAGACATGGGTATATAGTAAAGATTCAATATTTTGTTCTGAGATATATAAATACAGTCTCTACAGAGACTTGCTGGCTTTTTGTTTCTTTCAGAAGGACTGCACACATCTCTATATCTTCTTTCTAATTCTTTACTGTTCAGGCCTTTCAGTAGCTTCTTTTAGTATATTTTTCCTAGTCATTATCTGATTTTGTCATGATATCATCTGTAGTCTCATCGTTGTATCTTACTCATTAGTAAAAAAAATTTGTCATGATTTCCTTTCCCAGCATCGTGTCAGTCTTGCTCCTCCTGCCCCTCACCCAAATTTCTTGCCATATTCCTCTCTCTACTCACTGTAACTTAAGGTCCAACTCCAAACTTGCTTTGTGCATAGTGATTCTAGAGCTCTCAGTCCTGTAATATTTTAGAAAATTACTGAGTTTTCATTCTTATGAGCCCAGTTGCTTGTTTCTGGATCTTGAAGCTTTGAACAAGTATATTTTTGGTGGACTCTACAGATGAGTCCCAGGTTTTTTCAACTTCTGACTGTTTTGGTTTTCTTAAATGTTGCTGTTTCACTCCCTACAGTCCTCCTGTTTCATCTTTTTGGAGGGAGCACTTTCTCTTCTTCTGATATCCCTTTATGTCAAGGTATTTTGTCCTTGTAAGGTAGCATTTGAGTAAGGACTTCTAGTAGTTTGTAGAAGTTTTGATAGAGATGAAACTTACTGTCTAGAGACATGTCACACGTTGGAGACCCTACAGCTGCCTGACTGTGGGGAAGGGGTAATTTCCATAGCCTCATATATTCAGATCACCAGAAAGGCAATGTAGTTAAAGGTTAAAAGGAACTGACAAAGGTGTAGGTTAATAGTAGCAAGTATAAATAAAGCAAATGCACATTGTGGAAAATGTACCTTGCTTTTTAAAAGAAGCTTCAGCTACCATGTGTCAAAGAAGAACAGCAATTAAAACCATCTCTTGCATTTCTTAAAACATTAACGTTCATGTTTGTTGGTGTGTAGGCTACACTAAGATCAGGCCAACAAGAAAAATAAAATTGGGGCAGGGAATGTATGTAGTATTAATCTAGCTGTTACTGAAGATCTCTACAGGGAGATTCACTAGTTATGGAAAGCACACAGCTCTGCTCTTCAGGGCTCTGCTTCCAGGACACTGAATTTCAAAGCGGGACTTTGGAGGTATTTGCTCAGCACAAGTCAGCCATGGTCTTGTTAATCACACTCCACTTCAAAGATGAAAACAAGAATAATACTGAAAATTTCAAAAACAGCTGGGGGCGATTAAAATGGTTAGGGGGACTGGCAAGTGTAACACAGGAAGAGAGACTAAGAGAGATGGGTTTTATAGTCCAAAGAAGAGAACGTTAATCAGGGATATAATTGCAGTTTTCAGTTAACATGAGGGGGAGAAAAGTTTTAGAGGAAGAAACTGGATTCCTCTTGGAGGTGTGCACAGATAAAGGACAAGTAGCAACAAATGCTTGGTTGGACATACAGGGGGGAAAAAGGTTTCAGCAATGAAACAGAAGCCCAGTGGGGTTATCATCTCTCCACCCCTAAAGATTTTCAAAACTTAGCTGGAAAAGGCCCTTTGCAATTTGATCTAGCTTTGAAGATGCCTCTAAACTTGTAAATCATCCCTGTTTTGGCAGATGATTGGAGTCAGTCACCTTCAGAAGTTAGTCCCAGCCTAAATGATTTGTTGATTTTATGATTCAGTATTAATTCTTCTACAGGACGTGTGATTTGAAATCATATGGTTAAAATTCCAAAATTAATATGGTATATGCAGAATAGGTTTTAAAATGCCAATCAGTGTGTGTAAACAGCAAATAATTCCCAAGGGATTGTTTTCTAGTTTGGACTTGTAGGAATGTGTCCTTGTTCCATTGCTAATTGATATTTTTACCTGTCACCCTGTTTCCCCCCCAAGATAGAAAATATTCGATATCTGCTGATGAAAAAATAAAAGCTTTTTCTTAGTTTATTTATTTTTCTTATAAGCAAATGCACATAAATTTCAACAGTATTAAAATGGGGGGAAAAAACATTGCTACTGTCAAAAATATGATGTTACAAAGAGGAAAACTGTCTGTGGGTCTTCGAAAACAGGAAATGTCAATTCCTGAAGTGTGAAGTAAAACTCTCACTTTGTTTCTAATGAAATACCTTCATAAACTGAGAATACAGTAGAGAGAATAGGAATGTAAAGATGTACACAACCTTCTCCATATATTTGATTTGCTGAAAGTGAACGCTCAGGTAGACTTGCTTAACTTTCAAAATTATTGTTCTTTCAGTAAACTGTTTTTAGATGTACTTTATTTTGGTTTCCTCATTGCTGTTTATGTTTTCCATTAGGTGTTGAACCATTCTTGCATCAAGAACTGTAACCTGTCTTTTTTCCCACTTTCCATGTTCCTCCTGAGCTCTGGACTGGGAAGGCTGTGACTGAAAGTGAACTTTAGGGCACTGAATCATGTTCCTTTCCTACTGTGCCTGAGAATAAACATGCTGGTCTCATGGCGAAGTATTCACAGCCTTTAATTCAGTTCTGTTAGTTGTAATTGACTTTGTTGTTATGCAGAATAACTGTAATACCCTTAAAGGCATGTTTAAATGTTTAAAGAAGCTGTTTTAATCCATTTGTAACTTCATTATCAAACAAAGCAGTAGGAAAAGTGAGCCTATCTTAAAAGGAATAGAAAAGAAAAAAAATTCTTGTTCATTTGTGAGCAAATGGAGGGCCAGAGTTCAAGGAAAGGATGCAACAGAAGCATCCTGTCTCTAATATTTTGCTTAGAGAGAAGAGGAGGCAGGAAGTCTTCTAACTCCTGACTATTTCGTCTCTCTTCCTCTTCTTAAATATTGTTTGGTTTACAATTCAAGCAGTAATAGTCTTATTTTAAGCTGCCAGATGTTTATTTGAAAACTAAAATTGTCAGTTTTAATACTTTTTTTTTTCCATTTATTTAGCTCATTAAAAAAAGGTTAAAAAAGGGGGAAAGAGCCGAAGAGAACACCCTACCAATTATGACGACTGGCAGAAAGGTCCTTACCATTTTTAAGTGAGCATTTTTATACTTTTCTATTACCATCTGTACAGGGAGAATTAATTCATTCAGGACTGTTAGTTGCAGTGCAAGTTTTTGAATGAGCTAGGATAGACATGGGACAGACAAAATGCTGGCATCATTCTTGGTTCTTTTGCTGGACTTGTATGATGAGGAACATATAGAGAGTTATCCACTACCCAAGTAATGTTAGCCATTTCTTACCTCAGGCTGATATGTGGAATTGCTTTAAATATGCCCTAAAGAGACTATCTGATGTCTTTAGTGCATTGGATTAAACCCAACTTAGATCTCACAGGTATTACCAGCAAAAGGAGGGGGAGAAGGAGGAGAAAGCAAAAAAAAAGAAAAAAAAAAAAAAAGATGACCCCTGTACAATTCTGTCTGTAGCAGCGAAAGTCATGCCCAAGAAAGGATGCCACATTTGTGCTATAGGAAAAAAAATATTAAAGTGACTTTATGTAGCAGGAATTTGTATTGTTTTTATTTGCTTTGATTTTTCATTCATGCATCACCCTTAACCTTTAGGGTAAAAGGTATTTCACATTAGCATAAATATTAAGCAGATGCCATTTCTGCTACATAAAGAACCTTCAGCTAATCATTTTTCCATGCATTTAAATAGGAATATTAGAATGAGGGTAATTACTTCAGTTTTCCATGAGTGATCCATCAAGACATTGACTTTCACTGTATTTTGTTGCACACATTAGTAAGGGTAGAATTAAATTATAAACCAGTGTTGGAATATTTGAAGTGTTTTGACAAGCTCAATGTTGGGGTTTTTTTCCCTAATAGAAGTAGAGTTTTATTTTTTAAATCTATTCCATTTGTATGAAGAGGTTATTTTGTCAGGAAAAGGTACATCAGGTTGGATGATAGAGGAAACTTTTAGTTTCAAGACATGATCAGGAATAATGGAAGACTAACATATGGAGTGTGAAAAAGTAAGGTGAGAAGTTGCTTTAGAATTAAAGATTTCCAAATTAATGTTGTTGTCATTATTTTATTTCACATCCAAGATAGCACTGTTGGCATTGGGGAAAAACAGTACAGCATTGTTGAAGCAATTGTTTTCATAACAAACAAGTACAAGTTCAATATAAGGATGTCTGGGAGTTTCAGATTTGACTATTAGCAAATAAAAAGAGCTTTTATTTGTTTTTCCAGTTTTTGTCCGTTATACCCAGGGAAGTTTTATTTTCGAAGCCTTTACAAGAGGATTTCACATTAAAACATCACACTGAAATAAGTGCAATAATGTACTGTTCATCCCTTCCCCAAGTACAGAAGTAAGGCTCCTTTTGTGTCCCTCTCTGGTTAGCTGTACACTTGAAAGCAGATCATTGGCTAAGCAAGTGATGGGACTTGGAAAGGAATTTGCTTTTTGAGTAAAACAGACTGCATTGCCAGAATAATGTATCAGAGGAACTGCTTATTGCATGAGCGCAGATCTAATATTAACAGGATGCTTGTCAGTGCTTGGAAAAATCCTAAGTAGGCATTGACTTCTCTTGCCAATATGAAGATTTATTGGCACAAGAGATATTGACTTCAGCAAATCCATGACATTATTATATCTCAAAGACTAATAAATCTTGTTACCAGCCAAAAACATAAGTCAATATAATTATGCTTGATGATGCATGTTTTCCCTAAAGATCTCAGCATCATGTTATACTTCCAAGAAATATCAAAATATCAAGAAAAAAGGGAGGGAGAAGTCAGTATAAATAGCCACATTCACATTATCATGTGTCTCGTAGTCTCTGGGTCTTCACAAATGGTACTTGCCTGTTTCATATGCTTTTTAAAAGATCTTGTTTCCTCTTGAAAAGCTGGATTCCTTTTCAGCAATAGGATTTAGTTTTTATTATTGAAAAATAGCCAGATGACACATAAATGTGTCCATGGGAACTTCCAAAATCACAGATAGTCTTGTTTCCAAATTATATTGTAAAACATATAGGCCTAATGGGCTAGGTTGGATTGTGGTCTGTTGAAGAGACCTCGTTTTTTAACACCCAAAGGAAAACAGTGCTCAAGTGTGCAGTGTAGGTAAAAAATCAAAAACATGCTCCCTAGTAACCTGATTTATTTTGAGCCAGTTTATTGTTATACAAAAGGGGGAAAAAAGTAATTTTTATTTTTAAAAGACCTTTTGCCATTGATTATAGCTAGGGTTTGTTCTGATTGGGTTTTTGTCTTGGGTTGTGTTCCTTACAGCAGAAGGAAGGCAAGTGAGGCCCTGGAGGGCTGCTTCAGCTATTCTGTGGTGGGAGGGAATCTCCCTTCCACACCTCTTGGGGCTGGCATGGTACCCAGCTGGGATCTGAAGCATGGGTGCTCCTTAGTGGACAGCATAGTTGCTCCAGAGTCACAATTTCTGCAGCAAATAGTTCACCATGGGAACAGCATCACTTTGGGACTGTGTTTGGGATTGTGCAGTAATTTCTGGTTCTCTGTGAAGAGTGCAGTATGTAAATAATGGCGCAGAAGGAGGGAAGAGTCATGATAATTCCCTTGCCTGGATTAGTTTTTGCTTCTTTCTAGATTTATAGCTGATCCTAAAAAGTTTGATGAAGCTTCTGTCTGAAAATATATAAACATTTCTTTATTTCTCAAACTATTGCATATTTTCAGATAGTTCTTTCAAATTTTTCTCTTGCTTATTTTCTTCTCTTAACCATAGTATTTTCTTTACCTGTTGACATAATCAGTGTTAATAGCCTTTCTTTCTGATTTACAAATCACGTGTCAATACTCTTATTGAGAAAGCTTTGAGTTAATCTGTTGACTTCCAAAAATATAGTACATCAAACATGGAAACTGTATCACATCAAACATGTAAATTTCTGAAGAAAAGGAGGAAGGTTCACAAAATGTAACCATATACTAAATTACATATTTATATTTTTAAAAAGAATATATAAAAAAAGAAAACCCTCATGTGAGGACCTGCAATCACGCAGCAGTAGTGGTAATAGCTCTGCACAGGAGTTGAAATGAGTTTTGTAACAAACCAGTTACTGAAAATGCATTTTAACAAAATGGGATGTACTGATGGGTTGAGGAAGAAGAGAAGTTTTGTTCTTTTTTTTTCTCAGCTGCTTTAATTTCAGATTTGTCACTGATTTGAGGTGACAGGCTTTTAATAAAATATCAGAAGGTTACTTTTTTTCTGAAAAGCCCAAGACATTTATTAAAGAATGTTAAGAATAGGTACTCTGTTACATCTGATATAGTTGAGGTCACAAAACAGAGGATGTAAAGTATTAATGGCTCCATAAAATCAGGCAGCAGCGCCCCAACCCCCCTCTGTAATAGTCCTTTTGCTCCCACAAATTCGTTGGAGGATTGCTTCACTTCAGAGCAAGGAAGAATTGTCAAGCACTTCTCAAAAACAGAAGGAGATTTATCATGTTACAGGATCATATCAGTCAGTATTTTAATATTTAACCACATTGTGTGGTTTATAAGTTATTCAAAAGTTGAGACAGTTGGTCTTATATAATTTTAAGCAATTTATAGAGATTAGTGTTGCAGCATAAAGAAGAATATGAAGCTAAAAGTAAAAAAGCTGCATACAAATGCTCACAGAATTACATCAACTTTTCCAATCCTGTCTGCCTTGTGCTATTCAGAGGGTTTCAAGGTGACAGGAAGACCTCCTAGAACTGAGGTCGTCTTCTGGTGGAGACAGTAGTGTAGCACTGCAGGAAGAAAACAGTTGCCACTTCATCTGTAGACTCAAACAGCATGTTTTTCATGTGAATTAGTATGTGTTCTCCAAACTACATTTTGTTGGATTACCCTTTTAAGTACCCCAAATATTGTACTTCATATTTTAAAGACCGTTACAGAAATATAGTTTCTCCCTTAATGTGTTACACTCATCACAGCACAGAGAATAGCACAGGAGATTGTAACAAAGAGAAGAGGTAAATGAGTGTGTAGTGAAGTCTAACTTGATCACTTCCTGTTGTGGTAATCCTTCTCCCTTTCCGTTCTGACTTGATGCACACTCATCTTTTTTTAGCTCTACAAGCCTTTGGTAGAGATCACACCTACAAATCTGCACACTAATTTGGGGGGTATTTGTGGCAGTATTTCACTATCACATTATGGTTTAGTGGACCATCACATTCTGAAAAATGTGAACACATGGTAAGATTAATTGTTGTCTTCTCAGAAGGTCCTAGGAGTGCAAAGGAATGTGTAGGAGGAGGGGATGAATCAAAGTATATGGAAAAGTTGTACCAGAGAAAGGAGAAAAGCATTATAATGTGTACAGATACAGTCAAAAAGTTCATCTTTTTGGGTGAAGGTAGTAAGAATTTAAAAAACCCAGAACTGTGTAGTGGAAGGGTTCCATGAAAATTAAAGACAAGTTTTTATCTATCTGGGGGAATAATGGGGATTTTTCCAAGACTGCTTTGCCTTCTTTGCACTGCTCTGGAATTTGTGTCTCTGGTGTAACCAAGGCAGAACTGTGACTTACTGAGCTACATATGACTCATAAGAATTTCATCCTTTTACAAAGCATATAGGCCAACTCTCTGCCCTAGTACAATTTTAATGAAAAGTCTGTAAACTGCCGAAATCTGTAGTTAGGCTGCATGTCCACAAGAAAGTAATTTTTCATATTTCTAGTTGTCATTCTTAGCAAACTTCACCAAGCCTCTTTAATTTTCAAGCTGATAATAATAAAGTTAGTGTTGTCTGGCTGAGATGCTTTTACAATATTATATTATCTTAATTTTACTCACCTATATTGTCATTTTCAAGGTGAAACACAAGGTTTCTCAATAGGTTATGAAAATGTGAAAGCAGATATGACACCTACTGTTCTTGTCAGATTTTAGAGTAGCACGGCTAGAGCCGGTTTACATAACAAATACCAAACAGCATGCTGTGTATTTCCTGATGAATCTGATTTGTCTTTTTGTTTATGCTATACGGATAGACTCGAAATAAAAAAATCCTGCACAATATCCCTGATCTACTGATCAAAACAGTCTGTTTATGAACTGTGCAAGATAATGGTGTGTTGTACTGTGTGCATAACAGAACTATAAACCTATGCTGTCTGCTCTTGTAGGGGTTCAATTTGTAATCTTTGATTCAAGCCATTGCTCATTCTTTTTATATTCTTCACTCTTGGTTGGCTGAGTCCCAACACAGTTTGTTCTTTAAGCAAGCACTGGGAGCAATAACCATTAACCTTTTTAAAGTGGCTTTTTAGCATGTCATGAGTTTAGATGTCTTACTTCTTTTCACCATTAACCTTTCTGATGGGACAGTGCACTGTGTTTTGCTTACTTCAGCATGTCATGCGCATTTTCACCCCTTGCCCATTTGCAGGCACTGTATTTCATTACAAGAAGGATGGGGGAATGTGGTGGTGAAAGGACAAAGGTAGTGCATGCCATGCCTTTTCCCTATGCACACGAGCAGCTAGTATGACCCTAGTTAAAAAAACCCCAGCCCCTTAAAGAAGTATCCTTGTTGAGGTGCAGAAGCAGTTCCTCTAACGCTATCACTGGCATTTGCTACAAGGCCATAATTGTGAACCATGATAAGGCATCACAACCACAGCCCTCAAAACAAAAGCTGTTAATCTGAGGCCAACATCAGTGAAAGATTCAGTTATTCTTGCTTTACTGAGCATGAAATGGAATTGAAATGCAATATTAAATGGGTTATTAAACTTAAGACATGGTGTCTTTTGATCTTCTCTTGCAATTGCCCTTACCAAATGTATATATAACGTATTCTCTATAGGGTTAGTAATTTGTATGGCCTTTCAGTTTCAAGAAATGTTAGCATTGCAATTATTCAGTTGTCATTTTATGATAAACTAAAACTTGGGTTCCTTTGGAAATGAAATGTCTGACCTCTGGTTTTTTTCATCCTCTCTCCACACAAGCAGGTATCTGCCATAAACTACTAAGAAGTAGAAAGAATATATGTATGTCTAGCACAGTTTTTCTCCCTCTTAAAAATTCTAAAAGTGGGAAAGATGTACTTTTGTTTCTCTTCAACATTAACACTAGTGTCTCAAGTTTTTGGTTTAGGTTACTTCCCACATGTCCTGTTGAAATGGTTCCAGGACAATTGACATGATTCTTTAAAAAAAACAAAAACAAAAACAAAAACAAAAACAAACAAAAAAAAACAACAACAACACACTCACAACCCCCGCCCCCCCC
>JAWWEU010000111.1:48111865-48135419 GCA_035583155.1 Acropternis orthonyx | reverse complement strand
TAGCTATATTTGGCTTTGGGCCTATCTAAAACTAAAACCTTAATCTGAGTTTTTTGGGGTTTATAAAACCCATCACACATTGTCACTTTTTTGGCCTGCAGTGCTGTAAATGAATGAAAATGAACGGAGAGCAGTTCTGAAACTGTACCCTCCAGACACACTAAGCTAAGGAGCCAAAATGTAAAGCAATCACACTGCATCTTTTTTCTAATACAACAACAGGATTAGCTTGTCAAATCTTATAAGCCTGACCTTATGCCAAGAGAAAAAAAATGAAAGTTTAGTGGTTGGATTTGATAGGAACAAGAGTTGCCTTTCTCTACAGGAAAACTAAGGGTTTTCTGACACATGGAGGAGAAAAGAATGTCGGATATTTCAGGTCTTCATACCATCAGTGTACATCACCTTGATGTGAAATATATAGCTGTAAAGAGGCATATCTTAATAAGAAAAAGAGTTACTTGTATTTCCAGTTATTTGGGCTGTTTACTAGGATATGTTATTATGATGGAGTTTCTGTGGCTCTATGTTAATAATTCTTTTCAAACTTTTGGTGACTACTTTTACTTGCAATCATTCTTTATTTTTGATGAAATAGACTAAGAAAGAGCAGAAAACATTTTTACTTTTGTTTTGGTTGTTTCTTAATGTACCAAAGAAAATATTCAGAAATGTGGAGTGTTGGGGGTATTGGTTTCCTTTGCCTGCACAGCATTTCAAGTGCAAGACATCTTGACCTGGACCATTCCCAGTTTTCTTTCTTTATAAATTTTAGGTACAGTTTTTTTCTTTAAATATTTTGAGTTCTTTTAAAGTTAACAACTTGGCATCTCTGCTGCTACTCAAAGACTTTGTATGCCTTCCAGTGGATGGGAAATAAGTTAGTTGGCAAATATCTGCATTTCTTTTTGTATGAAAGAGGGCCCTCTACATACACTGCTTTGATAGCTTTTATTCGGGGCATAAAATATAGCTCAAGGACATATTTTGGCTTAGCTTTCCATTGACTACTTGGGTTTTCTTACATGAAAGAGCAAAGCACTGCAGGAGTTAATAAAAAGACAGGTCTGTAAAAAGGGCATAATATGTTACAGAGAACTCAGCTCTGATATTTATGTTTTCTTTTACTCTGACAGTCCCCAGATTATAATATACAGATTGAATATTTCCAAGGACACAGCAGGGAAACATGCAGAGAATTCAAAATGGGCTATGGTAGGTCATAATCAAAACAAACAAGCAAAAACTGTTCAAAAAATGGCCTTATAAATAACCAAGCTTCAGAGCAAGGAAACCTCAGCAAAATACTTAAAAGGAATTGAATGAAAGAGATGAGCAGTAGAAGTAACTGAAGCTGTTTTAAATTAGAAAAAACACAGATTAAATGGAGTTGTTTGTGACAGGATTTCTTGAGAAATCTGTGTAAAGTTTCTTTTTTCTCTGATAGGGTGCTTTTGATTTGGTTTGGGTTTTGGCGGTGTAAATAAAATGACTTGTATCTAGTTTGCTGAAAATCAGTTTGGGAGAAAACGTGAACAGGTAATTAAATTTTGGATTGGCCAATATCAGCTTCTTACATCTTTGTTACAAGAATGACATTATATCTTCATCTCACATGATGATGCAAGGCTTATTATGTCTGTTAGAGTACAGTGTTCTTTTCTTCATCTGGAAATGTTTTTGCGCTTTTCTCTGTTGATTTGGGGGCTTTCTATGCACTAGTAGCCATCCACCACTACCTGTGCATTACTACTGCTGTCAGTACTGTTCAAGACCAAGAAGAGATGAAAGCATCCAACTTAGATCTTTAAATCAAAGTGTGATCCTTAACACAAAGATCACTGCAGTGTAAAACTGGAAAGCTACAGTAATGCACCTTCATCTTTGCCATGCTGAAAATGGAGTGATTCTGGATTTCAGGTTCAGTCTCCCAGGAAAAAGAGTGAAAGTTTGGTCCTATAGTTCACAGCATAATATTTGGCTACAGTTCAGCAAAAAGCTGAGAAGGGAGGAGCGAGGCAGCAAGACAGGCATGCCATGCAGGAGTGCTGTTGCTGATGAGAAGTTTCACTAAGATGATTAATGCCCATTTACAAAATTGGGCTATTTACAAAATTGAGCATATAACTTAAAGGCTGCCTGGGTTAAAAGGAAGTGTCCCTGCCCGCTGACACTGCTTTTATCCCACACTGTCCCATTGTGCCATAATTACAGCTGAGCTGTGTGCAATGGCCTGTCCCAGGTCTCTCTTGGTGTGTTGTGCCAGACCACGGGAGTGAGGGGACAAGGCAGCACTTAATGGATGGCAAGAGATTTCCATTTATGGCTGTTACTCCACTGTGATTCTGGGGTAAGAGCCATTATAAGGATGTTTCAGAGCACAACAGGAGAAAAACTACCGTAACTAGGAGTAATGGGATAAGACTGGGCAAAGGCAAATGGAGGCCATTCCCTGGCAGTGAGATCTATTAGACTGTGGAATGGATAAGTCTCCAAAGGGAAGTGGTAGAAGTCCAAGCACTTGAGTAATTTAAAACTATAGCGGACAAAGAACTCAGGAGTATGTAATAATAGGGAATAATCTACCAGCAACCACAGATTAAAAGACTGATGTAGTATGTCCTTCCATCTCTTATTTTTGGAATACATACAGAACAATTGAAGCTTTCCAGCTAAACATATTTTGAAAAGTCGCTTTCTAGAGAAAGAGTAATAGCTGCACAGGTGTCTCTTAAAGGAACTACTGCTTGTTGTGTAATGTTTTTCCACAACCTTTCCTATAGATGTTTCCTTTTCAGGCTTTTGTGGTTGCGTGAACACCAGCTAGAGAGACAGTTTCCTTTTAGAAATGCCATTTTTGCTCCTTGCTGTTCATCACACTCTGTACTCAAAATTATGTTCAGCACTGCTGTACTCAAATATATATCACACTATTAATATCAGTTTTAGGCTCTCGGATGCCCTGTACCTTGCTTAACAATTTGTATAAGTAACCTAATACATAAAAACAAGGTTTCATCATGTCCGTGCTAGCCATCTTCTTCACCATACAGCCCTACGTTGGCATGACGGAGCTGGCCTTGCAGGAAGAGAAGTTAATGGGCTTACAGTTAAACTCAGGGAAGGGAAAGCACCTTATACATGAGGGACAGTAACACTGGGAATCACAAAGGAAGTACCTGTGAGAAACACAGCAAAGTCTAGAATTTCTAAAAGAAATACAGATGGGGGATGATGTGGTGCCAGGGAGCATCCAAGGTAGTAGCAATGAGGTTCTTAAGTGTACTTGAGCATGAACATATGATGCAGAGTGATAGTTTGAGCAATGCAGTACCCTAGAGCAATGGACCTGAAAGGCTGAGTTTTTTATAACTTGGTGGCAAAATTAAATGTGTTGAACAGGAGTCACTGGGAAAGGGCAGGGCAACATATGAAATACTTTTGATTTTGGAAATTCCACTGCCTCCAGTGCACAATATTCGTCTTACGATGCATTGAGTTGAAAACTGCATCTAACCTGTAGCTTTGTCTTTCTTTTGCTGTTGCATTCATAATATAACCCTAGATTAAACCACAGATTGCAGAACTCATAAGCAGCTGCAATGTATCTATGACTTACTTCTCTCAACCTTATACCTCTTAGTTGGTACTGACAGAAAATATTAGCGTAAGAGTAGACTTGATCTAATCTTCAATGTTGTTTGTGCTAGAAAGTGGAGAAATGAAACGGATTATGCTCAATAAGCCCTAAGAGTAGGCTAATATACTGCAAAATCTTTAGCACGCTAATAATTTGCTGTCTTCAAGAAGTTGGTTTCTTTTTCACTGTGACTTGTATTTTTTTAATATTGTGAAATTAATTTTTAACAAATCTGATCTAAAAATTCCCTTATTTTCTCTGTATTTTCCATGTTTTTTCTTAACATTGATATGTTCCATGTTTGCTATTTACATCTAGACACACATGTGCTGCTATGTCAAGATTCTCTAGGTAAAAGCCTCATCTGAGAACTGAAACACAACAGCTCGCTCTGGACTATGTACATATCATGTTGTCTTTTTTATCTTGGGCTGTTTAAATGCAGGATTTAATTAATTTATTTATTTATATTCACTGCAATGGCTAATTCTAAAATTTTGACCTCTTACTAAGGTGTCCCTTTGGTCAGCACCTTCATTTCACTGATGTATGTGGTCAAAAGTTTCAAGAAAATGTATTGTGCTGCAACTTGGTGTGTCAAAAGAAATGGCAAAACTTTTCTTGGTCTTTTTTTAATTCAAAACCTCTATTTTGCATGATGTGTCATCTCCAATTAACAATAGCATCTTCAGACAATTTTATGTTTTCTGTTGTCTATACTAAGTAGACAGATCCGTTTCTTGCAAGTCTGGTTTTTTTTGTAGAGCAAATCCATAAACTTTCTGTCCTATAATAGATTTGTATAGGATAATAATAAAACTTAAGTATTAACATTGTACCTGAATAGCTCTTGCTTTATATGTATTTTATGTTTATCATGCTCTTCTATATTTAAAATAATAAAGAAACACTAAAAGAGGAGCAAAATTTCCATGACTTTACCAGTATTTATCCAGTAAATGGACACCTTTATTGTATCATTTAGATGAAAGATAGGCATATTAAAAAGCATATCTTATGGTAGCATACAGACTGTGTATGCATACTTTATACAGTCCAGTAGAAAGCTATGCTGAAATATGTAAATGGAGGAACAGCGTATGTAACTATTGTTTATCAATAAATATATTTCCATATTATTTCTTGTAAAGCATTTTCCAAGAGGGGGGAAAAAAAAGCATGTGAATGGAATACTGATTCCACTGGTGGTAATGGCACCTGATGGCATCTGATCTAGAGAGACGGCTAGTTGATTCAAATCATAGGCAGCTCTTGCCTTCTAGGCAGCTGTTTGTCAAGGCAGGATTTACCGTAAAGATCAGAGAAACAGCTGCCAACTAGCAACTTGTTATAAAAAAGGCTTTTAAATGTCGTTGTCTGTCTAGCTGTGATGTAGTGTGACTTACTTTAAAATGTAGCTATTGAATGCACAAACTTACTCAAGACCCAAAACTCCATTTAGCTGGTAAAATCCAGTTATGGCATTAACTGTTTTAAGGTTTCTGTGGGGATATGAGTCAGTGAAGAGTTAAAAGTGGGTGGGAACTGGGAATGGACTATGTTCTGGAAAGTCAGTTTCTAAATTGTGACAAGAATATTTTACTCAACATATTTTCACTGTCATTAGCGAGCAGTGGGACACGTGGCAAATATTACAGAAGGATAAGATACAGAAAGCTGCAGAAAAATATAGCTGGAAAAAAAAAAAAAGAAAATTGGTGGGTGAAGGACATATTGGGCATTTGAAGCAGGGGAATAACTGAGATAATGATTTTTCCTGTCACTCAGTTGGAGCAGCAATGCAGGTGTACAGTCCATTCAAACTCGTGCACTCTACGCTGCTGGTGGGAATGGTGTACCTACACCACAGGCAATACTGAGAGAATTGGGTTGAGATGATTTGGAAGATGGATTTTCAAGGCACCTTCTTTCCAAAGCAGCAAGCTGTGAGCAAATGTAGTTGCCATCAAGAGGATTTTTATTTCTATTTCTTTTGTAAGATGCTAACTTGTTCTTCAGTCTTCTTTATTTTTGTTTCCCTCCACGATTCCTGGAGCTCTCTCCCTATTACCAAGTATCTAATGCAGCTTTCATATCTGTTTTAGCTGTCTCTTTGTCAATAGCTACATTTCAACAAGCTATCCCACTAAAACAGCCCGTCTGAAAACTCAGACCAAAAGCTCAGAAGAGTGAGTTCAGATGGATGGATAGACAAATGGTTATCCAGAGTAGTTCTTAGAGTTCTATTTTAGCAAACTATTTAAGCTATCAGCCTCTGTGTATTTACAGCCTACTTATCACATTGCTATCTGAACACCTATCAATTTAGCATTAGAAATCCAGTCCAAATCTCAATCCAATTGTGGAGACTCGCTGACCGTTCCCTACTCACTTGAGATGAGTAGAATACAAGATGTGATATCCAGCCATGCTTTGCTTTTTCCTTTCTAGTCTATTGTCTGAAAGCTTGATCTAGGGCTTCCTAAACTGTCAGGACAGACCCTTTTTGATGATTCCATAGAAGAGGTAGTTTGTAGTTGCTCAGTTCTCATTTGAAAAGAGTTGACCTCTTTCCAAAAAGGAATTTTCATTAAGAAGTCTTGCAAAGTTTCCAAGCTAAGATGTTAATTTCCATTTTTCCCCAAATTTTTCTCCTGTTCTAGTTTTTTACCCTGCTCCATACCTTTTATTTTATCTGTGAAGTTGTGTTTGTATTTCACATTACTACTTGGGCAATATGTCAAAGAGAAAGTCAAGATTACTTTTTTCCCAGTAAAGACAATGGATATGGACAACACTTTGTTGAATGTATCACCAAGGTAGAGATATTCCCATGACAGTCAGAAATGCTAAACTTTGAAAGTGAAGCTGTTCTACAGAATGCAGAACTGAGAGTCATCTAGAGAGAGGAAAAAGGAAATCTTAAACAAAATTGAACGTTTCATCTCTGAGGGTTTTTTCTTCAGGTAGTAGACTGTCTTTATCTTGACTAACAAGAGATAGAGCAAGTTTTTCTTGCTTTTGCTCTTCTGATTCTCTCCCCCATCCCACTGTGAGGGGGAGTGAGTGAGTGGACTGGGTTGGGGCTTAGCTGCCAAACAGCATCAACCAACCATAGTCTATGATGACTTCAGAAACAATGAAAAAGGCCAAGTCTCTCCTGGTGGAGATAAGAACTTGTTATCAGCTCCTCACTGCTGTGCAGCTATAATTGCTACTAATATACTCGCTGTATTCATAGGTTGTTTGCAATAAAAATATAATGAGGAGAAAAGGGCATGCATATAAAAATAAATCAGTGAAGGTGTTAGTGCTAAGTTGCTCTCAAAGGAAACAGCTGATCAATGTATAGGAAAGATGAAGGGGTGTGGTCATGATCAGACAACAAGGTTAACAGTATCTATCAAGTCTCCTAAAATAGATGGAAGAGTTGCCATTTCATGTCTTCAGCTACACCTTGGCCTTGTTTTCGGGTTTCAAATATAAAATAGCAATAAAGCATCCATCTACCTGACATCCTTTTATGTTCTCTTTCAGTCATGAGCCACAAAATGTTTCTTTTCAGGCTTACTCTGGTTTGACAGCCCTGTTATTGCCTATCACTTTAAGGAGTTGAAAGGCTGGCAATTGATTTCATTTTCTTTTAGCTCTCAAGGTTTTTTATGTGGAATCTGTTTCTCACTTGGTTTGCATTTCATCTAGGATATTGCAGGCTATCAGTGCTTGAATAATAATTGAACTGAAGCAAGCTGTTCAGCCTAAGGTCTCAAGCTGGGAAAGCTGTGTTTGTCATGTGTGGGTATTTCAAAAGAATTTAACATTTCAAAATTAAGTAGCAAGTAAACACAAAGGTAGGAGGAAATCTGTGCAGCTCTGGCTATGCAGCTGCACCACTGCCTACAGTAGTTTCTCACTGAACCTGAGCTAGCCTAGCCCTTCATGTTCTTTAACAATTTTCCTCAATAGTATGTAGTAAAGCATTACAGCACTGAGAGGCGGAAAATGGCATAGTGGTAATTTTGAAACATGGATAAGCCCTGTTTCTCCCGCCCCTTCAGATGCTTAGCTTCTGTTGAATGGGCCTTTAATAGTTACCCTGCTTGGAATCGAACTTTTATTTTGATACTGTTAGTGCTGCTAAAATATAGATGCTGGTTGTAGCTTTTGTAATTATGTTGCTACACCTTTAGTTGACAATAATGCTATATCATTATTGTTCCACCATCTGTAATCTCTGGTAATAAGTATTTGAAATTGTGGTTCAACGGGCAGAAAAAGCAAGCTTATTTCACAGGATCAGTCTGTAAGTGGATGGGTGATCATGCAATTTGTAGATTGCTTTTATACTGAATGCCACTGTTTGACACATCCTACTTAAATTTGACAGATCTTGGTAGTTGGAGATGAGCAGTTTTGGGTTGCAGTTTGGTTTCACCTGCAGAGTGTGATGGTAGGCACCAAGTACTCAGAAAGCTTCTGTCTGTAACAGGCTTTGGCTGTGACTTGGGAGCAGCGTTTCAGTTGGGGATAGGGGAGCAGAAAATTTTTCACTTCATGAAACTTAACAAACATCTACAAAACTACAGAATACTTTATCTTTTGTTTTTTCATTGTATTGATGCCATTTTTTCTTAAACTTGAGTGAAAATGGTCCAAATAGTAATCACATCTTGTAAGTCACAATCTGATGGTTTGAAAATATAATTAAAACTTTGCAAGGCTGTTTTTGAGAAGCTTTAACCTTCTTCTGGCCTACTTAATCCAAACCTGGCAGTGAAACTTCACCAATATACAAGAATTTCTACGTGTTTTACTAGTTATTCACATGCATAGTTACTGTGCTGTCAGATAGACAATATGATTCCACTGTGCTCTGGAGATAAGCAACAAGGAAGGATGTGTTAAATATTAAGAAAAGGTCTTTCTATGAAAAATTCTTTCATTTGCATAAAAGATGCCACAAGACAAAAATGTGAGTTAATCACAGAGGTTAAACTGTAGAAGAAAAAAGTCATGCTTAGAGAGAGAGACATTCCTGTTGTAGCTATCTGTGAATTTATGATATGCTGATGGATATCTTTTAAACTTCAGAATTAATGAGCACCCTGAGGACAATGAATGACAGGTGGTTAAAAAGGAATAGAAGAGTGAAGGGGCAGTATTGAATATAGACTTTTTTGCTCTGCAGGGGTAGGGCTTTTTAAAATCCTTTTGCTGATAAATATAAAATAACTTCTGTTTTAGGAAAAAAAAAAAAAAGCTTCAGCCAAATTAGAAACTGCACAAACAAGTTACAGTGTAGCCCCTGCAGCTTAGATCCCTTATAATGTAAAAAAGAGCTAAACATCATAACTTAAAACCCCATAGCTTTTTTCTTTACCTTTGAAACTTCAAGGAGAAATGCCAAGCTTTCAAATGTCAGATCATACCCAAACTGCTAATGATTTCCTTTTTTAGAAGAGAAGAAAGGAAATGTGCTGCACTGGGCCTGTATTTTGCTGTGTACATAAAGTTAGGATAGGAGTGTACCCACTTGAAACATCCCTGACTGAGCAGGTGCCTGCAGAATCCTCTAAGATGTACATTTTCAGCCTTTCTGAACTGTCAAAATGTTGCAATTCAGTGTGAAGTACTTGCTTTGTATTTTCTTTCTTAGGTTTAAAGTGCTTCTCATCAGTTTTGAGCACTCCAAATCAGCAATGAGGTTTGCTGCTTTCAGCACTGCTCATGATGATCCCACATGATCTCGATGGGTTGATTAAGATTCTGACTAGCCTCAGATTCACATTTGTTCTATTTTAGAGTCCTAGTAGAAAGAAACACTACTCACACCTACAACAGTTCTCAAGAGATATTCAACTTTTCGAAGGGTTGCAAAAAACTTGCAAGGGCATCTCCTGGTGCTGGATGGTCACTGTCATGGTGCAGGGGTTTGGATTCAGCTTCTTTCTCTTGTGGTCCGCACTTTATTATCACCCTTGTGCAGGTCTTTGGGGTTGCACCCGACCTCTTGCCTGGCTGTACCAAACCAATGGCTATCAGTGTGTCAGCAGCCCATCAGTAAATGATTCTTGAGGCTGTGAATCTGCTGCCCACATTATGGGGAAAGGGAGCAGTGTATTTTATAGAGTTGTCTTGGTCACACAGATTTGTGTTTTTCTCCACATCAGATGCCTTCGTCTTTGCTCCATTTGTAAATATTTGGGCAGTTGCCTGCAATTTTTCAAGTTATATGCCATTTAATTTTGTAATTTGCTGAAGTTTTTCCTTGTCTCTAGAAAAACACTTTCCTGTAGCCTTTAAATATCAGTTCAGCAACTTGTTGAAAAGCTCTGTATGAATGACAAACTCCTTTTAATATCACTTACCTGTTCACTCTCTCTGTTACCAGCCCTTGTCATGGGTACTCCTCTTTCATATGGATATTTTTTCCTTATCAGGGCTGAGTGAGTGCCTTGCTATTTAATATAAAGCCCTGAGATTTCCTCATTATGATGGGGTTAGACAAGTAATTTTAACTAGCCTCATACTTTTTGAGTTTTGGGATGATCAGTTTTTTCTTTAACCAAAACAAACTTGTGACAGGTGAAGAAACAGATGAATGTGTGACTGCAGTAAGTAGAACAAAATCTTCCCTCCCCTTGCAGAGGTAGAGTTCAAATGGTGGAGAGAAGGAGCATAAGTAGTGTTCCTTTGGTTGGGTAATGTTATTGGGGAAAGAGCAATTCTGCATCTCTTAATCACAGCAGATATCAGATGAACATAATCTCCCAAGGCAACAGTGATTCTAATATGATCTGCCATATAATTACCAACTTTAGATACTGAATTTAGTATGACTGCTTCTGGAGTATTGTGTCTAGTTCTGAAGTCCATGATACAAGAAGGAAACAAGCAGTTTGGGAAGGTCTCAGGTGAGAGCCTTACAGTGGCTTTCTAAAGGACCTTAATTGGTTTAGTTGGTCAAGAAAATGGTGGAGAAAGAACTACATTATTAGATTAGCAGTATTTGCACAAAGAACAGAAGTGTGATGTTACAGGTCTTTGCAGTACAGCTGACAAATGTACCTAACTACTGGAGGCTAGAAAAATTGAAAGAAATACAGCAATAAACACTGGCAAAATGTACCACAATCAAAGACAGATTTTCCAAACCACATCAGTGGTAGAACTTGACTCAATATTTTAAAATTCAGACAGACATTAGTTCCAGGAATATCAGAGATTTCTTCTAACCTCTCATATTAAAGTCTTTAAAAAAAATCATACATAATACACCCTCCACCTTTCTCTTTAATTCTGTTATATGTGTTCTTTATGCTATGCAATAATGCCTTTTGCGGTATTTCCAGACTCTCCAGCAGCTTGCCTTTCTGCTTAGTCACACAGTCTGCACTGTATATCAGGGACAGTGATGTGAAGATCCTGACCAGGTATGATCTGAGAGCAGAAATAGCAATATAAAATGTGAGAGCAATTACTTGATTTTTCTGGGCTTTGAAACTTCTCTTTGGTGACAAAGGAGAATAGAGACACATGAGAGCATTTCTTACCCCTTGTTCAGATCTGTCACAGTTCCTACTTGACAAACAAGTCTGTGCTAGGTTTGAAGTGCTAGCAATAGATTGCCCTAGTAGTAACATAAAGATACACAAAGCCTTCTGTTACACATACTACCTTAATTAAACACAGTGGGTTTTAATAATCATAGCTGAAGCCCATTCCTTCACGCTACAATTTGCTCACACTGCTTGCATGGATCTCTTGAAAACAGTCCTTAGTTCTGCAGTCCTCCTGAGCCTTCACCAAGGTTATGGATGGCAGCTGTGCTGCTGTTTTTTATTTTGGGGTTTTTTGTTTTGGTTTTTTTTTTTTTTTTTTTTTTTTAATAAAGGTGGTTCGGTGCCTGCAGTACTTCATGCTCAGAACTGAGAAAATGGCAATATGCTCCCAAAAGCATCAGAGTATTTAATCCCCAGGGCTAGGAGGTGTGGTGTTTATATTTTTTTTCCTCAGAAGGTTTTAATGTCTTGGGTTCCTTTTACAAAATAGGGATGTTTGCAGTAGATATATTTTTTTTATGATGAGGAGAATACAGACAAGACAATAACTTCCATTTTCATTAGCTACATCTCTGCCTGTCCTGGCATTTTCTGATGAATATCCCCTTAGAATTTCAGCAACAGCAAAAAGTATCAACTTGAGGTTTCTTAGCAGGTTGAGCAACAGGGAAGGAGGAAAAAAGAATATTCCAAATGTATATTGACTGTGACGGAATTTGGATCTGCTTCTGATTAATATAACCAAAAATACACTTGAGAAATAAATGAGTAGGAAACTATTTATGTTCTCAGGCATGCAATTTGTACATCCTCTCTCCCAGTTTTTAAAAATATGAAACTCCTGAGTATAAGAGCCACTATAATTTTAAAGCTTCATCCATTCTGTGTGTAAATGGTATAGACCAGCTACAACCGGTGCCATTTGTTTCAAACACACTGTCGAATGGAACCATTTTATGGAGAGTTTGCTGACAAGTGGTTTTAACTAATGGCAGCAGCCAGGAGGGCAGCTACGCCTGAAACTTCCTCAGCAGTGCTGAGCTGCTTTTGGTTTGAGCCCTTAAAGTAAGTATGAGCAATTCTTGCAGAAAAATTTAGTGGATAGACAAGCCTTTGCCATTAAAAAAAAAAAGGGCAAAAAAATTTCAAATTTGATCTCCACAATTATATATCTGTCTCAGTGTTTCTGTCTCCAGCAGCGGAGAGTATTAGATCTCAAAGAAAAGTGCTAAAACTCCCACAGTGGACAATTATGGAATAAGCTGCTCTAAAGGAAAGTTCCTTCCTAACCCCAGGATGCCTTGAAGTATTTCTGTTCTGTTTAATGTAATTGGAGATCTTCATATTAGTCCTATAAATGCCAAGCCCCTTTATTAATCCTTCTGCAAGGTTAGTTCTCTTAAAAGTTAATTCTGCACAGTGGCTGTTCAAAAAAGTAAAAATTCATCTTTTAAAAAAATTATTTGTATTTTTCAAAGCAGGACAAGATCTAATAGATAGTTTGAAAACATATTTCTCTTCATTACTAGCCTGATACATTCTGGTTGAAAGACAAGAATGGTAATTCACCCTGGTTGTAGGCAACTGAGTAAATTATGTTGCTACTGGAGAGAATATTCTTGAGACTTCTTTTTAATGTTCTTATTTTATTTACCTGTTCCAGTTATTCCTATAATTCTTTGTATAACATTTGTTCCATAATCCTTTGAAACATACCTCAGATGCTCTTCAGAGCATTATGCACCTTTTTTTTAATCCCTTGCAGGATCATGATCTAAGTTTTAAACATGTAATTCACTACTAATCTTTATAAAAAATAGGATCATAAATTCAGACATTAAAGATAAATATTAGGTAAATTATAAGGCTAATGTGTTCCCATCTAAGTCATTTTCTGATAAGCATTGACATTTCTGGAAGACATTTAATTATTGATGTGCAATAGATCAGGAATGATTAATCAAAAGGGTATTGTAAGTTCAAATGGATATAAATTATATGTTTTATATTGCTGACATTATTTAATTTACTAGGATTTTAGTGTAGTAGTCATCTTGGATTAGACAATGTAGGGGCACACTCTGGGAATATTAATTTTTTTGTCTGACATCCCACAGATTCTGAACTGGCAGGAACTGGGCACAGTTTCCAAGTCTAAATCCTATGTCAAATTTCAATATAAATGCATGCCTGAAAGACTGTTTAACATGTATAATGGTGTCAAACACAAGCAATCTTCAGTCTTTTAAAATAAAATTACATTGGCTTCACTCTTCTGTGATTGGTGGGGAGGGTGGTGTTTAACCTTTTAATGATCTTAACAGCAAGATCTATGTTGTACCGTAAGGTGGCAAAAAACACCATCATCTATTTTTATCTAAGATTACATATTCTAAGGTTACAGTGAATAGTTTAGATGCTGGAGATTTGGTTTTTCTTTCTAACACAAATTTTTCTCTGATAGAGTAGTGCTGCTTCTGCTTTCTCATGAATATATAACAGCATAAGGAAAGAGGGGGACAGTATGTGTGCTATATTAAGAAATCTATTTTCTCATCATTATAAAACACAAATATGTTCCTAACAGAACTATACATACTGCAAGTATGTTTAAATCAGCTGTTACACACTGGTCTTATGCAAAAATGCAGTTCTTTTATATTCAGTTTCTGAACATGCTGTGTATTGTGCTATCTGACAGATTCATTGCTAGTAGGATCAGGTCTGTGGTGATGTTTTGTCATTCCTCATAAAGGCTGTATAAAGTTTGTGGCCTTTCAACTCTGAAATGGGTTTGGGTTTCAAAGTCAAACTTGCCTCTAAGATGCCTTTTCCAGCTGAACTGTCAGCTCACCAAAAATCTTCTAGCTTAGCAGAGGACTGAAGTAATTGTGAATCTAAAGCTCCAAAAAACAAACCAACCCCTCCCTCCAAAAACACAAAAAAAAACAAAAAAACAAACAAACAAACAAACAAAAAAAACCCAAAAAACAAAAACAAAACAAAAAAAAACCAAAACAAAAAAAACCAAACAAAAAAAAAAAAATAAAAACACCACAGAAACATTTCAGGGCCCTTCAGGCAAAATCATGTTTTCAGCGAAAATCTGGATGCAGTTTTAACTAGAGAATCTGTAGTAGGAAATGTCAGCAGATAAGAATGTTTGAGCAGTTTGGTATTTTCTCTCAATCTGACTCACTCAATTATTCAAAGCAGATAGGAAGCCCATTATTAGGACCTTCAGTTATTGGGTGCCTTAAGTGTATTGGGGTATTACTGTTCTTCCCGCAGCTTCCATGGCAACTGAGGAATATTTAGAGGTTTGATTCAGCAGCAAATATTAGTGGTAGTAGGGAAAAAAAAATAGCTCTCTGGCAGTAACCCCTCTGTTCTCAGTTAGCTTAGAAAGCAAGCTAAAAGAAGGAATAAAAGAAATACCCCATCTCTGCCACAGGTGAGAGCGGCCCTGAGTTTGCCTACATGGAAGTATCAGTGACTTCTCAGGCATTTTTGCTTTCCCAATAGCCATTACTGGAAGTCATGCAGGCACATATCAATGTATTACTGTTTTGCCTTTTTTTTTCCCTTGAAAGAGGTGACAATATCAACTTCATAACCAATAATTTGCTAAAGAAGGTAGGGGGAAAAAAGTCATCTCCTTAATATGGCAGACTTAAGCCCTTATGATAATAAAACTTCATGCAAATATTTCTACACGGAATCACAGAACATTCTGAGTTGCAAGGGACCCACAAGGATAATCGAGTCCAACCCTTAGCCCTGCCCAGCACCATTCCCAACAGTCACCCCATGTGCCTGTGGGTCTTGTCCAGACACTTTTTGAACTCTGTCAGGCTTGCTGCTGTGACCACTTCCCTGGGGGAGCTTCTTTCAGTGCTCAACCACTCTCTGAGTGAAGAACTTTTTTCTAATATCCAGCCTAAATCTGACACCACTTCAGGCCATTCCCTGAGGTCCTGTCACTGGTCACCACAGAGAAGTGATCAGTACCTGCCCCTCCTCTTCCCCTCACAAGGAAGTTGTAACTGCAGTGAGGTCTCACCTCACTCTCTTCTTCTCCAGAATGAACACACCAAGTGCCCTCAGCCGCTCGTCACACAGCTTCCCCTCAGGGCCCTTCACCATCTTCATTGCCCTCCTTTGGATGCTCTCTGAGAGCTCAGTATCTTTCTTATATTGCGGTGCCCAAAACTGCCCACAATATCCAAGGTGAGGCCGCCCCAGTGCAGAGCAGAGCAGGACAATCCCCTCCCTCGCCCAGCTGGCGATGCTGTGCCTGATGCCCCCCAGGACAGGGTTGACCCTCCTGACTGCCAGGGCACTGCTGACTCAGATTCAACTTGCCTTGGACCAGGACCCCAAGTCCCTTTCCGTGGTACTGATTCCCCGCATCTCATTGCCCAGTCTGTATGTACATCCAGAGTTGCCCCATCCCAGGTTGAGAATCCAGCACTCTCCCAGGGGTGGAGATCAGTGCAATTTTAAATGGTTGCATCAAAGTGTGTTTTTAGACGAGACAGATTTTTGTATCAAAATAGAAATTCTCCAAAGTATTGAATCTGGCTAGATGTTATTCAACCAGCTGTAAGGTCATGACTGTGTAACAGACCTTTCTGTTCTACAGCTATTGGCATGGGTATTTTTAAAAATTGTTTGGCTTCCACTACGCTTTCTTCAGGCTCTTTGTGCATTTGAAAATACCCTGGTACAGTAATATAATTTTGAGCTGGCAAGTTCTGTGCCAGTGCACGTATTTTAAAGATCTGTGAGGAAGATCTCCCTTGTCATCTTCCTCATATTTCTGCAGATGCCTTTACAAAAGTTCCCAGTTGTCTGCTCTGACTCCTTCATGATCAGCAGGTCTGATCCTGATGTCCAATGTGGAGTTATTACTTTCATAGTGACTTTTTCCTATAGTCATTACTTGATTTTTTTTCTGGGGTGTGTGCTGTTTTCCCAGTTGTGTGTTTAACCTACTTTGATGCAGCACAGCATGACAGATTTTGTTAAGGATCTAAGCTTGAATTTGGATAAACAATGATTTTGTTAATAGCAAAGTACTCATGTAAGCAAATACAGCGAACAAAGCTAGAGAAATATAATAATTAACAAAGACTAGAGAAACATAATTTCCTTGTGTATCATGTGGTTCGCCTAGTGATGAAAGCCCTAAACTCCAAGGAATCACTGAGGATGAATGGTGAACGTGGTGTGTGTTGATGATATTTTATGCTTAGTGTCACCCCAAAACCAGTTCTGATCTCTAAGGCTAAAGAATTCAACTGTCATTCAACCAATGACAAAGAAGGACTGGAAACAGCAAACAGTACTCAATAGAATAAGTCTTGAGGATTACATATAAGATCATATACAGTAATTTTAAAATTGCATATTTTAATGCATAAAATGCCAAGATTGGTTTGTAACTTCAGAAAACTGCAGAAATTTCTGTATTTTATAGAGAACATCTTTTCTTCTCTGTTTGTTTACTTAGAAACTTTTAAAAAAAAACCCACATACTTTCTTGAGTATTTAAATTGTTGTTCCGTGGTGAGTGAACCTTGGATGCCTACAGCAAAACCTACAAGCTACACGTTGCATTTGGTCAAAGAGTTATCTTCAGGTTGTTGTTTAAGTTTCTCTCTGCACAGTTCAGATGGCCACAGTATTCTGAAGTGGGCTGCATTTATCAAAGGGAGGTTTTGCTGTTTTCTTGTAAAAAAGCTTGAGTACTGACTCTACAAGCATGAATTTGGAATGAGTTAAAAATGCAGAAAAGGAAAAGAGTAAGCATTTTGCATTTGAGAAATATTGGTGTATTCAAGGATGTTCTTATTTACCCGTTGAGATTTTCTCCTTCCTTTCCCTTTACACACCATGAAATGTGGCTTAATACTGCTGATGTATGGCATCATGTTTATGATGCCTAGCTGCGTGGTGAGGTGCAGGGAGCAGTGTGCCTATCTGCAGGCCATCTAGTAAGGATTCATTCCAGTGCTGCTGAGTTAAAATTAATCTGTTTAGGGAGAGAATTTACCTTACCACTGTTCTTTAAGCAGACAAGAAAAGGCCACTTCCATGAGGCTTAGAGGCTTTTCGGTAGTCGGAGTTGTCAGCCAAGCGAGTGCTCTGTTTGCTTTCCCTCTGCAGGGGCCTGTGTGCAAAGTGGAAATTCAAGGCTGAAATGGGATCTCTGCAGTCATTTATGTGAAAGTTGTATGATGATGCTGCTAGATGAAAGAATACATAAAAATTCATAAGATGCATGAGGAGCAAATTTCATTAATATTTATCAGTCTTCTCCTTTGTGGAATATACAGATGTTACCTCATTGTTGCATTTAAATGCAGTATACTCAAGATAGGAAAGAAGTAATGGGCAGTAAATTTCAGCAACCTAATGCTTCTGAGTACATAGCCATGCAGCCAGAATGATAGTATCCCTGCTTTTAAAACAACATTTTTATCTACTCTCTTTCTCATGTGAGTTTGTGAAAATTAATCAACTTTATTATCATCCCAAGTTAAGTATGGGATTAAAGCACTTTTATTTTTAAAGGCTAGTCTTCAGACTTTACCAATTGCTTACCATCACAACACCAACAATACTGGAAAATTAAACTGTGATGGTAAAACCTTATATCTGTTAACATACATGGTTTTTAATCTATTGCATTTCTTCTGAGAGAGGACAAAAGTTCAACCTGTAGCTCATTGGTCTCTGCCAGTCCAGAAGTGTAGCTGAAGTGGAGAGGGCTATTTGGAGTTACAAAATGCGCTAAAGCCTATCAAATTCTGCTGTGGCTACTCTTGTTCTCATGCTAGGGAATAATTACTTGCAACCAAGGTTTTTGGCAGTTGTACTTTGTGCCCTACCAGAAAACCAGGCTGAGCTGTAGAGTGTAATACCTAGTTTCATGTAATGTTGTTCCAATTAGCTTATGCCAGGACCTATTAACAGCACTTTCTCACATTCTTACCTCCCAGCCAAACACAACAGTAATACCACTGGAAAACACAAGAGAACAGTTACATCCATCAGCTCTAACTAAATGGCAATACATAATCAGTTACTGAGGGGTCCTCAGCTGTTTGTGTTGACTGATGGCACTACCCTGAAGTAAAACCAGAGTGTGAGCTGTCTTACTGTGGTAATTCTCTCAAACTCAGCAGTTTCACCTGGCGTGTTCTCACCGGAGACTTCCTTGAGCAAAACAACATCCTACTCTTCTGAGACATGGGAAAGATACCACCACCTAGTTCTGTATAAAACCTGCCTATCTTAGTTGACAAATACATGCAATGCCACATCCTTCTTGTTATGTCCTACTATGTGCAGTCATCGTTTTCTTTTGGAGGTGTTTGTTTTCATGGCAGCCCACAGGAGCCACCTGGTATTCAGTTTTGACTTCTCTCTCTCCTTTGCAACTGCAAGTCCTGACTGGGTCTGTTGTTGGCTTCCAGCAGTGCATGCCTTCTCACTGGAGTCTTTGATTGAGCAAAATGCAATAGCTTTTGAGACTTTCTCCTCAGTCCATGTTTTAGATTGTATATTTGTGAAGATCCAAAATGTGCTGAAGTTCCAGAAACATCTGTGTGAATTTATGTTAAATGGGCCCTCCAGTTTCACACTGCATTATTGTGAGAGTCAACCATCAGCTGTAAGATAGCAGCTAGACCTGTATGCATTCTCTAGGCTATCCAACAGACTTCAGAGAATTACAGCATTAATCTCTGTGTCAAAGATGGGAAAGAAATTGAATAAACCAATCAAAATTGATGCAGTTCTCTCTGTGGCTGGCTCTAATGGCCTGTCAGAAGCACACTCTGGTGTGGAACTGTGTCAGACCTGGGCGATGCTTGCCACACAGTGGACTATTGCACAAATGGTACCAGAGCAGCAGTTTCAACAGCCCTGGGGGGGGGGAATAAATCAATGATCTAGAAAAACAGAATTGAAGAAATGATGATAGGACTGTAAGAGTCCTGAAGGAATTGAGGGTTCTGACCCTGAGAGGGTTTTAACTAAATGGCTGCTTAGTTGATTGGATTTACTCGGGGACAGAGGGTTGGAGAAGCAGGGAGGAAAAAGCTTAAATGAAGTTGGATGGAGGAAAGATTCTCTAATATATCAGCCTGAACAATAGTAAGAGCTTTATTACAGTCTTGTTAAAATTCCCCCAGCTGAACAGTTATTCAGTTATCATGTTAAGATCCCACTATAACATGTTCCTAAGGGGATTTTTTCAGTCTCAGAGATCCTATCCATGCCCTAGTAGAAACAAATCAGTATTTCTCCAGTTTTTGTGCTAAAGGGAGACTGGATTCCTTCCTTGTGAGACATCAGCAGAGCTGTGCAAGCTCATCAGCCCAACAGGAGCCAGGTATAGACCATTTAGATCAGATTCTGCACCTGCCTTTTCATCTAAGTCATAGACCAGGTTTTTAATTTCTTACTCTTTTCTATGTACACCCAATTTACTTCTTTTTTTCTGTGATTAGAATGCCATTCTGGTTTTCCTTCATTGAATGGCATGTGTCTCTGAGCCTTCTCAGCAACTCTTGTATCTCAGTTTTTAAATCTGCTGCTAAGAAATACTGCTTTGTATTATTCTGAATACCTTCCACTGCTCCAAACATCAGTGTCTCCTTCCTCCCCCCTTCTCTTCTAAACATTTCACTTTGGCTGTAGATCAAGAGCATTCTGATCTTACAGTAGAGCACTTCACCTCAAGTGATGGCTCTCCATCTTCAATGATCTTTTGCTTTCTCCAGCCAGGAAAATAAGTGGTAGAATCCCTAACGTATGCAATATACTGCACGTGCACCAAGGCATTGCTAAACATGTACTTACTGCCACACTTCATACATTCTCTACAGGCAAAGTCATGAAACTATGACACTAGGTCTAGTAGGGGGGTGCTTCGTTGTCTACACAAATGCAATGAAATGTATTGCAAAGGACACTGTCAGATGAAAATATGTCAGCAGATGGCAAGCTTATGCTGCTACTAGTACTACTGGTTTATTTCCATAGCAAAAAACATGTAGGCAAAAATACTCTTGGTCAACAAACTGAGCACACAGAATTCCATGTGGATTCTTTAGGGTAACTTTTTACCCCTTTAGAAGAGATGTAATGCCTGAGATACCAGCAGGGACATTGGACTAGATGACCTCAAATGGTCCCTTCCAACTCTTAATCATTCTGTAGTTCTGTGAATTATCAGTGATGTTTATACAAATTATTTCCTTACTAATCTTAGCAGCAGTGCTATGAAACTGTTCCTTTTAACATGATAGCACATTTATAAACTTCTTAAAATTACTAGTAGAAATTTCTGTGTTTCCTTTAGTGATTTGTAGAATGCAGATGGACCATTATATTGACAATTAGTTTACAAGACTTGTAAATATAGGGGTGAAATCTGTGAATTTAAATGCTGATATAAGAGTTAAGCTTCGCTTCAACAGAGACAATTCACAATAGTATTTTTTGTAATACTGTAATCTGTTAAAGCTGAAATGTCATTAAAATACACATATTAAATATGTATTAGATAAATCTTAAGACTGAAATATGCAAATGTTGGAGCCTGTAATTACATCTTTTGTTTTTCCTGATGCATATATTGATATTTTTATTTTTATGAAACTAAATATTCTTCTTCTGATCTTTTAACACTTAAAAAAAAAAAAAAAAAAACACCAAAAACCGGTACCAGAGATAGTTTCATTATCATCAAATCCACAGTGGATTGTTCTGTTGAACTAGTGACTCACCTCACCTTCAGTATTTACCAAGTACACTTGGTATATCTTAAACATTAAGGGAAGTAAACAGGTATATAAAACCAATTTCCAGTTAAATGCCATTTGAGACTTTGGAGTAAATATTGCGTTATTATATGCACTGTCATTTATTATTTGCACTGAATAAAAATAAGACTTTGACCTTCAGTGATTCAGTTGTTTTCTAGGACACGGTGAAGGTTTTATTAAGTGTAATTTAATGATCTAGAACATGGCTAAAAAGATGTGCAGATACAGACTGTAAGAAAAATGCTAATTATTTTAAATTTAATTACAGAAAAAGATCATGGTGAGAATACATAGAAATGCTTGAAATGCAGCCAAAACATTTTCCAAAGAACATTAAAAATGATTGCTGTTTACTAATCACATATGATGTAGACACAAAGCTGCAGCAAGAAACACATTTCAATTTTACCTATGTGGGTAGCAGTAGAGAACCAGGGCCAGATGTACAGAAAATTGGGACCTTAGTCTTATAAAAGAGTAATCTGTCTAAGGCTGAAGGAGAGCCTTCCCCATTATTGCTGAACTGTGCCAGCTGGACTCTTCAGCAGCCTCTATAAATGACAAATGTGTCCACACAGACTTCCTCATTCCTGAGTACCGATGCACACAAATTGAATGATCTTCACGAAGAGTGCTGCAGCTTTCAGTCATTTCTTTTGTGTTTGATGTAAGGTCTGAAGATTACAGGTAGGAAAGATATAATGGCACATGACAGCATCATTACCTACTTGATAATTGCGAGTGGTAAGGATTACTGTCTCTTACATGCAGCTGGGATCTTCCTTCATAGTGCAAAGATGGAAAGTTTCATAATCCTGCACTTTTCAGACAAGAAATATGTGGTAGCCAGGGGTGAAGCAGAAATGTCTGTTCATTGTAAAACATGTTTGTGATTATTGATTTTTGTCTCAGAACTCTGACTTCCAGTCCCTTTGAAAGTACTGCTAATTTCTGACAAGCCTTGTTGTTTTATGCCAAGCTGAATGTTGCCTGTTCAGCCAAAGTGAATCCCAGAACACTATTTTTTGTCCCCATTAAATGTAATATTTGAGATTTAGATAAGTCACCAAATTCAAATTAGGATTAGGACATTCAAAATTATAGTTTCCTTTCAGAATTGATTTTTTTCCAGTTTTGTTTAGACCACTTCTTTACCCTGTTCCATTAAGGAAACAAAATGTAGGCAATTGGGCTGGCTGTTTATACAATTGGCTTCCAGTTCTCCTTTCTAGTTTCAGGTGAATAGACAGAGAATACAGCAAATAGAAATATCCAGGAGACACACTAATGAAAATGGATTGGACTTCTCACTCTGCTTTAATATGCAGGTGGTTTGTATGAACCTTTACTTTCTCAGACTGGTAGGTAATCTGAATTTAAACTTCCCAAATTACAAAATAAGATAAGTGCAAATTTTAAGGCAAGACAAAGGAGAAATCTTCAGTTAATACAAGGACGACCCCGAGACAAGGGATCAGGATCATCATCCTGATGGTCTGTATTAACTCCCTCATCCTGCCCATATCCTTTTTTATCATCTTGATTGATGAATTGATTACTCCAGTGCCAATTAGTCTTAAAGTGAGAAGAAGATAGAGGCTTGAGATACTTCAGGAGAGAAGGAAAGTACTGGAAAGGAAATAGAAGGGATCAGGAGTGGGACAGAGTGTAGGGTGAATGGGAATGCAGGGCAGTGCAGGTGAGCCTTGACCCTGCATCCTGCGTGTGCTTTCTGCTAACGGCAAGACCTGGCCTGTCACTAACCTACCCCTGACATCTGCTGAAAATAGAAATTGGAGAGTAACGACCCATAGACCACAATTAGAAACCTCATGTAGCCTTGGCTGTGGATTTGGCCTGTATTTGCAAGATGTTTTCAGGGAGCTTTTGTTCTGCCCATTCAAGCAGCAAGCGCCATGAGCTCATGTGGGGCTGGCCCCCATTCCCAAATGGGATCAAAGGGAAGTAGGGGAGCAAAACAAGTACCTGTCAGAGCCTCAGGAGGCTGCTGAACGTGGCATTTTTGGGGAGAAAGGATTCATTATAATTTACGCAAATCAGAAAACACTGTGGTTCATAGACCTTTCAGGTTGCGCAACAGATGGTGTTGTTTTGGCTGGCACAGGAAGCAGGTGTTAAAGCAACTTCCAGAGACAATGGAGCTGCAACAAGCAGAGTTAAAAAGAGTACAGAGAATTAGAAAGCGTAATACATTTACATGGAGGAGCTCTGAAACTGTACTTGGACCTCAGAGGCAGCCATCTGACGTCTTTCCTGCTCTTAGGTAAAGTCAGGACTTCAGTGACAGCTATCTGATCTCTTTGCTACTTCTAAGTCACTGGTGCCTGGAAAAAGGGAAACACGTTGCACCCACTTTTAAAAAGGATAGAAAAGAAGCCCGTGGGAACCACTGATCTGTCAGCCTCAATTATGTGCTGTGCTGGTTTAAGGTAAACCAGCAGGAGAAAAAGAACCCAATTCACAAAAAGACTGCAAGTCAGAACTACAAT